>SJYA01000916.1:1530112-1581967 GCA_006410615.1 Neotragus moschatus
GGGGGGCGGGTAGGGTGAGTAAGGCAAATATCTTCTCCCTATGTGGTAGGAAGGGAGCTCAGGAGGACCTGAAATCCGTTAATAGTTACAACATGGGGGAGGGAAGGATGATAAAGGTCTGGTTTTTCCATTCCTGCATTCCAAGACCCTCCTTGGTTTTATCTACTCTTTAGTCCTTGCGTCACCACACCACGGACTGCAGCCCACCAGGCTCCTCTGTCCCTGGAATTTTCCTGGCAAAAATATTGGAATGGGTTTCCATTTCCTGCTCCAGGGGATCTTCCTGCTCCAGGGGATCTTTCTGACCCAGGGATGGAATCCATGTCTCCTGCATTGGCAAGCGGATTCTTTACCACTGCATCACCTGGGAACCCCATGGATATGTTTTTAACTTCTCTATATATGTATGCTAGCACAGGTCCTCCATATAAAAATAAACAAATGACTGACAAGTTAGCTGATGCCATTATTACTAGTACTATATTAATTCCGCATTTCATTATGAGAGAGAATAAAATGTATGATAACGTAGTGGAAGACAAACAATGTTGACTTATATGTTCATACTAAAGTATGTAATATTGATTATTTTATGTTAGAAGGACAAGTCCTAATATTGCTGAGAATGTATATCAACTCATTAAAATCTAGGCAAATAATAAAGATGATTCCATAGCCACGTAGAATAACAAATGTATTACAATGCTTTTTTCTCTTTTACTTGCTCTGTAAGATTTCTTTCAAGGAGTTTTTAGAATATCATTTATTTCTAGAAATGCCAGACCCCCTTTTTATCCCATCTGTAAGACATATGTAGCCATCTCTTCCTCCTTTCACAGGGAATCAGCTTGCGTCCATATTCCAGAAAGTGAGTTTGGAAGGTTGGAAAGAGTGGGAGGTGGTAGGAAAGTCAGCCAAAATGAGCAATTTCAACTTTTTTTTTTTTCTCCTGTATAAATGTAGTGGCCAAGACCCAAACGGCTCTGGCTTTCCCGCCAGCATGCACTTTTCCCATCACTCCTCTCTGGCTAGAACTTTGATCCCTGAGCATGGCTTGCAGAATCATTTATCATCAGGTGTTTAATATCTCTTAAAGGGGCTCTGTTTCTGGGCCCTCCTGAAGGATATGAAGGAAAACTAGACAACTTTACCATATTAGGTTTAAAACACACAATTCTGCTCTTTGCCACTTTAAGTGACATTTGCCTAGCTGCAAAACCACTTTAGACACATCACCAATTTATAATAGTATCCTATAAATGGAGTCCTTTTATCCAAGGATTCAAGTTTGGGCGACTGGAGAAAAGATTAGGCCTCTACATAGAAAATGATTTTTATTAAATACATGAAAATTAAAGGATTCCCTCTTCATGTTTTGTTCTTCTTAATTTACTGCAGAGAGGAAAAATGACTTCATTTTGAACCAATGAGAATTCTCGTTCCAGATCTCAGAAATATCAGGACTGTGATAAGAAAATACTCATGAAAAAGCATTAAGATATCAGAACATAATTCATTTGTATTATTTATTACAGGTATAAGTGATATCATACAGTATTTGTCTTTGTCTGACTTTTTCACTAAGTGTAATATTCTCTAGGTATATGCAAAACAGAAATAGACTCACGGATGTAGAAAACAAACTAGTGGTTACCAGCGGGAACGGGGAAGGAGTGAGGGGCAAATTAGAGGTATGGGATTAAGAGATTACACACTGTGTATAAAATAGAAAAGCAACAGGATATATTGGAGAGGATAGAGAATTATCAACTATCTTGCAATAACTTTTAAGGGAGTAAAATCTGTAAAAAAACAAAAATACTGGATCACTATGCTGGACACCTGAAATTAACATAATATTGTAAACCAACTATACTTCAATTAAAAAAAAAAAGGTATCAGAACAAATGACTTGTAGATTTAGTATCATTTTCATTGTACCAAGAGCTACTTTATGGCCCAGAGAATTCCTTCATACTAATATAAAGGAAACTGCATTTGTTTCTTAAAATGATGCCTTTCCTATATAATCAGATCTTTTATTTATTAGCTTTAGAAATTTAGAGGAAAAAGCTAATTGGCTTCCATGTAATCAGTAGGTCACAAGCTCAAACATGTTTCCCAAAGAGAGCTTTCCCCTTAGCTAAGTTTTGTAATGGCAAAATACAGAAAATAAGAATTTAAAAATAGGTTTAAACCTTTTCAAGACATTGACACCATCAATCTGTGAAGTCTGTAACAAATTCAAGAATTCTTAGTGCCTTATGCTTTGTTCCTCTTCCATCTCTTAGGTTTGAGTTTTCCTTCTTTTGTTAGTAGAACAATATAGTCAATGGAGGGCTTCCCTGGTGGCACAGATGGTAAAGAATTTGCCAGGAATACAGGAGACCTGGGTTCATTCCCTGGGTTGGGAAGTTCCCTGGAGAGGGGAATAGCAACCCACTCCAGTATTCCTAACTGGAGCATTCCATGTACACAGGAGGCTGGCTGGCTACAGTCCACAGGATCGCAGGGTTGGACACAACTGAGCAACTAACAGATAGCCAATAGAATGTGTGCTTTTAAAGCTTTTTCTTCAGTTGTTTGTGACAGGTTTCATGTTGTCATTAATTCCTCTCACTGGGTTCTACTTTCTACCAAGGATGAGTATCTGTGAGTTTCTGGTTAGAGCTGATTTTCATTTTGTGGCCACTGGACAGTTTTCTCTTTGTAAAGTTCACCTGTGTTTTGATCTCTTATTAGTACTATAAGCTCACCAAGGAGACTTTATCTCCAATTTTAACATCTCTAATTTTTCCTTTTTAAATGTTTATCCCCATCATGTATCCCTCTGAGAGTTAACTTACTTTCTTTCTATAAGATTTACTTTTCCCCCCTCTTTCATTCTTATTTACCTCTTGAACAGCTCTTTGAAATACCAAGCCCAAAGAAAAGACTAACAGGGAACAAATGTCCTTATTAAAACAAAGACTAAGCCCTATGCCTTGAAAGAATAATACTCTTTATTACAGATTAGCTTTGTGCTACTCTGATCAAAGTATTGGTTTGGGGCATTTTTCATTACAGGTTAATATCACTATACACCTCTACTTTCTGCAACAGTACAGCTGTTTTGTTTAAACTTATGATTTTAAAAAAAATGAACTTTGAAAGTGTTAAGGTTCTAATTTCCAAAACTGTTTATTCTATTCAGACTGACTTTAATAGAAACTTAACAGGTTATTGTGAAAAATTGTATGTATTATTGAGTCTTTTTCAAAGTCCACATAAAAGATTAATCATTTCTCAAACATTTGGAAAGGTAATGCCTGAGTAAGTCACTCAGACCCTCAGCTTTCTTATCTGTAAAATGAGAAGGTTGGACCACCTTATCACTAAAGTCCCCACACACTAAAAATCTATGGGATAAGTGTTTCTCCCCTAGGATTCCTGAATTCTAGAAAAATACCCAAGCACAGGATATTATATATTAGAATCCTAAATCCTTTTTTAAGTTCCATTTCCCTCAACAGTCTCTTATGAATCAAATCAACACTCTCTGGAATAACTGTGATGCCAAGCACACTTAAAATATAACCTGCAGACAGTTGTTAAGATAAGCATTCTACATGTACTGCCACATGTTTTGCTTAACTGAAGCTTCTTAAACTAACACTACAGCAAAGTAATCTGGAGTTAAATGGAGGAAAGATATGGAGAGGTCCTTAAGAAAAGAAATACTTCAAAATGAGACTAACTATAAATCAAAACTATGTGCTATTGCAGAAAACAATTCATGAAATGCAAAAGAAAAAAGCTACGTCATAATTTGCTTCCAAAAAACTTATCTTTGATATTAAGCTAATATGATCAATATTCTTAGAAGAAGGAAAAAATCCTCTTCTGAAAATCCTTTCTTCTTTATTTCCAATAGTACCATGATAGCAAAATGAAACTACATGAATGGAAGATATTTGCTTGTACATCTGAAACTTAATAGTTTTATTCCAAGTGACAGGAGAAACCTTAAAAGCATTCCTACTGGTTAACAAACACAATTTGTTTTCTGCCTTAGGACCACAGTAATTGTCAGGAAGCTTCGCTGATTGCTCATATTTGCTGTATGTTTTCCAGAAATGTACTTAGCATGTGACCTTTATGTGGCTGTACAGTTTCTCCCACTGTTTTTATAGTTCATAAAATGCTTAGGAAGTGTTTATAAAAATTGCTCAAAGAAATTGGGCCACAGAGAACTTGAGCTTCATGCATCTCAATGGTCCAGCTAATTTCATTTTCAAGAAATGAAAATTAAGGAATATTTTTATTGCAAATGCACTGGTAACATCTATATTTCAGATTCTCTTGGAATAGCAAGTCAGAAGTGGTTCTGCCCAATGTGTATTATTTGGCCATTGCCCTGAAATTGTGATGCTCCAATTACTCTTCTCATGAAATCATGCACACTAATGAATCTTCCCTCTTCCCTAACATCATCCTCCTTTCGTTAGTCACTTTCAGTTATTTGACTATGCTGGAAAGACATTATGTCATAAACAGCAGAATAACATCTGTGAAGAATCCCTTTGGAAACCATTCCATGAGCGGTCAAAGCCAAAGTGTACTCTTGGATCTAAAGTCCACTACTTACAAGGTCTGACCCTGCAGCCTTATAACTTGTGAATCTTTTTTTTTTTTTCCCCATATAGGCTTCTAGGAATACGTGGCCAGAGAAACATCACAAACAAGCTCTCAGTTTATAGCTGTCTGGAGAATCACTGAATTGAGAAACAGCAAAATGTTATAAGTATCATCTTGCCTTTTCTATTTGGTTTTGGTGTTTTACAGGATAAGGAGTGGTACTGGATAATTTGAGTTTAATTGAAAGTGCAGTCTTTGCTCTGAAATGCTGGTTTAGAGCTCTACACATGGGTCTTAGGCTGAACTCTATGTAATATAACTGTCAACAGTGCAGGCTGATGGATATACAACATATTAGGTGTATCTGTATGAATTCATTACTATAAACTGCAGAGGAAACTGTCAGACCTACTCTAACACAGCTGCCTCATCCTTGAAGGCACACTCCTGGCAAAGTTTCCATACAGAAAGTAATACCCATTTTTCCCTTTTCAATGCTTTATTTGATCAACATATTAGAACAAATATATTTTCCTTGAATGATACTAGGTGAATAACTTGAGAATATAATGAAAAAAAATATAAAATCTGGAAAGCTTTTCAATGTACAGAATAAAGCTACAATTTTTGCTTGATAATTGAACTGTTATATGTGGGTAACACATGAACTTTTATAAAAATGGACTTGTGACCCTATTTCACATATCTAACCCAAAAAAGAATTCCAACAGAGATCACTGTCCCATTCATTTGGTCTGAAAAAAGAAAGAAACTCTGTCAACATGTAGGAGTCGTCTTCCTTTTAAACTGAGGCACTTATAAAACCGATTTACTCTGCTGTACAGTAGAAGCTAACATAGCATTGTAAAGCAACTATACTCCAGTAAAAATCAAGAAAAAAATAAACCGAGGCACTTAAAGAACTAAACAATTAGGAAGGGGTGGATTATTGGAGTCAAGGGTCATAAGTTCCTACTTCATGCTATATATACAAAGTTATCTGTAAACTGTGTTGTCTGACTTCAGTCATGGCCCATTACCACAAATGTCTTGGATTTTATCCTGTGGGAAAAAATAATTTCAAAATCATGTCAAGCAAATGGTACATTTCCAGTTTCCTGAGGAAAGGTCAATCTAGCCTACCTCTCACTCCCAAGTCCTCAAAACAGTAACAAAGGTAATACTACAAATTACCTTTAAAAACATGAGATAAAATGCAGGTATTGTAGCTAGAGGAATTAGATGTGAAAAGTGTAGCCAAGGAGGCCTATCCAATAAAGCTTAATAGAACTAGGAAAAGAAATTCAATCTGTGATATGACACATTATTTGATTTATGGACTATATTCTTGATGAATTATTCTAGCGTTCAGCTTTATTATAACTTAAGTAATAAGAGATTTTATGTATCTCAAGCTGTAAACAAGTTAAATGGGCTGAAAGTCAGTGAGTATTTCCCAATTGCTTCATTCTGAAATAAGAAACGTTTGGAAAAACAAGATATAATCTGAGACTTGGTTATCACTGCCTGAATCAAGACAGAGCCAGTAAAGTCAGTCCTGTTCCTAGAAAGAGCCATCAGCTAGAGTCATACTCAACTTATTGTCCTGATGAAAGAAAAAAACAACTTAAGTGCTATATTTTATTATTTATGTTATATCAACAACTGGATATAAGATACTGGAAATGTCAAATATATAATGCCGGCTAATCCTAGGAATTCTAGCTTGAGAAACAATATTAGCTGAAATCAAAATCTCATAGAATGGAAAAAAAATGATCAAAAGACAAGAACTGTTTCATTCTGAAATAAGAAACATTTGGAAAAACAAATTACCTAGTGTTTGGTTTAAAAAGAAAAGAAAAGAAAAAACTAAACTGTCTTGGCCTGCAGAAACAGGCACAGCCTGACTGATCCGGTGGGGATATGGAACCTACTGGTAATATTCCACCTCCAGTGTCAGGAGATGGTGGAAGGTGATGTTAATGGTAAAGAATCTGCCTGCCAATGCAGGAAACTAAAGTTAGATCTTTGGGTAGGGAGGATGCCCTGGAGAAATGGCAACCCACTCCAGTATTCTTGCCTGGGAAATCCCATGGACAAATGAGCCTGGCAGGCTACAGTCCATGAGGTCGCAAAGAGTGGTACATGACTGAAATGACTTAGCATATAATGTCAGGAAATGTTTTTACCAAAAAGGAAGAAGCTGAATATATTTCTTATTTTTTGAAAGAAGAAAAAGGTTTTGGGATGGTCTGTAGTGACCACATTAGTTTGCAAAGCATTCTGAGCTTTCATAAATTGTGTTCATGGAGATAAAGAGGAAAAGAAAGACTGGTGCAGGCCAGTTCACTAGGCCCCAGATGATTTTAGGAAGGAGTAGGAAAACACAGAAACTTCCAAAGGAAAATGTCTCCCCTCACCCCCAACCAGGGAGACTAGGCTCCATCTTGTTTGTTGCACTGAAGGAAAACCAGCTGATTATCAGTGCTGGGACTAGGGAGAGGAAACCAGCAGCTATAGAGATGGTTCTGGTGAGCAGAGTGGGGTCAGCCAAGGCTTGTTACTCCAGTGAGATTCTAAGTATCTTTGTTTCCATAAAGTTATTCTAGTGAGCAAAGAGTTCAAGAACATTAAAGAAACCATTTGACCTGTTGTGAGTTCAATAGGATCTGTCTTTCCATACAGAATGATCATAAAGACAGTGAAGAGTGAGAGGAATAAGAAATAGATCAAGGTCCAGGCTTGAAAAAAAACTGGCAAAATATATCTTCTGGTATTCTATTTAGATCAGGGCTATGCATCAATTCTACAGGGAAATATGGAAAAATCAGAGTAGGTGGGCTACAGATAGCAAAAACCATGTATAAACAAGCCCATGTGACGGGCAAATAAACAAATAAGATCAGTTCAGTTCAGTCACTCAGTCGTGTCTGACTCTTTGCGACACCAGCATGCCGGGCCTCCCTGTCCATCACCAACTCCTGGAGTCTACCCAAACCCGTGTCCATCAAATCGGTGATGTCATCCAACCATCTCATCCTCTGTCATCCCCTTCTCCTCCTGCCCTCAATCTTTTCCAGCATCAGGGCCTTTTCAGATGAGTCAGCTCTTTGCATCAGATGGCCAAAATATTGGAGTTTCAGCTTCAACATCAGTCCTTCCAATGAACACCCAGGACTGACACCCAGGACTGATCTCCTTTAGGATGGACTAGTTGGATCTCCTTGCAGTCCAAGGGACTCAAGAGTCTTCTCCAACACCACAGTTCAAAAGCATCGATTCATCAGTGCTCAGCTTTCTTTATACTCCAACACTCACATCCATACATGACTACTGGAAAAACTATAGCCTTGACTAGACAGACCTTTGTTGGCAAAGTAATGTCTCTGCTTTTTAATATGCTGTCTAGCCTGGTCATAACATTCCTTTCAAGGAGTAGGCATCTTCTAATTTCATGGCTGCAGTCACCATCTGAAGCAATCTTGGAGCCCAGAAAAATAAAGTCAATCACTGTTTCCACTGTTTCCCCATCTATTTTCTATGAAGTAATGGGACTGGATGAGACTGGATGCCATGATCTCAGTTTTCTGAATGTTGAGCTTTAAGCCAACTTATGAGCTTTAAGCCAAACAAATGAGAAGGAGGTACTAGAAAGTGGAGGCTATATTTTCTAATACATAAAATATGACACAAATAGTTTTATCAAGAGAACTGTAAGTCAAAAAATTATTATCCTAGATTTATGATTACTGTTTTTCTCTCTGCTATTTTCTTTCCTTCAGAAACATTGATTTCTTCTACCTTTCATCTCTATTGTCTTTTCCATCTCATTGTTCTTATCCTTCAATCATTTCTTCTTTACTTATGAGGTTTGATTCCAAATAGTATTGTTTCTCAAGTTAGAATTCCTAGAATTAGCCAGCATTATATATCTGGCATTTCCAGTACTTTATATCCAGTTGTAAAAGGAGACTAATAACATAAACAACAAAACAGCACTTAAGACTTTTCTTTCACAAATACATTGCACATTTTTGGTCTCAAGAAGTCTAAAACAATGTTTGTATATGGATCCTAATAACATTTTACCTGCTCAACATGATTTCTCACTCCCCACTTTTGGTTTCTGAGACACATCCTTCCCACTACATACTTCCCCAGAGGAGTTATCAATCACATGTCTTACCCCTCCTCCTTGCCAAGTGTGTGGGCACATGATCAAGCTTGATCCAATCATAATACAATATCTCTTCAACACAATGATAGGGTTAATACAGACCTAGGGCTAAACTTGACCAATAAGAATCCTCTCAAGTATATTTTAGCTGTATCTGCTGCAGAAGACTCTTTTATATGGATCACAAGTTCTACTGATGAAGATCTGGGATTACTTTTCTGCTATATGATGAGAGCCTGTCCACATAGAAGAAAGGCGCCAACACATGGGTAGAAACAGTGAGAAGGATAACCAAGAGATAAAGCTCAAGCCATGAAAACACCACTTGAACCCAGATTCCAGCCTTGATCTGCCAGTTATATCAGCCAATAAATATTGTTCTTTGCCTGAGCTAGTTTAAATTGAGTTCCAGTCACTTATAATTAAAAGAGCTCTGGGATATATAATTGTCAAACATTATTAACAGAAACACTGTTGATAGTAATACAAAGTCTCTGCAGCTTAACGATAAATGACTAATGAATGCTATTCACATTTTCCAGGAATTATTGTTGTCATAGGCCAGTATTGCTACACATGTTCAGCAAGATTGGTGAACATATCAATTACTATGGTTTATAAGAGGATCTCCAGAGCACAATTTCATGATTTTCTACTATTTTAAAAAGCATTCTGGATTGTGCATTTTGGATTTAGGATGATACATATCTTCTTCAGTCTTGGATGCTATACAATAGTGGATGTGACATGGCTAAATAGTAAAAATAGCCTCCTTGAGTTCAGATTTAATCTAAAAACTATTTTCATCTCCAAAAATAAATACATTGACAATAAAGCACTCTCCTATTCTCACTGGATTTCCAGTATCAAGTGCTTTCATCCACTGAAAAAGTATTTATCAGTGGCCTACTATGTACCAGGCAGTGTATTATATGCTCTGCACTGCAGTATGGAGGACAAAGTACAGGCCAGTGGTGAAGGCAGGCAATAAACTCATGAACAAATACTTAGTTTGGGGTACTAATAAATGTTATAGAGAAAAATAAGTCAGGTAAGGGAATAAGGGGGTTTCCCAGGTGGCACTAGTGGTAAAGAACATGCCTGCCAATGCAAGAGATGTGTAATCAAGAAGCAGGGGTCATGAAGAGCCCCTGGAGGAGGGCATGGCAACCCACTCCAGTAGTCTTGCCTGGAGAATCCCCTGGACAGAGGAGCCTGGAGAACTATGGTTCATATGGTTGCAAAGAGTCAGACATGACTGAAGCAACTTAGCATGCATGCAGGCAAAGGGATACGGAGAAGGCTTCCCTGAAGAGGTGACATTTTAAAAGATACTGAAGCATTTGAAAGAGTAACGTGGGGGAGAGTAGACAGTCAGAAAAGTGTTGGGGAAAGAATAAGCTTGGCACATTCAAAAATGACATGAAGCACAGACTTGAGGAAGCAGAGTAACCAGGGCCTCGTAGACCTTGATAAGGAAGGAGGATATTATTCCACACATTATGGTAAGTCACTGCAGAGTTCTGAGTGGAAGAGTTGTGTGAATTGTCTAAGTTTCCAGCAGCTTACTCTGGGGGTGAGAGGATAGCAGCAATTGCAGAAGTAGGGAATTAAAGAAGCTAGTGAAGGGGCTATTACTGTCAGCCAGGGAAGACCACATGCTGGCTTGAGTTAAGACAGTAGCAATGGAGTGTTGAAAGGAAGTGGCTTGGGATATAAACTAAGGTAGAGTTGAGAAGACTTCATAAAAGGTTGGATGGGAGTGGGAAAAAAACAAAACAAGACAAATTAAGGATAAATCTAAGTTTTTGGTCTAAGCAACTATGTAGATGATGGTGGCATTTACTGAGAGGAAGAATGTCAAGAAGTATACTTTACTGTGAAAATTCCAAGGGAACTTCTGCCTTCTACTTCTGAAGAGGATCTGGGGACTCCAGATTCCCTGTGCCTGGCATGACAGGCCGGTAGAGTAGAAATAGTTTGCACTGTCTGGACAGAAAGGCTTAAAAAAGTACCACAGAGTTGCCTAAACTCAAATGTGGTGTTGGAACAATTAAGTATTTTCCTTTTACCCAAGAACAAGGCTGAAATGGGATACAAGATGGATGATCTTATGCCACGGTGATGGTAATAAGGGAAACACAGCATTGGTCTACAGCAAGACAGCTCCACCCATTCTGAAAAGAGAATATTTGAGCAGAAGGCAGAACAAATCAATGATTACAACTCAGACAAGACATGTCATTTACCTCACCCCATTTACCACAGGAAAGCCCCCATTACCCACCCATTCCCACTGGAGAACCTGGACAAAATTTGGGGATAGTATAAAAATATCCTAGGAAAGATTAATTTCAGCATGTATTTCACTAGATGCTTGATACAGTTCACTTACAGGAAAAACAAAGATAGCCTAATTGTACCTCTAAATTTGTGATCTTGGATTTATATTTTCTACATAGGGTAGAGACTATTCCAGGGCTAGTAGGCACGGATTTTGGAGAGCCAGAAGAAAGTAGAGGGATCACTGAAGTATTTGAGAGCTAAACAAACATATATTCCTTCACCACATTTGACCAAGGACTTCAGTAGTTTCTATAGAGATTAAAAGCCATTGTCAATCTCAATAGTATATGTGCTGAATGAAAAACACATAAGATATTTGTAGATAATTTTTAAAATTTTCAGTCTAAAAGTGAATAGTATAGCAAATGGTACAACTATAAACCTTCAATGACGGTTTAGTTATTTCCAATTAATTCATTTGTTTCATGAGATCACAAGTTTAAAAAGCACCTTCAGATATTGTACAAGTGCACCCTAAGTGCCACTGGTTGTCACAATGCTGATGCTCAGAAAAGGTAACTCAGGCAAGCAGTATTACTTACTAAATGTTATCTCAGCCATGTTCATTCCTGTTTATGTTAATACATGACAAAACAGCTAAGATTTCTTTGTAAGTGTGTTTAATTATATCCTAAATGTCACAATGTCCTCAAGTAGTCCAATGTGCCTCAAAGCATTTTTCTGCCGGTTTCTCAAGAACCATTTACCAGCATCTATCTGTTCATTATAAGAAATGAACATAGATTCAGACATTAATTATGTTCTAAGAAGAAATATTCTAATTTTTGTATACAATAATATAAAGTTTTACTTTTTAATCCTTTGGTAAAACAAAACGGTGGAATTAATTTTCATATAGAAATGCTTAAGACTTTAACTCAAAAATCACTCACAAATTTATGAATTGTCCAGAAAATGATCTGAAAGCATACAAGGATGACATCAGAAGCTATGGTTTCTCATCATTCTTCCTTCAATTATTTTCTTGTATGAATTCATGATTGTTTTGTGAGTTTGTGTTTTGTTGATTCCATGATCCACTTCCATATCATAAAATGCAAAATCAAATATAAAATCTTAGAACACAATATCTCTAAAAGGAAATTAAAAATTCTATAGACAGAAGACATTTCAAAATAAAGGTGATTAACACAGAACTATATTTTTAAAGAATCACATTTGTTGTTGTTCAGTCGCTAAGTCATGTCCAACTCTTTGCAGTTCCATAGATGGCAGCATGCCAGGCTTCCCTGTACTTTACTATCACCCTGAGTTTGCTTAAATTCATGTCTGTTTGAATCTCTACAATAGCATCATTCACAATTGGCTATGGACAACCCAAACAATGTCAGAATTTTCAAAGGCCTTCCATCATAAGGGAAAGCAAGAATTTTTTTTTTTTTTGAATTCTGGAATATGGGTAAAATTCTAGTACTCTTGTTCACAGTGTATTTGAAGTCTGCATAAAATTTCTGATTACATTAGGCTATAATACTGGACCAATTATCATGACATTCATACAGAACTGAAAACTCCTTGTTATTAATTTGCTTAAGGCATTTAAATTTTGTATTCTTCTATAACAATGGAATATGCCAAGTTTTCAATAGAATAATAGAATAGAATAATACCTGGATCCAGTTGAGATGACACTTAATTTCTTAAGGAAGTTCCCATTCTCTCAGAAAATATCTTTGGAAATGCTAAACTAACTGTATACTTTTTGAAATAAATAGAAAAAATGGCTTAAGTAACTTTGGTGCAAGTCTCATAAGAAAACATTTTTTAAGGCATCCTTATTAATTGTGATAAGTATATTTACATCTTTTGTTTTTGCCTGCCCAGCAATCCTTTGTTTCTAATTAAACTAGCAGCATAGTTTACCTTTTGGAAATTGTCTTTCCCTCATTCAAATGGCTTTAGTAAAATAATAAATGTTATCTCCACTATCTTCTCTCATTTCTGCCTCAGATGAGAGGTAGTAATCCGGATCATGCTACCTGTCCCAAGGCTGAGCTGTTTCTCTTTCTTAGATTCCAAGGACTACCTCATATGCTTCTCATATTTTTTTTTAAATTTAGCCAAAGAACTCCAACTGACATAATATACAATTATTTAAATCAACTTGGATTTTATTCCTGGCCATTCATGAGTGTCATTATTAATGTCACAGTATTCTGAAGTGTATTCCACTGCAAATTTGAATTGAATTGTCCTTGTGTGTTTGAATGACTATCATCTGCCTGAGTGAGGTGTTGAAATGTATGAACCAACCTGTAGTTCATATGGAATATACATTTTCTGCAGTCTGTTCTCCTTACATGGCTACAAACAGCTTTATATTAGAAAATGCTCTTCTCATTTTTCTTACATGTGGTGATGCAGTATCACTTGCAAGGGTATTTTCTAGGGCCATTATAAATATTAAATTTTGTTCAGTCAAGAGACAGAGTAATAATGCCTTCCATTTTACAACACTCCATACTGTATAAGAGAATTTTAAGTGTATCATTTACTCTGTTGTTGGTATCACATAGGAGGAAAACAGAGGTTCAATTAAGTTCCCAATCAGGCAGCTGGTAAATGTCAAAACTGAGACTAGACTCAAGTTTTCTAAACCAAAGTCCAGAGGGGGCGGTCCTAAGATGGCAGAGGAATAGGACGGGGAGACCACTTTCTCCCCCAAAAATTCATCAAAGGAACATTTCAACGCTGAGTAAATTCCACAAAACAACTTCTGAATGCTGGCAGAGGACATCAGGCACCCAGAAAAGCAGATCATTGTCTTCAAAAACAGGTAGGAAAAATATAAAAGACGAAAAAAGAGACAAAGGAGGTTAGGGAGGGAGCTCCATCCCGGGAAGGGAATCCCGTCCTGGGAAGGGAGTCTTAAAGAGAGAGAAGTTTCCAAACACCAGGAAACACCCTCACTGCCGAGTCTGTGGCAAGCCTTGGAAGCACAGAGGGCAACATAACAGGGAAGAAAAATAAATAAATAATTAAAACCAACAGATTACAAGCCCAATGGTAACTCCCCCAGTGCAGAAGCAGTGCAGACGCCTGCATCCGCAACTAGCAAGCGGGCGCTGGGCAGGGAGGCGCATGCTGCAGTGCTTTTTAAGAAGTGGGCGGAACGCTCCAAATGTAATCAGAGCGAACTAACTTGGGCTAGCATACCAGACTGTGGGATAGCTACCATGCAAAAAGCTCTAACATAAGACATCGCCAGGACCACGCACAGAACAAAGGACGGAGCAGAAATAGCCAGCTGCAGATCATCCCCCACTGGTGACAGGCAGCCAGAGCCATAAGGGCTGGAAGGGGGCAATCACAGCCTCAGAAAGACTTTACCTACCAAACTGCAAGCAGGCTTCTTTGCTAACTAAGACTTCTTGGGATTCTGGACAGTCACCATCTGCCTGACAAGGGGCACCNTATTGTAAAGCAAAATAAAGTAAAAATAAAAATTAAAAAAATAATAAAGTAATTATTAATTAAAAAAAAGAAACATATTTAGCTTTCAGTTTACCTTCAATAATATTACTGTTCACTGGTCACTTTTATGCCTTCTCTTCTATCTTTTGTCCTTTCATTGTCATACATTTTGCTTGTATATGTTTCACAATTTATTTTGATTTCCTTTTTTAACTTTAGACAGCTGATTATATTTCAAAGAGATTAAAAATAAAAATTATATTACTCTCATTTAAAAAAATAATAAAAATAAACCAAAGTCCAAAGCTCATTTCTTTATATCATAATAGGCCCTATCTATAGCATCTTATTTTAAATGTTACATAAACAGTGTTCTTACTGTGTCACTTAGGAAATAACTCATATTGAAAAGTTGGTCTATATATCTCAGATATAGAACTACAGGCAGCAAAAATTCAGTTGAGATGCAATGGTATTTGTGATGAATAAATTTATGTTTAAAAGCCTAAATCTCTGAAGAATAATTAAAGCTGTGGGCTTGAAGTTTGCTTTTAATAATCTTACAAAATTTCATAGGGACAAATCATATTTTTTAAAAAATCATACGTTCTTCTATTTTGTTTCTCCAGGATAGAATAAAGGTTTCTTGGTCTATCTACCTGTGAAATAGACTGATTATCACCAGCCTTACTGTATTTAACCTTGAGGCTTAAATACGGTTATATGACTGTGGATACAACAGTGAATCAAATAAATAAAAATAAAGCAAAGTTCTAGGATTTATGAAGCTTATATATGAATTTGAAAAGAATAGAAACTAACTAGCATTATCATAAATACAACCTGCTTTCCAACTTTTAAAAAATAGGACCAAAAATATTTCTCTCAAAAATGTAGTATTGGGTGGTAGTAAATAACAGACTTGTGGTTGCCAAGGGGGAGGGGAGTAGGGAAGGGAAGAACTGGCATTTGAGGTTAGCAGATGCAAACTATTATATACAGGATGGATAAACAACAAGGCCCTATTGTATAGCACATGGAACTACACTCAATATCCTGTCATAAACCATAATGGAAAAGAATATGTATACGTATAACTGAATCACGGCAGTAAACAGCAGGCAAAGGACGAAGGAGCTTCTACAAACTGTCCATTTGCTAAAGCTAAAACTGGTCTGAGTTGATCTGGAAACAGGAGAGAAGGGGACAGGGCACAATTTTTAAAAGAATGATATAGCCCAAAGACACAACATAAACTGATTAGAACCAAATAGGTCCAACATGGTGGATGAGTCAACTTCCACTAGATCTTGAGCCTCAGCATGTGTGCATTATAACACAATGGCAAGCTAAATGACACACCCACAGTTGCCACAGTGGTAAAGAACTCACCTGCCAATGCAGGAACCACAGAAGACTCAGGTTCAATCCCTAGGTCAGGAAGATCCTCTGAAGGAGGGCATGGCAACCCACTCCAATATTCTTGTTAGGAGAATCCCATGGACAGAAGAGCCGGGTGGGGTACAGTCCACAGAGTCACAAGGAGTCAGACATGACTGAGTGACCAAGCCTGCACAGGTGCCATGACAGTTCCAAGGCTGACCTTAAAAGATCAAAAAGTGGGTGATGACCAATTCCTGGAAATCCCTACTCTTCCCCCAGATAACTGGAGTCCTCCACTCACTCACTCAGTTCAGTTCAGTCACTCCGTCATGTCCGACTCTTTATGACTCCATGAATTGCAGCACACCAGGCCTCCTGTCCATCACCAACTCCCGGAGTTCTTTCAAACTCACATCCATCAAGTCAGTGATGCCATCCAGCCATCTCATCCTCTGTCTTCCATTTCTCCTCCTGCCCCCAATCCCTCCCATCATCAGAGTCTTTTCCAATGAGTCAATTCTTCACATGAGGTGGCCAAAGTATTGGAGTTTCAGCTTTAGCATCAGTCCTTCCAAAGAACACCCAGGACTGATCTCCTTTAAAATGGACTGGTTGGATCTCCTTGCAGTCGAAGGGACTCTCAAGAGTCTTCTTCATCACCACAGTTCAAAAGCATCAATTCTTTGGGGCTCAGCCTTCTTCACAGTCCAATTCTCACATCCATACATGACTACTGGAAAAACCATAGCCTTGACTAGACGAACCTTTGTTAGCAAAGTAATGTCTCTGCTTTTCAATATGCTATCTAGGTTGGTCATAACTTTCCTTCCAAGGAGTAAGCGTCTTTTAATTTCATGGCTGCAAACCATGAAGCTCAATTTAGTGTTTGAGAAACCACTCACTCGTTAGCCTATGCAACTACCCACCCCTATAAAATCTGATAATCCCATACCCTGGGGCCACTCTCCCCTTCTGAGATAGCCCACATTCTGTCTGTGGAGTGTGTTTCTCTTTAAATAAATCCACTTCTTACCTATCACTTTGTCTATCACTTTGTCTCTCACTGGATTGAGTTTCAGGGTTTTCAGGTAAATGACAGTGGGTTCAAGTCCCAATTTGAGTTGCACAGTTTCAGTCTTACCCAAATTCAGAAAATATACACCTTGGGAGAAAAAAAAAAAAAAATGAGGGCACTAATATCATACCTCACCAGAAACTTTTGAGACTCCTTCCAGACATTTCTTCTGCTTCTCGAGAGATGTCAGGCTGAACTGTGTTTGAGACTTGAAACTCACAGCTAGAAGACACATTAAAAATGCTCAGGCCTAAAATGTATAAGCAACATTTGGGTGACGTTTTTTCTTATCTTTAAAATTTATTTTTGCCTTCTTAGAGAGAAAACCACAGGTTTAAAATGGCACCACTTGTGCTAAAGCACATGATAAAATTAAATTAATACCTAATATAATTGCAGTTTTGACCTTCCACAGAAATGTAATCTTACTCCTGCAGTTTGGGCCTTCCCCACTTCTCCCTAGGGTAAGGAAAGGCAATCTGCATGATAAAAACCTTGTCTTTCTCTTCCTCCCATTCCCCCCCCCCCGCCCCCCGCAACCCGCCCATACACACACACACACACACACACACACACACAAACTGCTGTCCTGGCCCAAAATAACCCTTCTTTTCTTTTGTTTCCTTTTCCACCCTCCTTCCTAATAAAGACTTCCATTCTATGCTACTCCTCACTCCTCAGCAAGTGAGGCTTCCCTAGTGACTCAGACAGTAAAGAANCAACCCGCCCATACACACACACACACACACACACACACACACACAAACTGCTGTCCTGGCCCAAAATAACCCTTCTTTTCTTTTGTTTCCTTTTCCACCCTCCTTCCTAATAAAGACTTCCATTCTATGCTACTCCTCACTCCTCAGCAAGTGAGGCTTCCCTAGTGACTCAGACAGTAAAGAATCCACCTGCAATGTGGGAGACCTGCATTCAGTCCCTGGGTTGGTAAGATCTCCTGGAGGAGGGCATGGCAATCCACTCCAGTATTCTTACCTGGAGAATTCCCATGGACAGAGGAACCTGATGGGCTACAGTCCATGAGGTCACAAAGAGCTGGATACCGCTGAGCAATTAAGCTCCAAACTCACTCCTCAGAACACCCTTCTTTTAGCTAGACAGGATGCTATCAGATTTATGAATCATTGAATAAAGCCAACTAGATTTTCAGATCTACTCAGCTGAATTTTGTTTTCTGATATCCCTTATTCATATTACTGCCTTTAAAGTTATATAATTGGCTTACTATTCTTGTATCAGTTATCTGTTGTTGAATAGCAAACTACTCCAACATTTAAAAGCCTAAAACAACAATCGATTATTTATCTAAATTTCTATGGGTGGACAATTTAGTTGGTGTTCACCTGAATGATTCTTATTATGTTCTTACTGGGGTCACTCCTGCATTTGTGAACAACTAAGATCATGACATCTGGTCCCATCACTTCAGGGCAAATAGATTGGGAAAAAGTAGAAAGAGTGACAGATTTTATTTTCTTGGGCTCCAAATTCACTGTGGACCGTGACTGAAGCCACAGAAGTAAAAGACACTTGCTCCTTGCAAGAAAAGTATGACAAACCGAGATAGCATAATAAACAGAGAGATGACTTTGCTGACAAAGATCATATAGTCAAAATTGTGGTTTTTCAGTGGTCATGTAAGGATGTGAGAGTTGTACCATAAAGAAGGCTGAGCACTGAAGAACTGATGCTTTTGAATTGTGGTGTTAGAGAAGACTCTTGAGAGTCCCTTGGGCTGCAAGGAGATCAAACCAGTAAATCCTAAAGGAAACCAACCCTGAATATTCATTGGAAGGATAGATGTTGAAGCTAAAGCTCCAATACTTTGGCCACCTGATATGAAGAGTTGATTCACTGGAATAGACCCTGATGCTAGGAAAGATTGAGGACAGGAGGAGAAGGGGAGAACAGAGGATGAGAGGCACTCTGGGAGATAGTGAAATACTATCTGCAGTTCATGGGGTCACAAAGAGTNGTAAATCCTAAAGGAAATCAACCCTGAATATTCATTGGAAGGATAGATGTTGAAGCTAAAGCTCCAATACTTTGGCCACCTGATATGAAGAGTTGATTCACTGGAATAGACCCTGATGCTAGGAAAGATTGAGGACAGGAGGAGAAGGGGAGAACAGAGGATGAGAGGCACTCTGGGAGATAGTGAAATACTATCTGCAGTTCATGGGGTCACAAAGAGTCAGATATGACTTAACAACTGAACAACAATAAGTTGCCTAAAAGTTGGCGTTTTTTCCCCTGGGATAACTGAGGCAACTGGGAATTGTGTCTCACACTATCCGGTTGGCTCAGCTTCTTCACATGATGGGATTAACAAAATTCTGAAGAGCAGCAAGAAAGGGCAAGCCCCAACATGCAAGTCATTTTCAAACCTGTAGAAGCAGAACAATGGGGATTGCTGAGACAAAGAGTATTGCTGCCTATCTAGTTCTATACGAGTAAAACAGTCATAACCCATTGCAACTGCTGACCAACAGTGTATTCTGAGAGGAAATTAAAACAATTTAACAGAATGAGGCACTGTGTACTTTGGACTAGCAAGCCCCATAGTCAAATGTATGATTTCAGGAAGAATTTTAAGGATGCCATGTTCTCATACAATAGAGGAGAACATAATGGCAACCCACTCCAGTACTCTTGCCTAGAAAATCCCATGGATGGAGGAGTCTGGTAGGCTGCAGTGCCAGAGTCCAGCTCCGGCAGCCAGGAATCAGTCTGAAGGGGTAAGTGGTGTCGGGGTGAGGGGTGGGGGCGGACGATGATCTAGTCTCTGACTCATAGTACAGAACTACATGTTTATTTCAAGCTTCAGGTTCTCTTTTATACTTTGACAAAAGCATTAGGTCAGAAGTTTGACATTTTTAGCTTCCCCCACCCAGATTTATTGTCTCCAGAAATCATTGTTGCCCTACAGAGTTCCTGCATCAGTGATTCTCTAAGAATCAGCTTTACTATTATCTACTTCCTCTTATGTGTCCTATAGTTAACTTGTGATTACATTGTAACTCATGCTACATTCCTCAGTTTATTTCTTATCTTTCTAAATCCTGTTTGCCTCTAGCATCTTAAGATCCCTATCTCCTAAAAAGGCTTCTGCTGCTGCTGCTGCTAAGTCGCTTCAGTCCTGTCTGACTCTGTGCGACCCCATAGACAGCAGCCCACCAGGCTCCCCCGTCCCTGGGATTCTCCAGGCAAGAACCCTGGAGTGGGTGGCCATTTCCTTCTCCAATGCATGAAAGTGAAGAATGAAAGTGAAGTCACTCAGTCGTGTCCGACTCTTAGCGACCCCATGGACTGCAGCCCACCAGGCTCCTGCGTCCATGGGATTTTCCAGGCAAGAGTACTGGAGTGGGGTGCCATTGCCTTCTCTTAAAAAGGCTTCTAGCTATTCTTAATTGTTCCTAAACCCTAAACTCAGCAAAATTCTTTTGCCATAAATATTTCCCTCACAACAGGTCTCAGAAAACAATCCTTCCCCTGGCCTCAAGCTGTGGCCTACATGCTCATCCTGGGACATTCTTTGTAAAGATCCTTAAACAAATGTCAGTGGTTACTTTATAGATTATCTTCTGGGTGCAACTGTAGAAGGCTTTGTGCTTTCTCATGCTTCTCTCAAGCACCTTAATATTTTTTCTAGCCAACTCAGCCAAAGAAAGGAAAGAACAAGTCAGAATCACAAGGCCTAACTCCTTCATTTCAGGGCCGTCCTGCAAGATGAGGAGAGGGGGTTGGGGCTGTGCCTCCATTTTGTCAGTAACTGCCTAGCGTGGCTCCCAACACTGCAGTCCATGGGGTAGCAAAAAGTCAGACATGACTGAGTGACTTCGCTTTCACTTTTCATTTTCATGCATTGGAGAAGGAAATGGCAACCCACTCCAGTGTTCTTGCCTGGAGAATCCCAGGGACGGGGGAGCCTGGTGGGCTGCCATCCATGGGGTCACACAGAGTCGGACACGACTGAAGCGACTTAGCAGCAGCAGCATACAATAGAAAAGCACTAAAACCATCGACTTGAAATGTCTGTTCGTTGTGATTAGTAATAACCTTTTACCAACATAGATACTTAACTGAACATACTTTCCAGCCAGAAATATAAACTGGCTTCTTTCCTACCTCTTCCTCAGAGCTAACTGAGTGCTGTCTACTGGGCTACAGTTCTCAGTAAGACCCTGAATAAAACTTAAGCTCACAACTCTTACATTGTATGTCCCTCTTTAAGATGACAAACCTCTGCCTGCATCATGTTTGCTAACATCACAAATTTATACAATGCAAATACGAAGACCAATCTGGAGTCTGTGGGAAACACTACCAATGGGTATGGATAAAAGGAGGAAGATTATTGGTAAACTGCTTTTGCAATCCACCACAGCTCAATTATTTGTTGGTTGTTTGGTCTATTTCCATACTAAGCCGGGTTAGGTGTGTCCTAAGAGATAAACAGTAGAGGCATCTTAATAAAATTATCATTAAATTTGAAAATCAGAAAAGTTGGCTGTATTTTTAAATTAGCAATTTAAATTCATACCAATTAAAAATTAAATGGTTACATTCTAAGTCTTTCAAGTCTTCAAATTTACAAATGCAATATGACCATATCCTTTTTTCCATAAAATAAATTGTGCTTCACTGTTTATAACATAATCATTTATATAGCATTTCTATTTTTTGGTTAAGAAGAAACTTTCTTAGATCTCATCCCTTTTCTTTTTATCTAGCATGAGGACCATCAGCTTTCTTTCCAGGGCTATTTTTACACACACAGATTGGTTACATACACAGACACAGACACACACACACACACACACACACACACTTGAAATTACACCACAGACCTATGACAGCTTGTTCTTACTTCAATTCACTCTGATTATTTCACATAGGCTAATGAATAAGCAATAAAGAAGTTAAGTGGTCAACTAGATTCAGTCACTAGTCAAAAGTCTTGTCCTCCATAGGAAGTCTCTCTAATCAATCATAAAATTCAATGAAGACTTCAGCAAAATCGCCAATAACCATGCACCACAACTTTTGGAATTCCCATATATATATATATTTATGTGTGTGTGTGTGTGTGTGTATGTGTGAGTGTATATATATGTATATATATATGTGTGTGTGTGTGTGTGTGTGTATATATATATATATATCCTGGCTCATTTTTCAATACAAGAAGTTGTATTATATACACCAAACTTATTTTTAATTATACCATTATCTGTAACCTCTGAATATTTATACCTCAGAGGAAGATAGTTCTATGAAACTATTACCAAAGAAATAATCTGCCAGAATATCTAAATGCTTTTGTTCATAATTTCCAACACCTACCACTGAGGCTGGCATATTTCTAATATATGCTNTTCAACTCATTTACATTTAAGGTAACTATTGATAAGTATGTTCTGGAGAAGGCAGTGGCACCCCACTTCAGTACTCATTGCCATTTACTTTGTTGTTTTCAGTTCGAGTTTATACACCCTTTCTCTGTTTCCTGTCTAGAGAAGATCTTTTAGCATTTGTTGAAGAGCTGGGTGGGTGGTGCTGAATTCTCTCAGCTTTTGCTTTTCTGTAAAGGTTTTGATTTCTCCTTCATATTTGAATGAGATCATTGCTGGGTACAGTAATCTGGGCTGTAGCTTATTTCCTTTCATCACTTTAAGTATGCCCTGCCATTCCCTCCTGGCCTGAAGAGTTTCTATTGAAAGATAAGCTGTTATCCTTATGGGCATCCCCTTGTGTGTTATTTGTTGTCTTTCCCTTGCTGCTTTTAATATTTGTTCTTTGTATTTGATCTTTGTAAATTTGATTAATATGTGTCTTGGGGTGTTTCACCCTGGGTTTATCCTGTTTGGGACTTTCTGGGTTTCTTGTACTTGGACTTCCCCATTTTAGGGAATTTTTCAACTATTATCTCCTCAAGTTTTCTCATGGTCTTTATTTTTGTTTTCCTCTTCTGGAACTCTTATGATTTGAATGTTGGGGCATTTAACATTGTCCCAGAGGTCTCTGAGATTGTCCTCATTTCTTTTAATTCATTTTTCTTTTTCCTCTCTGTTTCATTTATTTCTACCATTCTGTCTTCTACCTCACNCTCCTCAAGTTTTCTCATGGTCTTTATTTTTGTTTTCCTCTTCTGGAACTCTTATGATTTGAATGTTGGGGCATTTAACATTGTCCCAGAGGTCTCTGAGATTGTCCTCATTTCTTTTAATTCATTTTTCTTTTTCCTCTCTGTTTAATGTATTTCTACCATTCTGTCTTCTACCTCACTTATCCTATCTTCTGCCTCTGTTATTCTACTGTTGGTTCCCTCCAGAGTGTTTTTGATCTCAGTTATTGCATTATTCATTATTGATTGAGTCTTTTTTATTTCTTCTAGGCCTGTGTTAAATATTTCTTTCATCTTCTTAATCCTTGTCTCCAGGCTATTTATCTATAACCCCATTTTGTTTTCAAGATTTTGCATCATTGTCACTATCATTATTCAGAATTCTTCAGGTAGATTCCCTATCTCTTCCTGTTTTGTTTGTTTGGTAGGCATTTATCCTGTTCCTTTATCTGCTGAGTATTTCTCTGCCTTTTCATTGTTTACATTGCTGTGTGGGGTGGCCTTTCGTATTCTGGCAGTTTGTGGTTCCTCTTTATTGTGGAATTTCCTCGCTGTGGTTGGGTTGGACAGGTGGCTTTTTCAAGGTTTCCTAGTTCTAGAATATAGTTCTGTAAGACTATTACCATAGAAATAATCTGCCAGAATATCTGAATGCTTTTGTTCATAATATTGAACACCTACCAATGAGGCTGGCATATTTCTAATATATGCTTCCTTATGGCCTATCATTCAAGGGCCCAAGCTTCTTACAAGTATTTTCATAGTGTCCTTTGATAGTACTTTCCTTGGCAAATGCCTATTACAACTCTATTCACTCCACAGTTTAAAAAAAGATTTTTTTAAAAGAGCTATTAAACTACTTATTCAGCATAAAATGTGATGAAACTTTCTTCAGCCGCATTAAGGAAAGAAAAAAAAAATCAAGTCTCAACCCCAAACAAAAATGACACAATGGTAGCTAAAGAGCAGCTTTGCTGACCAAGAGAGGAGTCACTAAGGAAATGTCTGGGAAAGTACTTTGATCTCTGCTGGATGTGCTTGTCGTGGTTCGCATGAAAGGCTTCTCCCTTTACATAGAGAGAGTGAGGACTCAGGAAACTTCTCCACACTGTTGGTAGGGCTAGACATCAGCACAGATTCAAATGGACCCTCCCCAGGCTCCAGCCTTCCAATGCCAGCTTTGAACCTTTCACATATTTGTGAAATTGCTGTACTGTAGTTCTTTCTCTCTATCTTTCCCTTCTTCTCTCCCTTCATCCCACTCATTTTTGTTCCCATAGATAACAAAAGACAGAAAGAGTGATAGCTCTCTCCCTGTTTTTGTTTTTTATCTCCCTTTTAAAACCACTGGAAAGTAGAAACAGTGTCTGCTGTTCAATAAGCACACCGGAGTGTTTAATTCATATAGTGGCTGCTAAGAAACACTTTTGAACTCTCTGATTAGATGATTCAAGAGTTTTAGACTTCCTTTATAAAACATAATGGAAAATATGCATGTAACAGAATATATACAATGAGAACCAAGTGCCTTTGAATGTTTTCAGAAGAAAAGTGCCAAACCCTGTTTGGCAAAGACATATGCCTTTATTTTATTTTAATGGCACTTCAAGAGGCACACCCGAGGCCAAAATTTAATGTTTTAAAAATATAGAAAAATACTAAGAATCAGCAGTTTATTTCTGTTTTTGTAAGTTCTATATTTTGGCACAGGAGGAATGATATTACAGGGCCAAGATGAATGCTCTGTTCTTGATTCTGTGGCATATAATTTGAATATTTCATAGCATTGAATTATAGCAAGCATCTGATTCATTTAACGTTCAAAAAACTCTGGTTAAGCAAAGAATCCATCTGGCCTAAATCAAACTGGTGAGAGCTTCCCAGAGAACCAAGGAGAGAACAGCTATGTTGGGATATATGATCCTTCCCAATGTTCCAAGGAGGTGAAATTCCAGGTGAAGAGGTAGTTCAACAAATCTAAATTTCATTTACAAGACTTGTCACCAAAGGTGGAGAACTGGTAAAGAACTAGATCAAAACATATGTCTTTAGTTTCACGCAAGACTGTACCTCAACTGTCTATGGCCAGCTGCCTCTCCTCTACACCAATCCCATAGCACCACGATCAATACTATCCACTTTTACCAAAATAAGAAGTTTCATATATCTCAAGTTCCCTTTCCCTAGTATCTCACAGTACCTATCCCAAGAAGCTCTTACTGTTTAATTTTAAGCCTATTCAATCTTACATTCTAAAGCACAGAGCATGCAGACACCTGTGAATCATCTGAAAATGACAAATGCTATTTAAGAAAGACCTAGCATATGACCTCTTATAATTAAGAATGATTCAATAAAAGCATAAGGAAATAGCTCAAGTACATAGGCCAAAGGAACACAATTACTTTTTCTTGCAGTTATAGAGAATACAGTAATTCACTTAGGCACGCCTGCTTTAAATATTGATGTCATCTCAAGAGATGATACAATGCCTTTCTGGATGGCCATACAGAGTTAAGTTCAATCAGCAGCATGCAGACAACAGGCCATTCATTTCCATACTCCAGATAACGCAAAACAGTTACTTCATCCCAAGGCCTGTTGAGAGGACGGTGAAATCACTGGTCTGCATTAACTTGCACTTCTGGGCCTCTAGATGGTGGTTATAAAATTGTAAGTGTTTGGATGAACACTTCACAGGACTTGATGAGGAGTGCTTTTCACAATAGAAAATGTGAGTCACACAGCTTTTACAAGGGTATCTGTCTCATGCAGAAAGCCTGAAAAACTGGAATGAAATGTTACCTCTGCCAGAAGAGTGTCAAGAGGCACACCAAGAGGCAACATGTGAAACCGAGTAAGTTATGCTGTGTAAATCAAAGCTCCATTTTCCTATTTAGAAAATGGGCTTTGGCAGCAAATTCTTTATTGTCCTGAGCAACAATAGTAGGAACCAGAATGGTTGCTATGAAAGTTTATGGAGTTTTTCATAATCCAGTGTTGCTTGGCACATTTCCCCCCTCTGAGGATTATAGTGACTTTGCTCTATCATGGTTGAAAATGATAGAAACATTTTCATCCAAATATTTTTCACATAGATATATCTAGTTACATTTAAACATTATATGATTCTTCATGCCATGTAGAGCTGGAACATTAAATCCATGTGGGAGATAGGGGCAGAGGGAGGTTATTTGTCTATTTGCCTTGCAACAGTCCAGAAATTAGGAGGTTTCCTGTTTTATACTCAATATGAAAGTATTTCACATAGGTATGAAATTATGGTAATTTGAGAGGATTTATAAAAATCCCATAAACAAACATTTATTTCTATAACTAAATCATTAATGTTTAGTGAATTTACCCAAGTGATCAGAGACTTTTTCAAGATATATATCTTTTAAAATACATTTTAATTTTTTTTTTAGTTTCTGTTTTTTCTAAATAAACATCTCTAAATGATAACATTTTAACCTTATTGGGAAATTCTGCCATTATAAATATTATGTTTCTAAATACTCAAATTGGTATTTAAGCTAAACATAAGGAACTTTTATAACAGTAAGAACTTTCATTGTCTTTTGCCTTTAATTTTTGCATTTTTACTTAAATACAAATGTTTTCTATTTATTTTATTTATTTTTAATTTTTAAAAGAGGAAATATACAGAGAAGTAGGTCCCTAAGAATTAAAAAAAGAAAGGAAAGAAATTTAACATTTTCAAAAATAAGTGCTTTGGCACTTATTATTATACTTCCTTTGTTTTAGTTTTCATATAAATCTAAATTTCTTTGTTTACAACCAACAACAACAAAAAGTATAAGTAAAGTAGATATACATATTTGCAAGTAAGAAATATATTTTAATTGTAAATCAAGAAACATATTAGAGCTGTGCTCCTTAAACATCCAACATCAGTTTTGGAAATCACACTCCTGGACATGTAACATATGTCTTACAATAGCAGGTCCAGGTCTGTTTTTGGAAACGACATGCATTAGGAATAATCTTCACATGAGTCACAGGCATCAATAAAAGTAAAAAAAAAATAAAAACTGGAGAGGTAAAGTAAAAATACCATAAATACAATTATCACCACTAAATTTTATATGCTAAGTTGTAACAGTTATTTGATCATTGACTGGCACTTACTTAAAAAGGCAAAATGTTTACATAGCTGTAAAAATATATATACCATCTAGGATTTGAATTATGCATTCTTTTTCTTGGGCCAAATTTAACTGCATTGCTTTCCCACCTAACAACAAAATCTTTATCCTATATTTTTGTAACACATCACTGGAAATACATTTCCCATCATTATAATATATATGGCTCTTAGGATGCTCTGGTTAAAAATAATACTTTTTCAAAAAGTGTTTTTAACATAATATGTAATACTGGTTCACTATCAACATGTATAAAAGTAAATGCATATTCCAAAAAGCAAAAGTAAATTAGTTACCAAAAGCCATGTGCTAGGGACCACATGAAGGCACACAGTTGCTTGCTAAATCATTTGTTTATGATGGAAAAATAGTCACATTAGTTTTCAAAAGTGTAAGAGTTTGTGGTGAAGGTGACTTCCTAGAGCAATAACAACTTTAGAACATTTATCATTGATGTTTGAAAACTGCAGTTAAATAACTGAACACTCTCACTTTTCACTTTCATGCATTGGAGAAGGAAATGGCAACCCACTCCAGTGTTGTTGCCTGGAGAATCCCAGGGACGGGGGAGCCTGGTGGGCTGCTGTCTATGGGGTCGCACAGAGTCGGACACGACTAAAGTGACTTAGCAGCAGCAGCAGCTGGTGCCTCTAAACAGATTCTAATAGCCTCAGAATCTTACAAATGAATTATTCAAATTCTTAATTTCTAGAATAAAATGCCAAAAGACTTTTAGCAAGGAAAAAGCAAAGCATTAAAACATTTCTCCAGTGATACTGCATGAATAAAACTAAGAATTTTCCATAAGTATATTAAATCATGAACTGCTGAGAGAAGAAACCTATGCAATTTCAGACTTAAGAATCACAAAGAGGATAACTTCTAGATAGAGATGGGAAAGTTAGTAATTTTTATTTGAAATCGGGGTATGTTTTAACATTCCCAGTCAGTTTCGCTTCACCATCCTTTGGAAGAAGAGGTCTGAATCCAGCCCCTTCTGGCCAATAATTACTACTATTTTTAATTTAAAGTCTTTAGTAAATGCCTTCCTTTGATCTCCTCAAGAATTGTCTCCTGGGAGACCCTCAGCTGGACCTCAGGTTTAACTTGTACATATGTACCTTTAGAAGAATCCTTTAAACCAAAATGTCTTACTTCTACCCAGCCAGCCCATGGTATGCATGGGCAGGTTCAGTTTCCATTCATCTCCAGATCTTGGTCCCGTAAGTCAGTACCTTATGGACATCTGAAAGGGTAGGTTTACCAAATAGATGGTAGTCTTCAAGAACCTTTAGATAGGAATCACCAGAGTGGGAAGCAGTTTATTTGAATCTTACCAGAAAATACCTGCTACAATTCAAAAGAACTGCCATAGGGGGGAAAAATGCCACCCCAAATGGCCAAAATTAGCACAGAGATAAAGTTTATTACACTGCCATAGTTTTCGAGGGAAATAAAACACACATAATATTTTCCATTTATTTCTCCAGCACCATCTATCCATCCTACATCTGCAGGAAAGAGCTCATACTTTCCAATATACTTTATTCCCCATGCGACTGCCAGCTGTGACAGATTTGTATGTCACCCAACACTTTCCTTCTTCCTAGATACAAATCTACACTTCATTTTCTAGACTTCTTGTACTTCTTTCCCTCCCCCCCCCCAACTTCTGCTCATAGTTAAAGCAGATGTGTCTTCCTCATGCCTTGTCTTCTCTTTGACTGCAGATGGAGGAAACCAAGCAAACACCTAGGGTCACGTGAGAGATGAAGAGCTACCTACAGAAGGAGCCTACATCCCCAAGTGACCACGTGGAGCAGAATCTCTGTCCCTCTGACCTGCACTGAACTTTCACAAAAGCATAAAATATACTCCATGGAGGAGGGCATGGCAATCCACTCAAGTATTCTTGCTTCGAGAATCCCATGGACAGAGGAGCCTGGTGGGCTATGGGGTCGATGGGGTCACACAGAGTCAGACACAACTGAAGCAACTTAGCATGCATGCAGGCACACTCTTATGGGGTTAAACTTCTTCAGGTTTGGAGGTTTTTTGGTTTTCTTTTTTTAAATAGCATTTACTGTATATGATTATTAATAAACTACTCCTTTCGTATCACAGTTGAATCTATAATCTTACTTATTGGATTTCTAAAAATAATATATATAGTTTACCTTGTGGAAGGAGTCTACCATGGCCAAGCCAGTAGGAACTGTACAAAGTGTCTCTCAGCTGGATTTGCTCTTCGCATTTTTCTCACTCAAGACTCATCCAATGACAGTTCTAAAACCATTTTCTTCTTTGCTGCTCCATTTTACTTGTAAGAACAGAGAAGTTCTTATGTAGGATAATGACCCTAGGAGTTCCACAGAGAGACCAGCGAGATGAAACAGAGATGAGATCACCTTATTCTGAACTACATATGATTTCAGAATCACAGAAGTGTTCAATCATATTAGGCTACTAACTTTGGCCTTTCTGGAAATTTTCACTGCTTTACAGGATAATCAACTATTCCACAAACCAGAGATATGTGGGAAAAGGAGGAAATTCAAGTAGCTGAATGGAATTAGCCTTATCATATAGATACTGCAGAGTTTCCTACATGTAATCTTTGTGAGCAATGTTCTACAATTCTTTGGGGATATAAAACACAGGGAACACATTAGAAACTATATTTCACTGCTTGACACATTGGAATTTTCAACCATTGTTTTCAACTAAAAAGTATAAAATAATAAACTTAGATGTTCTAAGTGTGGCCTTTGGAACTTTCTTTGTTGATGCTATCGTGAGTACACATATTAGAACTAAAATGGAAGATGAATAGTTTACAGAATAAAGAAATATTTTCCATCTTCACAATCTACAGTTTCAGGGCTCCCCTAAGGCCTTGAAATGAAGTCTACGTGGTGGTCTCAACTCCAACCTCTGGAGAATGTGTTCTACATCTCCAAGGCAGAACACCTGATTCTGCAGAATTTGACACTTCTCTGCAACCTCCACACAGAAGAAACAGAGGACTTGACATGCATGGAAATTAAATTATCTTTCACCCCCAGAGACATGCTGTCCTCCCAGGTCAGGGTTACATTAAGGTCAAATGAATGAGCTCAAATTTCAACCAATTCTGCTCTAGCTGTGAATCAACAGAAAATACATCCTTTTGAGCTCTTGACAAACTGCTACATTTTACAAGATCCATCAAAAATAAGAATGGAGTAAAACCAAATAAATCACCTTAACTGAAAGATAGTTTTGCATTATCAAACCAGGTGATTAAATCTTAAATGCTAGAAAATCACCTAAAAATGTGAGTTTCCCACTAGTTCATAAATGTATAAATAAATTCTGAGACAGTTATAAAAACTCAGCCTGCTGACCCTAACTATTCAATATAACCTTCATAGAAACCTAAGAATTGTTTACTTGGTTTTGCAGATTAGTAATTCACAACCCTGCGTAATATCTGAATGACTGAGATGCCCTCAAAAATAGAGCCTCTTAGGACTCGTCACTAAGGCCTTAATGAAGATATAGAGGCAAAATATGAGGTAAAAATGCTTTTAAAGAGTATTAATCACTGATATTCGTGGGAGCTTCTTCAGTGCATAACTACATTCAGTTCAGTTCAGTTCAGTCATTCAGTTGTGTCCGACTCTTTCCGACCCCATGAATCGCAGCACACCAGGCACCCCTGTCCATCACCAACTCCCGGAGTTCACTCAAACACATGTCCATCGAGTCGGTGATGCCATCCAGCCATCTCATCCTCTGTGATCCCCTTCTCCTCCTGCCCCCAATCCCTCTCAGCATCAGGGACTTTTCCAATGAGTCAACTCTTCACATGAGGTGGCCAAAGTACTGGAGTTTCAGCTTCAGTATCAGTCCTTCCAATGAACACCCAGGAATGGTCTCCTTTAGGATGGACTGGTTGGATCTCCTTGCAGTCCAAGGAACACTCAAGAGTCTTCTCCAACACCACACTTCAAAGCATCAATTCTTCAGCGCTCAGCTTTATTCACAGTCCAACTCTCACATCCATACATAACCACTGGAAAAACCATAGCCTTGACTAGATGGACTTTTGTTGACAAAGCAATGTCTCTGCTTTTGAATATGCTATCTAGGTTGGTCATAACTTTCCTTCCAAGGAGTAAGTGTCTTTTAACTTCATGGCTGCGATCAACATCTACAGTGATTTTGGAGCCCCCCAAAATAAATTTTTTCACTGTTTCCCCATCTATTTCCCATGAAGTGATGGGACTGGATGCCATGATCTTCGTTTTCTGAATGTTCAGCTTTAAGCCAACTTTTCACTCTCCTCTTTCACTTTCATCAAGAGGCTTTTTAGTTCCTCTTCACTTCCTGCCATAAGGGTGGTATCATCTGCATATCTGAGGTTATTGATATTTCTCCTGGCAATCTTGATTCCAGCTTGTGCTTCTTCCAGCCCAGCATTTCTTATGATGTACTCTGTGTGTAAGTTAAATAAGCAAGGTGACAATATACAGCCTTGACGTACTCCTTTCCTGATTTGGATTCAGTCTGTTGTTCCATGTCAAGTTCTGACTGTTGCTTCTNGTCTTTTAACTTCATGGCTGCGATCAACATCTACAGTGATTTTGGAGCCCCCCAAAATAAATTTTTTCACTGTTTCCCCATCTATTTCCCATGAAGTGATGGGACTGGATGCCATGATCTTCGTTTTCTGAATGTTCAGCTTTAAGCCAACTTTTCACTCTCCTCTTTCACTTTCATCAAGAGGCTTTTTAGTTCCTCTTCACTTCCTGCCATAAGGGTGGTATCATCTGCATATCTGAGGTTATTGATATTTCTCCTGGCAATCTTGATTCCAGCTTGTGCTTCTTCCAGCCCAGCATTTCTTATGATGTACTCTGTGTGTAAGTTAAATAAGCAAGGTGACAATATACAGCCCTGATGTACTCCCTTTCCTATTTGGAACCAGTCTGTTGTTCCATGTCCAGTTCTAACTGTTGCTTCCTGACCTGCATATAGATTTCTCAAGAGGCATATAGGTAACTACATTAGACTTACTTAAATATTATATATTTTAAAAGATAATTCCTTTTGCTGAAAGTGGACTATTTTACCTGCCCACTTCCACTCAATCCTTTCTCAACTGACATGTTCACCCATCTTTTGACTGAAACAAGATAAACCTCAGCCAAATCAGGAAAATTAAAAATACATATAACTCTAGGGCAATAAAATGTGTTTAGTTCATTCAGAGCACATTACGTTTCCCACAGAGGCAGTTTGGTGCATTTAGTGAATTTTTATAATTATATCTACAAATGGGGGTGATTTGTTTCAAAGTCCTTGAAGGCACCCAGACTTTGAATGAAAGTCTTCTAAATTCCTAAAGGTCACTCCTCTACACTTCTACTTTTTATGGGCTTGTCTAATCCAGAAAAACACAAGAAAAACAATGTCAAGAAGCAAGTTTTCTTGCTTTCATCACTGGAATTTTCAGTAGTCTTAACTCCTGCAACCACCATTGAAGACCTACATGACTTGAACTGTGTTACCTTGAGGAGCATCAGGTAAATATGCTTAGAGAAATGCATCTTCAGGACACAGGCCACTCTTTCAATAGTGTGCATGTAGTTTGAAACAAAATAATCATCTAGTTCTTTGATCAACTGTACTCACATTATAATCATCTGCTAAATCAAACTGTCAAACCTCTTGCCACGAAAATTTCCAGTCTTCTGCATGTCCACTAAGTCCACAGGGCTATGTAACTCTTCTCCCCACTTTCAGAATTCGATTGTGTGCATATATATATATATATATATATATATATACAACTCCTAAGAAAGAGGAAAAAAAGAAATAATGTTCCACAAACATAAAAAGATCAATGTAAGAGGTGTGATCTAGCTTACTCCTCATGTAATACTACTTAAATATTTCCTAATAATTCATTTTTTCAATTGCCTAATGGAAAAGAAGCATTTTCAACCAGTAGATATATAATATACATGGAGTGTAAATGACAAATATATACAAGTAATAAAATGAATGTAAAAATCAACTTACTAGTGAAGCTAGGTTTCCACCTCTATGGCTCAGCACCGTATCAATATTAGACCTAAGGGAACTTCTCCCACCTTGTTCCGACAAGGCTTTCATACAACCTGGCATTCTGGAGGAGAAGCTTTCTTTATTTATTATGGCAAACTTTTCCATAATGAGTCAAGGTTCCCAGCTATCTGAGCACGCTTCAGGTCTGAAAATCATTAACCTCAGGGCACCTCAGGCTTCACACAGACACACCCAAATATGTACAAGGATAGAGCCACTCTTTCTGATTAACTACAAAGGGCTCATGAGAGGCAGCAAAGATGTCCTGATTAGACATAAACAGCCACCCCCAAGTGAGTTGGTGGCAACAGCCGCAGGCTTGCTAGGAGCAGCACACCACTCCTTGAGAATCACACTGACTTGTAGCACCTAAGCTCCTGATCCCACCTGCATCACCTGAGGATGAAGTTAAGCTGGTTTTCTGCCATCCAGGAAAATGGAGATCAATCTGGTCAAAGCACAAAACCACAGAAAATTCCTATTACAAAAAGGTAAATATATATTCTCCAAGCAAATAGTATGCATTGCTCGCTCATTTCTTTTATTTTAGTTCAAAAGTTATAACAAATATATGAGTTGACTACAAAATCATATATATATATATATATATATAAATAAAATTATTTATTGATGCAGGTACAGATGTGGGTTTGGATGCAGACATAGGCCTATACATCAGTGTAGTTCAAGATGACTTTGTTGTTTTCTTTTTTTCTTACATTATTAGAATCATTCTCTGTGTATTATTCTGGGATATTTCTTCTGGTTTATAAGGTATAATCTACAAATCATACATTCCAACTGTTGCATGGTACAGTTCTATGAATTTAATCTAGTGTTGTATGATCACATTCACAGTAGAATATAGAATATTTCCATCATCTCCCAGAAGTTTTCTCATGCCACTTTGAAATCACACTTTCCCACACTTCCAGGCTGAGGCAACCATTGATCTTCTATCTATGAGACTTAACAATATATCTTGGAAATTATTCTATGGGAATGGTAAAAATAGAATAAATTCCAGTAGTTCTGCAAGATATAATCTGTGACATGTTCCACACATTTATAACAGTTTTCATAGTACATTGGAAATGGAACTACAGAATAGACTTGTATAAAAGCCCTTTTATATTTATATTTTTCTATTTTAAGATCTATAGCAAATGCTAAACAAGAGCCATGTGGACCACACAACTTTTCTCCAAAAAGATTATCAAGCATTAGGGAAAATTAGCAGCTGTCAATTTCATTTCAGTTCAGTTCAGTCGCTCAGTCGTGTCTGACTCTTTGCGACCCCATGAATCGCAACACACCAGACCTCCATGTCCATCACCAACTCCCGGAGTTCACTCAAACTCACGTCCATCAAGTCGGTGATGCCGTCCAGCCATCTCATCCTCTGTCGTCCCCTTCTCCTCCTGCCCTCAATTCCTCCCAGCATCAGACTCTTTTCCAATGAGTTAACTCTTTGCATGAGGTGGCCAAAGTACTGGAGTTTCAGCTTTAGCATCATTCCTTCCAAAGAAATCCCAGGGTTGATCTCCTTCAGAATGGACTGGTTGGATCTCCTTGTAGTCCAAGGGACTCTCAAGAGTCTTCTCCAACACCACAGTTCAAAAGCACNATATATATATATATATATATATAAATAAAATTATTTATTGATGCAGGTACAGATGTGGGTTTGGATGCAGACATAGGCCTATACATCAGTGTAGTTCAAGATGACTTTGTTGTTTTCTTTTTTTCTTACATTATTAGAATCATTCTCTGTGTATTATTCTGGGATATTTCTTCTGGTTTATAAGGTATAATCTACAAATCATACATTCCAACTGTTGCATGGTACAGTTCTATGAATTTAATCTAGTGTTGTATGATCACATTCACAGTAGAATATAGAATATTTCCATCATCTCCCAGAAGTTTTCTCATGCCACTTTGAAATCACACTTTCCCACACTTCCAGGCTGAGGCAACCATTGATCTTCTATCTATGAGACTTAACAATATATCTTGGAAATTATTCTATGGGAATGGTAAAAATAGAATAAATTCCAGTAGTTCTGCAAGATATAATCTGTGACATGTTCCACACATTTATAACAGTTTTCATAGTACATTGGAAATGGAACTACAGAATAGACTTGTATAAAAGCCCTTTTATATTTATATTTTTCTATTTTAAGATCTATAGCAAATGCTAAACAAGAGCCATGTGGACCACACAACTTTTCTCCAAAAAGATTATCAAGCATTAGGGAAAATTAGCAGCTGTCAATTTCATTTCAGTTCAGTTCAGTCGCTCAGTCGTGTCTGACTCTTTGCGACCCCATGAATCGCAACACACCAGACCTCCATGTCCATCACCAACTCCCGGAGTTCACTCAAACTCACGTCCATCAAGTCGGTGATGCCGTCCAGCCATCTCATCCTCTGTCGTCCCCTTCTCCTCCTGCCCTCAATTCCTCCCAGCATCAGACTCTTTTCCAATGAGTTAACTCTTTGCATGAGGTGGCCAAAGTACTGGAGTTTCAGCTTTAGCATCATTCCTTCCAAAGAAATCCCAGGGTTGATCTCCTTCAGAATGGACTGGTTGGATCTCCTTGTAGTCCAAGGGACTCTCAAGAGTCTTCTCCAACACCACAGTTCAAAAGCATCAATTCTTCAGTGCTCAGCTTTCTTCACAGTCCAATTCTCACATCCATACATGACCACTGGAAAAATCATAGCCTTGACTAGATAGACCTTTGTTGGCAAAATAACGTCTCTGCTTTTGAATATGCTATTTAGGCTGGTCATAATTTTTTTCCAAGGAGTAAGCGTCTTTTAATTTCATGGCTGCAATCATCATCTGCAGTAATTTTCTCCTTCAATTTACCGAAAACAATGGGCATAGCTGGACTTTCCTGATGGCTCAGCGGTAAAGAATCCACCTGCCAATGCAGGAGACTCAGGTTAGATTTTGGGGTAAGGAAGATCCTCTGAAGGAAGAAATGGTAACTGACTCTAGCATTCTTTCCTGGAAAATTCCGTGGACAGAGGAGATTGGTGGACCACAGTCCATGGGGTTGAAAAGAGTCAGGCACGACCAAGCACAGATAAGAGGAATTGGTGGAGAGTAGTGGAAAAAAGGAAAGAAATATTAAAAACACTGTAAACTATTTTTTATGTTTTTTAAATTATACAAATAAGCTTACTATGCATGATAAAGTAAAAATAAATTGAAGAGTTTCTCAGGGCCTGCTTTTTCAGCTAAGAGGCCAGATCTGAAAATAGTAAGAGTACAGCCAGAAGACAAATGACTTGGAAGAATTTAGGAGGGATTTTCATCTTCATAGGTTCCTGATGCCAAAAAAATGAACTTTGAATAATTTCTTTAGCACAGCATAACCATGACCCTCAAATATCAGATTTAATATTCTCATTTTGCATTTCATAGCTTCTACAAGGTTCCAAAGGAAAGTACATTTTTTTCCTCTAGATTAATATTTTGGCAAACTAGAACTTGCCCAGAGGAATCCACTAGCCCTATTCATTCACATATTCAAAGAAAGCTAAGGTTATTGACTAACAAGTTGATAAATTGTAACCTGGCCAACAGCTGTTTTCATGGAATTTCTCCGTATTGAAATGACAGAAGCAGAATGCCTGCATTTTCTCTATGTGGATTGCATCTAGTGGAGTATAGGATTACAAGAAAATATTGCTATTTTAAAAACAAAAAAAAAAACCCTATTATTCATGTTTTGTGCATTCAGTTAAACTTGTTGGCTTAAGCAGGTGTAATCTGATGGCAGACATATCACCTGGATGTTCCTGGAAGGGATGACAGAGCTTCAGGCTCATGGGTCAACTACAGGACAGTATTTTGGAAGTGCATGATAGGAAACTGCAAGGATGCTGTTCCAAAACATATTCTTTTTCAGAGCCAGAGATTCTGAGTATTACACTGCCAGGGTGAACTCTAGAGAGGGGGGTGCAAAATATGCTCTCGCCAATATGACAGCAAGAGTGCAGCAGTTTCATCGCAGGGAGACCCTTACTCAGGGGGAGGCTGTTATTTTTCCACTTAAGATGCAGTTCCCCACTTCTGTTTTCCTGTCAGATTCAGTCCACTACAACACTGAGGGAAGAATAATTCCATTCCTTTGCTTATAAAGTAAAGGCTTTAATTCTGAAATATAATACTCCACCAAACACCACCAAATGGCCCAGAAACCTAGGAGGCCCAGGCTAGATTTCATGGCCAAAGAGTTTCAGTTGTTGAATATTTAGTGCCAATATCTCAATCAGCCTCAGAGAAACCCAGCTCCCAGCCACTGAGCACAAACAGCTCAGTCACACAAAGAGGCTTGCATATTTCCCTCCGTCTGATCCATTTCAGCAATTCTAATCTTAAAGATTGGTACAGCAGTAGATTCAATTGGAAAGATAACTTAAGAATATAGATCTCAAGACTCAGGTAGAAACTACATTTCTACTTTTCATTTCAAATACATTTTTATTTTTCGTTTCAACTAACTATATTTCAAATAAGTATTTATAATTGGTGCAAAAGAAACCAGATCTATTGCTTAATTGAACTATAGCTTTATTGACCATTCACTGTACAAAAAGCAATAATACCTAGTATTTGCTCCACACTAAATCCTCACAATAACTATATCAAGTAGGTAAGGATGTGCTTGCTTTGTATGATATAATTGAGTCTTGGAGAAGTTGAGAATTCTGCCCAAGAACTAACAGGTTTTAAGTCAGAGAACTGGAGGTAGAACCCAAGTCTTCAGTGTTTTAGGTGATATTCTATTACACCACAACTGTCTCCTAAGTCACTTAGTCCCCAGAAGAAAATGTGGCAAAAGTTACAGAGAATGAATTAAGGAGAAGGTTGGAATTTGTGAGACTCGAATGATTTACAAAACTAGGTATTAAAATTTTCTCTAAGATCCTGAAGCCACTAATGAATTGATTTATTAATACTGGACTCCTTTTATCTTGCCTTATGTCCCCCAGGCTGAGTCATGCAGAATGTCCCAGAACCTGAGACAGGATCTCTCTCAGTCAGTAGGAATCAGAAGATGGGAATGAGAAATGAGACCTTGCCTGTTNTTAAAATTTTCTCTAAGATCCTGAAGCCACTAATGAATTGATTTATTAATACTGGACTCCTTTTATCTTGCCTTATGTCCCCCAGGCTGAGTCATGCAGAATGTCCCAGAACCTGAGACAGGATCTCTCTCAGTCAGTAGGAATCAGAAGATGGGAATGAGAAATGAGACCTTGCCTGTTGTTGAGACAGAAAATCTCAGGGCTTTTGTTAAGCCGTGGGGATAATCTTGCTCCTGGTATCAAAATCATTCAGTAAAAGGAATTGAACTTTTTTAGAAGAAAATAGTACACAGCTTAATTTGTGTATTTATTGGGGATATTTAGATAGATCAATAATTCAGATTTCCTCTTTAAATCAAACCTTAAGCACCAGATCAGAATAAAATTAGATTAGTATCCAAAAGCCAACCAAAACTACTTTATCATCGAACCAAATGACATTTTGTAACTCAAAGAAAGTATTTTTGTTATTCTGTATTTGAGCCCCTGAGTATACCTATGTAAATATGAAACAGTTGCTGACTTGGAGTATCATGTTAGGGACTATTTAAAATAATCTCACTTAATAGTAGACTGGATTAGGCCAGATTACTTATACAATTTAGTGAGAGAATGTGTACTTTGGTTTGCTTAGACTATGATAATTCATTTGCAATCAACATTTGTTTCCCTACTTCTCAATTTAATCAATTTGATAAAATAAAATGTCACCCTAACATATTAATAATTCTCTCTTAAAATCTGTCTTGTATAATTTTAGCAAATAAGCCCATATTTATGATTTTTGTCTACAACTCTGTTTGAACATGCAAACACATGAAGATAAAATTTTCACAGTTATTCTAAGACTTTTGAAAACGTTGAATAAATTTGAGGAAAAAGCATTTTTTCAAATGAAACAAATATTAATTCCAAGGCTTTCATTAGAAGTTAGCTTTTTAACTGAGGAGACTCTACTCTTTCTTTCAAAATTGTTGTATCAGCTGTTTAGTTCTGCTTGTGATAGACTCAATAATATTGTTGACTGGCTTATTTCAGTGCTTAATGTAGTATTACAATACTTGAGAGTGCATAAAAAATAGCAAGACACTGTAAATAGCTTGCCTTCTCCTCAAGGTTCCACCACTGCCAAAACCACCACTTGACTCTGAGTTTATCGTGTAAATATATGTACCTGTAATCTATAGACATCATTGCCAATACCTTCATGCAACTAGATCTCACTATCCCAGGGTTTGGATGACTTCTCTTTTTCCTTAGTCCAAAAATCACCTAAAAGAGGTTTCTATTCTGAGATGGTAATTAAACAACTACTTTTTTAATTTGGTCAGTTCATTCCAATTCCTTACAGTTGATTTCAATAAAACAAGATCTTGGCCTGAAGCACAGGGCACTCAGCCATCTTCAGAATCATTGGATTATGACACATATTACGTATAATCCCAAATGCTGAAGTCCTTCCGACACTCCATTTTTTGGCAACTTAGCCTTTTGCTGAGAGTAAGTCTGTTTGATGGATGGTCCTGAACAGGAGTTATGTGATCTCTGGCCTTTGTGTGAAAGAAAACGTTTTTTTTAAAAAACCGTGTTTTGTGTGATCCATCATGAAACAATCTTTCAATTTATCTGCTATAATTCCAGTCTTCCCGCACTGACAGAAATGTGTCTCAGATAATGTCAGTCCCAGTTCAGATGAAATTCTGCATTTGGCAATCCACCTGCCATTGCCAGCTGGAAGGAGGCCTTCTTTTAGCTAACAATACACATTTAAAATCCAGGCCCCAATATGGGATAAGCTATCTGTTGAATGTGGATCATGAGTAGAGCACGTGTGGAAATACTACCACAGCCAGATTCACACCGCAGGCAGTATGGATTTTGGGGCTCACTGTGGCCCAGTGGTCCTGAGAGAGCCAGAGGGCCATACAGCCATCTCTGCCAATCAGCGCTAAATATGTCATCTGCAGTGTCAAATTGGGTGTTTTGGGTTTTTTTTCTTATTTTTGTTTAAGTGGCAACATCACTTACTGAGAAGCCATTTTCTTACGATATTTGTATAGGTGAGAACAAGCAAAACAATCTTGGTGAGTTAGAAAATAGAAAATCACGGATTGCCACTTGAATTGCTTCTTGGCATACCAAAGTTTTTATTTCTGTTTTGGCTGTGGTTTCACAACCCTGAAGGCAAACTGTGGGTGTGCAAATAAACCGATTACTTAAAACACAGGTTCTTAAATCACTCACCCTTCCTCTGTTTCAAATAGCATACAATCTGTTTGCAATAATAATGAGCATAAACATCACCCACATCCCTCCAGCTAAATGGATGTTAATACTATAACTGCTGTGTTTACTTTGCACCTGAATTCCACTGTGGTGAGTATTTGGGAGATTCAGATTCCAACAGAATATTCCAAATGACATTCTGGCAGATGAGAAAGAATACAAATGTATTTCATTTTTAGATTAATTTATAGTGTGTCCCAGGCCCCTTGGGCATCCTAGCAAAGGAAAAAAAGAAAGAAAAATTAGAAACACATCCAAGAGAAATATATCCAAATAAAACCAAGATCAGGAGCTCAAAATAAATGATGCTATAATGAATACCACAAACTACAAAGGAAAAGTGAAGCTTCAGATTACTCAGAGCCCTTGAGGCTGAAGAGGTGATTAACCAATTAACCATTGCATAGTATTTTGGAGCTATAAGAAAGCGTTCTATCAATGAGAGTTTTATGAGTTGGGAAGAATGACTCACAAGAAGATGCCCTTCCCAGCCAGTCCTTTCCTGCAGCCCACAGGAATAATTCCAGCTCTGCAAAGTCCTCCCAGCAGCTGAGGTAGGAACAAGAACAGACTGTCCATCACTTTATTTTAATCATGTTTCAAAATAAACTGACAGAAGTGAATAAACAGCTTCTGAAAAGGAAGCTGTATAATTTCATCCTTAATACAAAGAAATTACTAGCTTTCAATGGGGAAATTAGAAATCATAAAATGAAGATAAGAAAGATTTTTAATCTATTAAGTTAATTAGATAAGTAACTATATTATGGATTTAAAAGAGTGATGGGGATACTTTTTCCTAAAAATAGAAAAAAAAAATCTTCATATCAGAATATTTCTTCACAGAATCTTTGATTCAAACCCAATTAATAGTGTTCTTTAAAGTCTGAATTTAAGTGTTTTGGATCCTCTTTATGTGAAGTTAAAGAGAACAAGAAAATGTCAGAAAATTAATTGTATATATTTTTGATGTGTGATTACATAATCAAAATAACTGATTCTGTCTTCTCATGTCTCTGGGACTTGAAACTAGCCCAGCATAAAGGCAAGCTTAAAACTCTGAAAATGTGATTTAGGGTTGACCCAAGAAGTTGGCACTCACCTCTGTACCACACCAAAGAGATGCCACTGAGACAAATTTTAGAGTGCTGCCAAGACTGCATCTATGGATGAGTCACTAAGACCTTTGTCCAGGCATAACTGTCAATGTACTACTATCATATGAACATCACACAGCAACAACTGTAACAAGGTTTGCTTTCCTTAAATGACTGAAATTTGAACGTGAAAGTAAGAGGAAAATAAAACTCAGAATATACCATTAGCAAGTCTGTTCAGCATCTGTTCAATCAAGAATAGATTGGGACCTGCCAACACTGAAACATAGATTCAGGCTCTTATCATATTTAAATTTAGTGTCATATAATTGTCTTTGTAAACAAATTACATATTACAATATACTAGGTCTCCAACTTATATTTAAGCAGAGAGCAATGTATATATACATACTCTTTTAAAGAAATGTTAAACAAATGTCAAATTTTTATGTCTAAGCAGACAAAAATAGAGCTGGTCTTAAGGAAGCCAGAGCAGGGTCCTTGGGCTTCCGGTTTGGACCTCCTGCCTCCCACATGATATAATTATTTACTTGTTTTATTCTCCCAATTTCTTCCTCAGAAATTCATGGAGGCAGAAACTATGCCTGTCTTGTTCCTTCTTATGTTCTGAATATCATACACAAGGCCTGATCATAGTGTTAATAAATAAATTTAGAAGGTTAAAGGGAGAAAGGAAGAAGTGGGGAGAAGGGCAGGAAGAGAACCCAAAGCTTAGAACTTACAAAGTATCCTTCTCTACATTTATGTTTGGGTACTCAGGCCAGTGAGAGGTGTAAGCTATGCCTTGGATGGGCTTTTAAAAGGCAAATAGGAAGAAAGGTTCACAGAGATGTTCTTCGCACATTTCTCTATTGTAATATTCATCACATTTTATTTCAATGTCTGTTAACATATATGCATCATCCCACAAGACTGTGAGAACCTCAAAAGAGATGACTATTTCTTATGCACATTTGTGTCCTTGACACTGTGTACAGTGCCTAGGACATGGCAGGTACCTAAGAAATACCTGTTGAATGAGTGAGTGATCTTTGTATCAGCATGTGGAAGCTGGCTTGGAAAAGATCGTGTTTAGTTATAAAATTTTCATCTGAGATACATGAGTGCATATTTTGATTATGTACAGTAAGTATAACTAGATATTTTATTACTACATAGGATAAATACCTCTTGTTCTATATAATTTATCCATCGGTATTATAAAATACCCTAGCTCTTTCAAAAATGCTCACTACACAAATTTTTTATAATTGTGGGAAATCAGAAATCAGTCAAATATCAAAAACTGCATAATGTCCAATTATGTACATGATTATGCATCTACCTGATGGAAATATTAAATATCTATTTAGAGTTATGATTTTGAAGCCCATTTAGAAATTCTTAAAATAGTTAATATATAAGAACATAGTTATAAGAAACAGTTAACATATAAGAACATCTATTTCTCCTTGTGTATGCATGCATGCTTAGTAGCTTCAGTCATGTCCAACTCTTTGCAACCCCATGGACTGTAGCCTGCCAGGTTCCTCTGTCCACAGGATACTCTAGCAAGAATACTGGAATGGGCTGCCATGCCCTCCTCCAGGGGATTTTCCCTACCCAGGAATCGAACCCATGTCTCCTGCATTGCAGGCTGATTCTTTACTGCTGAGCTACAGGGAGGCACCCATTTCTCCTTCAGTTCAGTTGAGCCGCTCAGTCGTGTCCGACTCTTTGCGACCCCATGAATCAGAGCACGCCAGGCCTCCCTGTTCATCACCAACTCCTGGGGTTCACCCAAACTCATGTGCATCAAGTCGGTGATGCCATCCAGCCATCTCATCCTCAGTCATCCCCTTCTCCTCCTGCCCCCNCTGACAGGCAGGTTTTGAGCCTTTGTAAGAGTTTTAGGGGAAGAAGCTGAAGGAACTGTATAAATGAACAAGTGTGAAACTGAGGAGGCATGGCAGAGCCTGAGGATTCAGGGAATGTATGCAGCACAGAGTTAGGGACAGGCCAGTACCTGCCTCTTTGAGTCCACTGCCTTCAATACTAAAGGTGCTAGTGGTAAGGAACATGCATACCAATGCAGGAGACACAAGAGACTCAAGTTCAGTCCTTGGGTTGGGATGATCCCCTGGAGAAGGGCATGGCAACCCACTCCAGTATTCTTGCCTGGAGAATCCTATGGTCAGAGGAGCATGTCAGGCTACAGTCCATAGAGTTGCAAAGAGTCAGACAGGACTGAACGACTAGGCATGCCATGCTCAAGGGCCACTGATGGAGCCTAAGTGTAGGGGAAGATCTTACAGGGAGCAGGCAGAGGTGGCAGGAACAAAGATGACTCTGGGTCATTAATGAGGACTTTAGAAGCTGGAGGAGACATAGAGGGGCTTTTAGAAAGAACTAACATTCCTATGGGTGCAAAGCTGGCATCCACAAGACCTCATTTATATACACAGGGTAGAAATACCTGGAATTTTTAGATTATACTAGCTAGTATATCTTAGAAAGTTGCATCCACGTATACACAGATATTCACATACATATTATATCAAATGCATCCTNAACTAACATTCCTATGGGTGCAAAGCTGGCATCCACAAGACCTCATTTATATACACAGGGTAGAAATACCTGGAATTTTTAGATTATACTAGCTAGTATATCTTAGAAAGTTGCATCCACATATACACAGATATTCACATACATATTACATCAAATGCATCCTTCTTCTATTTTCTTCCTGAAAACACCTCTATCAATGAAAGTGAAAGTTGCTCAGTCATGTTCATCTGTTTGCAACCTCATGGACTATACAGTCCATGGAATTCTCCATACCAGAATACTGGGGAGTAGCCTTTCCCTTCTCCAGGGGATCTTCCAAACCCAGGGATCGAATCCAGGTCTCNTATCAATGAAAGTGAAAGTTGCTCAGTCATGTTCATCTGTTTGCAACCTCATGGACTATACAGTCCATGGAATTCTCCATACCAGAATACTGGGGAGTAGCCTTTCCCTTCTCCAGGGGATCTTCCAAACCCAGGGATCGAATCCAGGTCTCCCACATTGCAAGTAGATTCTTTACCAGCTGAGCCACTAGGGAAGCCCAAGAATACTGGAGTGGGTAGCCTATCCCTTCTCCAGCGGATCTTCCCAACCCAGGAATCAAACCAGGTCTCCTGCCTTGCAGGCAGATTCTTTACCAGCTGAGCTATCAAGTGACTGTACTTAAATGTTAGCTCATCTGTGATACCAACCCGTAGGTCTACTTTTATTTTTCACAGCAGCAAATTCTTCTACAGACAGACATTCACTCAGAGGTGGTGGTTGTTGTTCAGTCACTCAGTCGTGTCCAACTCTTTACAACCCCATGGACTACAGCACACCAGGTCTCCCTGTCCTTCACTATCTCCCAGAGTTTGCCCAAACTCAAGCCCATTGAGTCAAAGATGCCAGCAAACCATCTCATCCTCTGTTGCCCCCTTCTCCTGCCCTCAATCTTTCCCAGCATCAGGGTTTTTTCCATGAGTCGGATCTTTTCATCAGGTGGCCAAAGTATTGGAGCTTCAGCTTCAGCATCAGTCTTTCCAGTGAATATTCAGGACTGATTTCCTTTAGGATGGACTGGTTGGATCTCCTTGCAGCCCAAGGGACTCTCAAGAGTCTTCTCCAGCATGACAGTTCAAAAGCATCAAGTCTTCAGCGTTCAGCCTTCTTTACGGTCCAGCTTTCACATCTGTACATGACTACTGGTAAAACCATACCTTTGACTATATGCACCTTTGTTGGCAAAATGATGTCTCTGCTTTTTAATATGCTGTCTAGGTTTGTCATAGCTTTTCTTCTAAGGAGCAAGCATCTTTTAATTTCTTGGCTGCAGTCACTGTACCCATGTTTTAATCAGGGTTCTCAGAGAATCAGAATTAGAATGAGACATATGGACATACATAAGAAGAAAATTATAGGAAATGGCTTACATAGTTATGGAAGCTGGAAAGTACCACAGTCTGCCATCTGGAGAGGCAGGGGAGTCAGTGGTGTAATTGAGTCCCAGCCGGAAGGCCTGAGCTTCAGGGGCTGATGGTGTAGAGTCTTGATTTGAGTCTGAAAGCCCAAGAACCAGGAGTACCAATGTCCAAGAACAGGAGAAGAACAATGTCCCAGCTCACGAAGAGATAGTAGATTTATTCTTCCTTTGCCTTTTTGTTCTATTCAGGCCCTCAGTAGATTGGATTATGCCTGCTCACATTAGTAAGGATGGTCCTCTTTACTCAGCCTACTAATCTCTTTGGGAAACACCTTCATAGACATACCCAGAAAAAATGTTTTGCCAGTTATCTGGGTAAAGTCCAGTCAAGTTGATACGCAACATTACCTATCTTACCACACTTCCATAATTCCCTAAGAAAACTGCATCTGCCCTTCTTCCTCTGTTCTTTGTTTTACTTTGAAATGACAACAACAAAAAAAGTTACTGAAATCACATTTATTGAGTGTGAATGCAATACCATGCCTTATGTTTTGTATAATAGAAGCTATTCTCTGTCTCCAGGGAGACTAAAATCATGTAAGGCAAAGGAAGTAATATATAAATGAGTAGAAAACAGGATGGAATGTAATAAGTTAAAGAGGTACCTATTATATGAGCATTAAGAAAAAGACAAGTAATAACAGCAACAATATCAACATTTAGGAAGTACTTAATACATGCCAAATGCTATTCTCGGTCCTCATAATAATTCACTAAGATAGTTACTTTTATTCCCATTTTTTTCAGTGAGCACACTGAGGCATAGAGAGGTTTAATAACATGTCTGAGGTCACACAGCTAAAAATATACAGAGCTGGAGTACAGAATAATAACAATTCACTACATAAAACAAAGGAAATCTCAAACTTTCAAGCTGAATTGAACACAATAAAGTCCTGGTTCCATTAACTTCTAAAAACACAATGCTAAGAATTTTCAAAAGTCTTCTTCAGCTTTTCACTTTTCACAGATTAGACGTAAAATACAACGGCTCCAGATTATGCATGATTTCTTATTCAACTTTATTTTTCCATGTTTTCATCATTGTTTTTACACTGGTATTATTTTTACTTTTTTCTTTATCATCAAAGTATTTCAGACAATGGGTAAAGGAGACTTTTATAGGCCAGCCTGGAAATATAATAGATTTCTAAAGACCAATTTACAAATTCACACCTGAAACACCACTTCTCTATGAATTGATGATGTCTAAATAGATAGACGGAGAAGGCAATGGCGCCCCACTCCAGTACTCTTGCCTGGAAAATCCCATGGACTGAGGAGCCTGGTAGGCTGCAGTCCGTGGCGTCGCTAAGAGTCAGACACGACTGAGTGACTTCACTTTCACTTTTCACTTTCATGCATTGGAGAAGGAAATGGCAACCCACTCCAGTGTTCTTGCCTGGAGAATCCCAGGGATGGCAGAGCCTGGTGGGCTGCCGTCTATGGAGTCACACAGAGTCGGTCACGACTGAAGCGACTTAGCAGCANAGCCTGGTAGGCTGCAGTCCGTGGCGTCGCTAAGAGTCAGACACGACTGAGTGACTTCACTTTCACTTTTCACTTTCATGCATTGGAGAAGGAAATGGCAACCCACTCCAGTGTTCTTGCCTGGAGAATCCCAGGGATGGCAGAGCCTGGTGGGCTGCCGTCTATGGAGTCACACAGAGTCGGTCACGACTGAAGCGACTTAGCAGCAGCAGCAGCAAAGAGATAGATGTGTGTCCGTTAGTATGTGCTGGGTTCTTGACTGGATATAAAGCAGTGTTGTTGCTGTTCAGTCACCCAGTTGTGTCCAACTCTTTGCAATCCTATGGACTGCAGCATGCCAGATCTCCCTGCCCCTTACCATCTCCCCAAATTTGCCCAAGTTCATGTCCATTGAATCGGTGATGCCGTCTACCTATCTCACCCTTTGACACCCTCTTCTTGTGCCCTCAGTCTTTCCCAGCATCAGGGACTTTTCCAATGAGTCAGCTGTTCACATCAGATGACCAAAATACTGGAGCTTCAGTTTCAGCATCAGTCTCCCCAGCGAGTATTCAGGATTTATTTCCCTTAAGATTGCCTGATTTTATCTCATTTTTGTATACTGAAGTGTACAAAGATCAATTAAGCAGAGACCTTAACCTCAAGAGGTTTTTAATTTTGCTTCTAATATAGAGAATATCTTCTTAGGTATCTATCTTTCTAGTATATGAGAGGAAATAAAACAAGTATAAAATTAAAATTTTTATTAATGAACTAGTGCCATTAAAGAAAAGCAAAATATTTTCATGTCAATTTGGAGAATTCTGTTATACATCAAATATAGTGATAATCTTTGGACTGATGACAACAAACTAACAACACACTCCTATGAAAACTGAGCATTATTGCTCAAATATTGCTACTGCTAAGTGACTGACATTTATTTCATTTAAACAAGAAGAAAGAGGAAGTACCCCTTAAAATAAAACAAAATAACTAGCAGAAAAATTAGGAGACCACATACACACAGGAGAAATCTGAAGCACTATGCTTTAGCTTAGTGAGGAGTTTTGTCCCAATTGGGGAAAAAGCAATTGCAGTATAAGGATCCAGTTCCTCTTGCCTCCCATTTCCTCCCACCTTACACATGTACCCATATATATGCATACACACAATACTTACACAACTTTAGAAAAAGGCCTATTTATTGAGTAAATAATAATTTTAAGTATATTCCTTTATCTTTTGAAATCAAAGATGCACATACTAAAAACACATCTTCCATATAATTTATTTCTGTAATTGGCATCCAAAGTGAAACAATCAGATCATATCAGTTTTTTAAATGATCATATCTTGAAATTTGATGCTACATCTTAAAGAAATTCATATACGGTAATTTAAAAAATGTTTAGTTGGCTTCAATGGATTTTGTACTTCGATCAATTAACTATCTTATTAAGGAAAATTATTTCCACCTCTCTCTTATTATCCATAAAGGAATCTTTGTACTGAGCTTAAATATCATTTTCTATCTGCTATTTTAATTTATACTTTCCTATGAGAGATTACTTTTTTCCTTGATTAGTAGGTTAAATATGACTAAAAAATGTGACTTTGAAGCAATCCTTAGGAGATAACATGGGGATTATCACAGAAAACCTGTGATTTAAAAGCTGGATAAATTTAATAAAAATCTCATTTTAAATTAAGAACAAGCAGGAGACTATCCTTCCACCAAAGCTGCTGCTGCTGTAGCTGCTAAGTCGCTTCAGTCGTGTCTGACTCTGTGCGACCCTATAGACGGCAGCCCACCAGGCAAAGCTAGCATATTTTAATCTCCTTCCAGGCAAAGCTAGCATATTTAAATCTCCTTCCTCAGATATTATCATTACTTAAAATTGTGGGAACTCCAATATGAAAGTGACACACTTCCAAATTAAATCACTCTCATTCAAATTAAATTCAAATTCACTCTTATTACAAGTTGTACCTGCAATTTCAACAAAGAATGGTATGACTTTAGAGGTGCTACATTTCATAAAACTTCCAACACATTTCCCCCTCAACTTTGACAGGAATGAAAACTTTTCCTTTCATTTTAAGTCTTTGTTTTTCAAAGGAAATTTGATTTTGCACATTTCTCTGGGTAAAGAGAAGCTTCTGTTAAAACAAATATCAAAAGTTATTTTAAGTAATTTAGGGGATAAATTCCTTTTAATGCAGCATTTTGGAGCTGGAATTCTATAATAGCCACACAGAATGAGGAGCTTGAAAAAGTTGTCTTCTTAATTTATAGCTCATAATTTTCTGTAGGATTCTAAATTGAAGACAGTGGTTTCTTCCTTTTTAATTTAAATCTAAGATAACTTGGTCAGTTCTTTCTGGACAGAACTCTGTAATACTTAAAACGAATGCAGTCATAACACTATGGATACTTGGCTGCTATCTTCACACAGATTTATTTCCAGAAAGTGTTTTAGGAAGGATTGAAAAAAAATGGGCCTTTATATTACAATTCAATTACACTAGTGAGACTTAAAGAAAAATTCAGGGTGAGTAATTTTTCCCTTGGTTATAAAAGACATGTTTAAGAAAATATATTAATTAGTCAAACCACCACTTAGTAGTTTCTGTTTCCTCTTGAGATATCTCCTGACTTTCTTAAATATGGGGTTTGATTTATTTTGCCACCATAAAACTAAAGTAGATTTATTTATGTGATTAATGATTTACTGAATTATAAATAACCATGATTTCTCAAAATGGTGTCAAATAGCATAAACCAGAGAAGACAAAAGGATTTTCCTCTGTAAGAAACAGATATGGAACACTTTTTCACTATCCTGTTTTAAAAATGGAAAATGTTACTTACAAAGGAACTCTGGCAAGGCTCAGAACCATATTTTGCAAATTGTACTATTTTTGTTGAAGCATAAAATACATTCATAGTCTAAAGTGCACAAATTTTAAGTTTACAAATTTTTATAATAGATATTTGTAACCACCATCCAGACCAAAATATATCATTACCAGCACCCTCGTCCTCTTAGGGGTCATCACCACCACCACCTAAGATAAGAACTTTTGTATCCGAATTTTATCATTCAACATTATTTGTGATATTTCTCCTTATGGTTCTATGTCTAGAAATTCATTATTTTCCCATGCCATATTGTATTCCACTGTATGAATATACCATAGTTTATTTATCAATTGTAATTTTGAAGGACATTTGAGTCATTCTAGGGCCAGACTAGTTTAAATCATGCTATCATGAATGTTCTTGAGTGTTGGTGCAAATACATATTCATTTCTATTGGATATACATCTAGAAGTGGAAGTGATGAATCATAGGATACATGTAAGTCAGCCTTACCAGATGCTGCCAGACATTTATTCACAAATGACTTTTAAAGCAGTGTAGGAAGTACCCAGATTCTCCACATTATCACCAACACTTGGAATATATATATATATATTTAAATTTTTACCATTCTGGTGGGCTTATAGTGGTATCTCATAGGGTTTTAAAAATTTGCTTTTCCCTGATAAATAATAATGTTAAGTCTTTTTTCATATATTTATTTTATATATGGATTTTTTTGTGAAATTTATATTCAGATTTTAGGCCCATTTACTTTATCTATTATTTTGTTATTGATTTGTAGAACTGATATATACAAAGGAAACAAGTCTTTTGCTAAATATATTCACATATCTTCTCAACTCCATGACTTACTAGGGTTTTTTGCCCTTACTGGTGTCTTTTGATGAAAAAAAGTGGCCATTGTTTAAACACACACTGCTTATACACCATTTAAGAAGTCTTAACTGCCTTATGACCCAGCAATCCCACTGCTGGGCATACACACTGAGGAAATCAGAATTGAAAGAGACATGTGTACCCCAATGTTCATCGCAGCACTGTTTATTATAGCCAGGACATGGAAGCAACCTAGATGTCCATCAGCAGATGAATGGATAAGAAAGCTGTGGTCCATACACAATGGAGTATTACTCAGCCATTAAAAAGAATACATTTGAATCCGTTCTAATGAGGTGGATAAAACTGGAGCCGATTATACAGAGTGAAGTAAGCCAGAAAGAAAAACACCAATACAGTATACTAGCACATATATATGGAATCTAGAAAGACGTTAACGATAACCCTGTATGTGAGACAGCAAGAGAGACACAGATGTATAAAACAGTCTTTTGGAATCTATGGGAGAGGGAGAGGGTGGGATGATTTGGGAGAAAGGCATTGAAACGTGTATAATATCATATAAGAAACAAATCACTAATCTAGGTTTGATGCAGGGTGCAGGATGCTTGGGGCTGGTGCACTGGGATGACCTGGAGGGATGGTGTGAGGGTGCGGGAA
>SJYA01000917.1:0-39792 GCA_006410615.1 Neotragus moschatus
GACTGTTGTTTAAGAGAGAGTTTTTTAATGACAGAAAGTAAAGAGGAACTCAAGAACCTCTTGATGAAAGCAAAAGCAAAAGAGGAAAGTGAAAAAAGCTGGTTTAAAACTCAACTTTCAAAGAACTACGATCATGTCATCCAAACCCATCACTTCATGGCAAATAGATGGGGGAAAAATGGAAACAGTGACAGACTTTATTTTCTTTTGCTCCAAAATCACTGTGGAAGGTGAATGAAGCCATGAAATTAAAAGACTCTTGCTCCTTAGAAGAAAAGTTATCACAAACCTAGACTGTGTATTAAAAAGCAGAAACAACACTTTGCCAGCAAAGATCTGTATAGTCAAAACTATATTTTCTCCAGTAGTCATGTACAGATGTGAAATTTGGACCATTAAGAAGGCTGAGCACTGAAGAATTGATGCTTTCAAATTGTGGTTTCTTAGGACTCTTGAGAGTCCCTTGGACAGCAAGGAGATCAAACCAGTCAATCCTAAAGGAAGTCAGTCCTGAATATTTACTGGTAGGACTGAAGCTGAAGCTCCAAAGCTTTAGCCACCTGATATGAAGAACTGACTCAATGGAAAAGACACTGATACTGGGAAAGACTGAGGGCATGAGGAGAAGGGGACAGTAGAGGATGAGATGTTTGGAGGGCATCATCAACTCAATGGACATAAGTTTGAGCAAACTCTGGGAGATAATGAAGAGCAAGGAAGCCTGGTATGCTGTACTCTATAGAGACAGAGTCAGACACAACTGAGTGACTGAACAACAACAATATACTGCTTATTATTAAAGTCAAGTTTGAAATTCCAAGTCACTTTATTGTTCAAAAATATATGGCACTGGCAGTTCAAAAATCATGTGTCTTTTACTATGAATATCAAGAAACTAACATAAAAGAAAAATTTAACTGTATTTTTAAATTTATTCAAGTTTAAACCCTGAGGACATAGTATATAGAAGTGTATCTGCTAATAGAAATATAAGGCTAAGAGAAAACTGTAAGTAAATTAGGTGCAAAATAAACTTCAGGAAACAGTTGCTACAAGTTTTCAAATAATACTGTGAAAGGCAGCTGTAATGTGCTAAGCAATTGTGTACCTAAGGAGAGTAATGAGCTTCATGCTTCTCTAAAACTTGGTATTTATGCTTAAACCTGAACAATGAGCAGGGATTTTCTATGATAAACAAAGAGTCAGAATTTTGAGAAGACTAAATATTCAGAAAATATCAGATGAGAAATGGTAAGGAAAGAAATTTTTTTCAAGAAACTGAGAAGCAAACAGTGTAGTCAGAACACAATGATGTGTAGTCAGAAGACAATGATGAGTCAACTGCCACAGATGGGAATGCTGAGCTGGCATCATGCTTGGAGGCAAGTAAAATGCTAAATGATTTAGATTAAAACTTACATACAATAGGAATCCATGGAAATACTTTCAATAGGCACCAATGATGTGATTTATATCATGCAATTACATGATCATTATATCTCTGAGCCTGAACTCTTAGAACCATGATAGAGCTTGCAGTCTTCTTCCTGAGTATGTGCACCTTTGGGGAAGTGCTATAACCTACAAATTATGACTTTATAAGGCTGTATATTGTCACTCTGCTTATTTAACTACTATGCAGAGTACATCAGGAGAAATGCTGGGCTGGAAGAAGCACAAGCTGGAATCAAGATTGCCGGGATAAATATCAATAACCTTAGATATGCAGGTGACACCACCCTTATGGCAGAAAATGAAGAGGAACTAAAAAGCTTCTTGATGAAAGTGAAAGAGGAGAGTGAAAAAGTTGGCTTAAAGCTCTACAGTCAGAAAACGAAGATCATGGCATCTGATCCTATCACTTCATGGTAAATAGATGGGGAAACAGTGGAAACAATGGCTGACTTTATTTTGGGGTCTCCAAAATCACTGCAAATGGTGATTGCAACCAGAAAATTAAAAGACACTTACTCCTTCGAAGGAAAGTTATGACCAACCTAGATAGCATATTAAAAAGCAGAGATATTACTTTGCCAACAAAGGTCCATCTAGTCAAGGCTATGGTTTTTCCAGTGGTCATGTATGGATTTGAGAGTTGGAACATAAAGAAGGCTGAGTGCCAAATAACTGATGCTTTTGAACTGTGGTGTTGGAAAAGACTCTTGAGAGTCCCTTGGACAGCAAAGAGATCCATCCAATCCACTCTAAAGGAAACTGATCCTAAATATTCATTAGAAGGCCTGAATATTCATTGGAATGTGAGTTTCAAACTCACGTCCATCGAGTCAATGATGCCATCCAGCCATCTCATCCTTTGTCATCCTCTTCTTCTCCTGCCCCAATCCCTCCCAGCATCAGAGTCTTTTCCAATGAGTCAACTCTTCCCATCAGGTGGCCAAAGTATTGGAATTTCAGCTTTAGCATCACTGCTTCCAAAGAAAATCAAGGATTGACCTTCTTTAGAATGGATTGGTTGGATCTCTTTGCAGTACAAGGGACTCTCCAGAGTCTTCTCTAACACCACAGTTCAAAAGCATCAATTCTTTGACGTTCAGCTTTCTTCACAGTCCAACTCTCACATCCATACATGACCACTGGAAAAACCATAGCCTTGACTAGATGGACCTTTGTTGGCAAAGTAATGTTTCTGCTTTTGAATATGCTATCTAGGTTGGTCATAACTTTTCTTCCAAGGAGTAAGCGTCTTTTAATTTCATGGCTGCAGTCATCATCTTCAGTGATTTTGGAGCCCCCCAAAATAAAGTCTGACACTGTTTCCACTGTTTCCCCATCTATTTACCATGAAGTGATGGGACCAGATGCCAGGGTCTTCGTTTTCTGAATGTTGAGCTTTAAGCCAACTTTTTCACTCTTCACTGTCACTTTCATCAAGAGGCTTTTTAGTTCCTCTTCACTTTCTGCTATAAAGGTGGTGTCATGTGTATATCTGAGGTTATTGATATTTCTCCCGGCCATCTTGATTCCAGCTTGTGCTTCCTCCAGCCCAGCATTTCTCATGATGTCCTCTGCATAGAAGTTAAATAAGCAGGGTGACAATATACAGCCTTGACATATTCCTTTTCCTCTTTGGAACCAGTCTTCTGTTCTATGTCCAGTTCTAACTGTTGCTTCCTGACCTGCATATAGATTTCTCAAGAGGCAGGTCAGGTGGTCTGGTATTCCCATCTCTTTCAGAATTTTCCACTGTATATTGTGATCCACACAGTCAAAGGCTTTGACATAGTTAATAAAGCAGAAATAGATGTTTTTATGGAATTCTCTTGCTTTTTCCATGATCTAGCAGATGTTGGGAATTTGATCTCTGGTTCCTGATGTCTATAACAGTTCCTATATAAGCAGATCTCATTAAAATTAGCAACAACGAGATCATTAGAATGAGGCTGCTCTCATGCTGCCTGTGGCCTGCATAAACAAACCAAAATCCATGCCTGTGATTTCCTCAAGTTTACAAAATCAAAATGATAAGGGCAACCAGTCACAAGTAGCCAACTAGCCTTCATACAATTTCCTCTCAATTTCCTTTCTTTGATTCCTTATCCTCTCCATAAAGTGCTATACTTGGCTGCTATTGGTAGAGCACTTGACTGCTACTAGAAGCACTAACAACTTCTAGTTTGGTGCTGCCCAACTGAAACTGACTTTTGCTCAAATAATCTCTTAAAAAAAAAAACAACAACCAATTTTGAGACAATGTTCTATCATAAAAGTGTGATGGAAAAATCAAGTCTTCTTTTATGTACTACATGTATGAGTACTCCTTCCTGAAATTTCCAGCTTTATTTAACACATGCTTTGACTCTTTCCACCTGTGAATTTATGTGTGCATGTTGTATTTACTAAAATAAAACACTTTCATTGAACTGTGCATATGTGTGTGTTTGTATGCATGTAGGTGCTTTCTCTAGAAAGGTTTGTGGAAGCTTAGAAGGGATACTTGGAATGATATAGATAGAAGTAAAGGTGTTACATTATTTTTTTCTGATTGGAAATATAGGAAAAAAAATACACGTTTGGATGATCATAAAACTGTAGAGAAATGTGGTAACTTATGAACAGAAAAATATAGAAACTAAAGCCCAGGAATACAAGTATGTTTTACTTTTTCATGGGATGAAGTTCAGAGAAATAATATTGCATGTGGCTGAACTAACTTTAATAAAACACCTTTAAATTATATGCAGAGCACATCATGTGAAATGCCAGGCTGGATGAATCACAAGCTGGAATCAATTTTGCTGGGGGAAATATCAACAACCTCATAATGTGGATGACACCACTTTATGGCAGAATGTGGAGACAAACTAAGTAGCCTCTTGATGAAGGTGAAAGAGGAGACTGGAAAACCTGGCTTAAAATGCAATTAAAAAAAAAAAAAAACTAAGGTCCTGGCATTCAGTCCCATCTCTTCATAGCAAATAGATGGGGAAAAACTGCAAACAGTGACAAATTTTATTTCCTTGGGCTGCAAAATCACTGCAATGATGCAGTAATCACAGCCATGAAATTTAATGTTTGTTTCTTGGAAATAAAGCTATGATAAACCTAGACAGCATATTAAAGAACAGAGTCATCACTTTGTTGACAGAGGTCCATATAGTCAAAAGTATGATTTTTCCAGTAGCCACATACGGATGTGAGAGTTGGACCATAAAGAAGGTTGAGAATCAAAGAAATGATACTTTTCAACTGTGATGCTGGAGAGGACTCTTGAGAGTCCCTTAGACAGCAAGAAGATCATACCAATGAATCCTAAAGGAAATCAACCCTGAATATACATTAGAAGGACTTATGCTGAAACTGAAGTTGGAATACATTTGCAAGGTGATATCCCATTTAATTCACACTGAAAGGGAAGAAATTATAATATGAAAATCCTAGGCAGCATATTAAAAATGCAGACATTATTTTGGTAACAAAGGTCCATATAGTCAAAGCTGTAGTTTTTCTAGTAGTCATGTATGGATGTGAGGGTTGGACCATATGGAAGGTTGAGCCTGAAGAATTGATGCTTTTAAACTATGGTGATGGAGAAGACTCTTGAGAGTCCCTTGGACTGCAAGTGGATCAAACTGGTCAGTCCTAAAGGAAACCCATCCTTAATATTCATTGGAAGGACTGGTGCTGAAGCTGAAGCTCTAATACTTTGGCCACCTAATGGGAAGAGCCAACACATTAGAAAAGACCCTGATGCTGGAAAAGATTGAAGGCAGGAGGAGAAGAGGACGACAGAGGATGAGATGGTTGGATGGCATCACTGACTCAATAAATGTGAGTTTTAGCTTGCTCTAGGTGTTGATAAAGGACAGGGAAGCCTGGCATGCTACAGTACATACAATCACAAAGAGTTGGACATGGCTGAGTGACTGAACAACAATAATATCACTAAGTAGAAATCTTTGAAAACCACCCTTGAAGTAAGTTAAGGGATGTGTAAGTACATTTTTTTTTTTTTTTGCTGTGGAAACTTTCCTAATATTCTGTGAGTAAGAAATCTCAATCACTGTGAGACATCAAGAAAACACTCAAATATTAGGAAACTGTTTTCTTTAGCCATTCAAATGTTACATCTCATTCTTTTTTGAAAAATATATTGATGTGTACTTTATGAAGAAACTCATGATCACAGTATGTCAAAAGTAAAGGCACATTCTAATGGTAGTCATTCTCTAAACTGAGTGCTGTAAATCAAGAGTTCTCTCTGATTAATAAAAAACAAACTCCATTCTTACATTTGTCATGATTTCCAGAGATTTTTACCTATATCCCTTTTATCTGACTGTGCACAAAGCACAGAGGAGAAAATAAAACATATCATTGTTAATTGTTCACATTCAAAGAAAATACTAGAACAAGAATCCATATACCAGGTGGTCCAATAGCTCAGATTGTGTGCTTCAACCACAGGGGACACGGGTTTGATATCTGGTCAAGGAAATAAGATCCACGTACTCCACAGCACGGCAGAAAATCAAACAAACAAACAAATTTCTCAGATGAAGACATTCTCTTAAAAATCCAAAGTATTTAGTAGTACTTTGCACACTAATGCATATATGTGAGCTAGAGCATTAAAAGAAAGAAAGAAAGAAAGAATCATTCAGGGAAGATTATTTTATGCTTACCCAGCTACTATTAGATGAATTTCTAGAAAATTCAGAAAGATCTGGGACATTATTCTTCTTATGCTGAGTGATTCATTAATGTTCAACTACCTTGGATGATAATGGAACTATCCATGCATATTATTGGAAAAATGTAGCCCTGGAGAGTTAAACAAATGTAATGCAGGGAATAATGTGTCTCAGGAGGGAATGTATGACCTACTCACTATATTAACTTTGTATTGTCTTTGCTTCTATGATTGGTTATGAAAACCTATAAAAATGGTTCTTAATATTTTAGAGAAGCATTACAAAGGCGATTACTCTGCATTTACAAAAGAAACCAAGCAAACTACCAAAAACTACACTAAAGGAGCATTTTACACTGGGATATTTACACAATATCTTTATTTAATTCTCTGTTATTCTTTGTTTCAGAATATGTTGACACTTCAATATGATTTTTTTTTAAAGTAAAGTTTGTCTGCTTTATTTGTGGTGGTAAATCAATAGATAAAGACATTATTATTAATTATCTACTAGGTTTCAAATACTATTTTGTGACACAAAAAGCCCCATGACTTTCTTCAAAGAGGGTAGAATTATGGTAACTAAAAGTTGGACATCATTTTAGCATGTTCAATTTAATTTCACATACAAAAGGGAGGTATTATCTTCCTGACATGTTTTAACTTCAAGACTCTGTGGTTTATAACATGACATGCAAGAAAAACTTTGAGTTTATTGTTTTATACCTCATAGCAAATTTTTATCAAAGTATATTCCTTATCCCATTGCCAGACAATCTCTGCATGCCGTTCATGGATGCCCTGTTTGGAAGCAACCAGACTATTTGTTAAACATGCATATTTTGGCCTCAAACATAATTATTCTGTTGTCAAAATCTCTAGGAGGAAGCCAGGATAATCTCTGTTTTAACCAAGTTCCTAAGCCCTTATTCTGCACAATGAAGCATGAGAACTACTTCTCTTAGCTGTGCTAATCCATTCTTCTTACTTAGCTAGAGAGATGAACTTCCATTTGTGAAACTGCTAGTGAGGATGGGAAAGAAATGAGGAATAAATAGTAGAAAACTGAAAAGTAGTAAGTTGTCCTTAAATGCACAGTATTTTGTTTATTAATAACACTTAACAAAAGTTTACTATGTGTCAGGGTTTGTACCAAGCATTTTATTAATATATACAGGATGCAATTTAAATCTATAAAACATCTCTTCTAGAAAAGCAGAATTTTGAATCTCTAATTTTCCAGTGAAGAAACTGAGGCCAGGAAAAGTTATTGAACTGACTAAGATCATAAGAACAGTCATCAGATGTGAAATTCAAAAATCAGGTCACTGTTTAAATTCTCAGTTTCTATGCTACTCCGGAGAGATTAATGTGGTTTGTGGTGATCAAAGAAAGTTTCACTGGGAACAGCAACTCATTTTGGACTTTGTATACAGAGAATTGGAACTCACAGTTGTCACTAAAAAAGGACTGGAGTTTAAATAAATGTAATAAAGGAAGGGGAGTATTCCAGTTTTCACTAATGGTGTAAATAAATCTTGAAGTCTGACATAGCTGGGCATGTATGTGACACCAAATACTGAAGTGTAGAGGAGTAGCTAGAATGGACTTCCTGGAGACAGAGCGAGTATTTCTTTGGTGAAATATTTTTACTTTCAATTATGTAAAAAAGTAAAATTTGTATTTATGCAGCAGTATTTTAATAGAGCTTCCTTCTGCTCATATTTATTATTTTATTTGAAGGATTTAAAGCACACTGAAAACACTCTGAAACACTCTGAAAACACTCTGAAACACTCTGAAAACACTCTTGACGATGAAGTTGAGGGATCTTGTTTTATCTGATTTCCATTCACCACTCTGTTTTCTTCTTATTATAATTCTCGATCGCATTTCTCATTCTTTGCTTATCCTTTAAATGTGAGTTTTGTTTTGCATGTTATACAAGTATGGTTTTCTTCACAATTTCCATGATTTTCTTTAAAATTTCTGCTGGGATTTCTTAAAATATTGTCTTCACATGTCTTAACAGTACCTATTGAGTATCAATTTGCTCACTATTTATTCTTGTTTTTCGCTACAAGTGTCTCAATTTTGTTTAAACTTTTGCACAGCTCTATATGAAACATCCTAACTCCCTAATAAAAATTTAATTCCTCTTCTAAGAGATAGATTGAAAAACGGGTATATGAGCCAATTCTAGCACTTAAAACATGGGATGAAGTTGTCTGGCCTGCAGAAGAAGATGGTTACCCACTCCAGTATTCTTGCCTGGAGAATCCCATGGACAGAGGATCCTGGTGGGCTACAGGTCACAGAGTTGCAAAGAGTCAGATGAAACTGAATGACTAACAGTAACTTACATACTTACTTGTCTGGAGGAGGAGAAGAATGGTTCTAGAAAATGTTCCTTCCCTGGTTAAAAAAAAAAAGACACACACAGAAAAATCATCATTGTTCTTTAGCTGGATCTCTTTAAATCTGTATGCTACTAGGGAATTTGATGCATCTACCTTGTATCCATAAAGAGGACTATTTCAAATGCAAACTGGAATGCCAAGGATGGCAGAAAATAAAGACAAAAAGTACTGAAGTTCATTGCAATATTCTTGAGAGATCATATCACCAACCTTGGAATTTAATGTTAAGTATGACAATAAGTTTATAATTTTATTTGAATTATTTCAATTTGATGTTTTCTTTCACCCAAAGTTATCCTCATTGATTACCAAGGAAAATGAGATAGATGCAATATTAAAACTGTAATATTGTTAATGTTTCTGGGAATAGATTTTGTGATCTTAGATATTAAAAAAGATCACATTTTAAGAATTCACTAAAAAATCACATTTTAATAATTTGTTAATATTAATAAATTTATTTGTAGTAATAAATTCTTAAAATGTACTGATTTGACATATTTATTACTTATAAATATGCATCTTCTTTATGAACAAAGTTATCTTTCATTAACTTTACTCTTCCACTTGGTAATACAGTCATTTCTCTATTACTGTTTCTATTTTCTAAGTGAAATTTGATCATGTTATTTCACTGCTTAAACCTCTCTTCTAATCTCCTGAAGTATTGCCTTTAAAAGAATAAAAAAGTCACACTGCCTACAGTTGTGTCTATTTCTTTATAAAAGTTCGTTAAACAACTCTAATCCTTCAAAAAATCAATATGAAACCCAGGCAAAGCTTCTTGATTGATGGACTTGTCATGAATAAAGAAATAGGAAAATAGAGTAGAAGGGTAATTCATCTATCCTGCATCAATCTTTTAGTTTCTGCAGATGAAGCAGTGTCTCACTGAGAGTGTGTGTCCAGGAATACTAGGTGATTGGCATGGAGGGAGCCCCTGGCAGAACTTGGAGAGTCAAGTAGAAGCAAAAGGTACTGAACAATAACTGAGAAAAGAAAGGAGTATTTTCTTTTCTTTTCTTTTCTTTTTTGGTTTTAATCTACTTTGCTTTATTTTTTAACTTTTATACTAGAATATAATTGATTAACAATGTTGTAATAGTTTCAGGTATACAGCAAAGTGATTCAGTTATACATACATATGGATCTATTTGTTTTCAAATTCTTTCCCCATTTAGGTTATTAAAGAATATTTAGCAGGGGTTCTTTTCTTAATACAGTATGTCCTTGTTGCTTATCCATTTAAAAGATAGCAGCATGTGTATGTCACTCTCAGACTCCCTAATTATCCATTTCCCCCTCACTCTTCACCCTGAAAACCATAAATTTGTTCTCTAAGTCTGTGAGCCTGTTTCTGTTTTATAAACAAGTTCATTTGTATCATTTTTTTAATATACCAATTATAAGTGACATCATAGTAATACAATATTTCTCTTTCTCTGTCTGACTTACTTTACTCAGTATGAGTGGCGTTCACTGCAGGTCCATCTATGTTGCTTCAGATGTCATTATTTTATTCCTTTTAATGGCTGAGGAGCATTCCACTGTATATACATACCATCTCTTCCTTATCCATTCCTCTGGCGATGGACATTTACGTTGCTTCTGTGTCTTGGCTATTGTAGAGTGTTGTAATCAACAGTGGAGTGTGTGTATCCTTTTGGACTATGTTTTTCTCTGGATATATGCCTAGGAGTGGCATTGCAGGATCATGTGGTAACTCTATTTTTAGTTTATTAAGGAACCTCCAAACTGTTCTCCATAGTGACTATACCAGTTTATATTCCCACCAACAGTGTAGAAAGGTTCCCCAAAAGTATTTTCCAATGTAGAATAAAGAAAGCTAACACAATGGGATGAGAAGGAAAAGGACAGAAATATCTTACATGTTATCTATTGAAATTCAAGTGCTGAACTGATTTAAATCTTGTATAATCACAGAAGTTTTTCAGAGCAACAGTTGATTGAATGTAAGGACAAGAAGAGTTCAGTTTAACTTTGATTTGCCTAAGATGCCTCCTGTCTCCTCTTCAAAGTCCAGGATCTTTAGTGAATTGAGGTGAGAATCTCTTTCTTTAAGGTTCAGTGTCTTCATCTTGTTGCAATGGGGAGGAAAGAAATGAGATATGTGTTGCCACTTTACAGATAAAGCTTGTTAGCCCTTCCTCTGTTGGTGGACACTATTTTTTGTATAATGTTGTCCAGCTATTCCCCTGAAGGAGCGCATGGCAACCCACTCCAGTATTCTTGCCTGGAGAATCTCATGGACAGAGAAGCCTGACAGGCTACAGTCCAGAGGGTTGTAAAGAGTCACAAATGACTAAAGTGACTTACCATACATGCACACATCCAACTATTACTGTTCTCTATGGGAAGGTGTTTAAATATGGGGAACCTAATGGGATGTTGCTTTCTCTCCATTTCTCCACTGAAGGTTAAGTAGATTCTCCTTGTCTACATCCTGGACTTATTACCATCTCATAGCCCAGATTCTCTTACACCTAGTGCCTTAGCTCTGCATATATTCCTCTTAGCTAGGGTAACAGGTGTGCCTTGAGAGCAGCCACTATACATGGAGTGGGGTAGTGGAAGTCTCGTTCTTCTAATGTTTTCTGAACCACATTGTGTTGAGAATGTACAATACTGCACATATCTTTGTTCATAAGTCCATGATATAGCTGTCTACTCTGAAAAAAATAAAACAGAGAGACAATCCCTCAGCACTTTAGAAACGACTTTATCTAGCAAAAACAAAATTAAACTAATAGTATTAAATTTTTAAATTTAGGGTATGTGTACTCATGTAAAAATGTTGCTTATCTGTAAAATCTGTAGTATTAACAGAAATGTTTCATATAGATATATTTTTAAGTATTTTAGAATTTATTCTATGTAAGAAATACCTGAAATATTGTCTGCGAACTAAACTGTTCACACCTATAGTGGTTCATAATACTTATTTCTTTGAGCAAGGCTCAAATATTTATTTCTTTGAGCAAGGTTCACTCTCTAGAGCTTAGACTACATGCATGACTTCTATTCAAACACATGTAGACACATGAATCTATTTGAAGTTGGGACTGATGAGTCTCCTGTTATTTGCTAGTCACTCAGTCATGTCCAGCTTTTTGCAATGCCATAGACTGTAGCCTCTGTCCATAAAGTTTTCCATGTGAGAATACTGGAGTGGATAGCCATTCTCTTCTCCAGTTCCTGTTACTGGACACAAGCAAAACGAAGAGATCAAGAAAACACAGCTGACCTGATTATAGAAATCCTATTCGTTGGAGAAGATGGATATTTCTTATATCTGTCATTTTTATAAAATGTATCAATTCTCCTCTCTCTTCAGCTTCTATGTACCTGAGTCCTTTGTATATGCCTAGATGTAAAACTCAGCACCTTTGCAGGTATTCCTAAAAAAATCCATATACCAAAACACAGCTGAATAATGGTTATTTTCTGTAGTTTTTATCTGAGAAACTGAGAAGGGATGTTTCTATTAAAAACCTGACAATAAACAGAGAAAGAATTTAACTAGTGTTTTCCACATTTACATGTTCCTTGATTCTTCTTTCCTCCTCCTTCTCTTTAATTTTTACTTAGGAATTTTTCTTAAGCACTTTAAATTTTTGAATTTGTTGATTTATTTTTGCACAGAGCTATTAGCTTCATCTTGGCTCTTGCATATAAGAAACATTAAGAAAAACATTTTTCAGTTATTAGTGTCTCTCATTTTGAAAGACCATATGTGCTTGCATAGGAGACATAAATTGCTCTTCCTGTTTGCATAGGAGACATATACATTTATGAAATTTCATAAATTTCAGTCTTGATGCTATGTTTGACTCATGAAAAGTGGAGAAACAAAAAATTGGGAGGATGTAAAAAAATTAATTGAAAGCTAAGTGACAGTTTAAATAATAAGCTCTGTGATATCAGAGACATAAATAAATAAGATGGTTCTCATGTGAGGAAGCATAATACAAAACTGATAGAAAGTGTTTCCCCACAGCCTAGAGATGCTGAGGAACTCTCTCAAGGCCCCCACTGCCAGACCTAGTTGTTCACATTTTGTGGCTAAACCATGTTCGACTCTTTGCTACCCCATGGACTGTAGCCCACCAGGTTCCTCTGTCCATGAGATTTCCCAGGCAAGAATACTGGAGTGGGTTTTCAGTTTCTTCTCCGAGGAATCTTCCTGACCCAGGGACCAAATCCACATCTCTGTGTCTCCTGCATTGGCGTGCAGATTCTTTACTGCTAAGCCACCAGGGAAGCCCTGATGCTGAAGAGTTTTCTCATGGCCTCCACAGCTGGACTTATTAGCAAGTCAAATTTCAGCATCCAGTTTCTCCCCAAAAGAAGAAGAAAATAGTAGCTTTTATGTAGTAGTTGAAGGACTTGCATTTGAACACATGGGAGAGACGCCCTGTGAACAAATCACAAGCAAATCCCACAGGATTTCGGTTTGCCTATTATGAAAATCATTCTGGATGAAACACTTGGAAAAGAGTGCTTAAAAGAACATTAGCTACTCATTTAGCTACCCATTAGCTACCACACTTGAAAATTTGGGAGCTGGAAAGGGCTTCCAGAGATCTCTCTCTCCTAATGTTTTACATGCTACTTCTGCCAAAACTTCTAGAGCATACATGAATTCTCAAAACAAACCAGTGTTATTCTTAAAATAAGCTGCATTTTTTTTTCCCTAAACAATCTTCCTAGTTGTGATATATACTACACAAACTATCCATTATATGGCATATTTATCTATTTTTTTAAGATAAAGTATTTTTCAGGAAAAATTACTTTTCACAATCTATAAAGTTTTTATCAACTTTTAATTTAAATGTCTTTATGCTTTCTCCTGTGTATTCTTTATTTTTTATGGATAATATAATTAGATTTTTTAAAGGAGAAGAATTAAGTAAATGATAAGAATGCAAGCTCCAAAAGCTATTTTTTAATACCTCAAAATAAAACTGTGAAGGCAATTAGAAATACTAAAACTTTCCGAAACAAATATATGGAGCTGAAAACTATTTTATCAGATGGGAATATCATTTTATATGAAAATAATCTGATTCTATTTAGGCTATATTAACTGCTATAAATTTTTATAACAAACTTTTATTGAGGGCATTCTATATGCCACAGTTTTAGCTATTTAGTTTTCATTTAACCTAATTACCTTGAATCCATAAATAATAAAATATTATCAGTACAATAAAGTTGCTGTAGTACATGTGGATTTTGGAGTTAAGCAGGCCAAATTAAGTATCTATCTCCTTTCTCTATTGCTGTTCCAAATCTGAACATGTTACTTAAATTCTCTAAGTCACTGTTTCTTCATGCATGTAATGGAGCTTTACCAATTTATTTGTTTATGAAGAGAATGAAATAAAAATTTATTTGGTATAATATGTGGTATTTAATTTTTTTTGCATATTAATTGCCAGTCTTACTCTATGAGGAAACGGAAAAAAAATTACATCGCAGACCCAGATTAGATGCCAAAAATAATTATATTAATATCTAACCTTTGAACGAGTGCTTCCTATGTATAAAATTCTAAGCACTCCATATGTATGATCCCATTTATGTCTTAGAATAATACTGTGATGTAGGAAATATACCTGTCCCCATTTAAAGATAATGAACCTGAGGCTTAAAGAAAGATCTTCTTAATGAGCACTTTGCTGCTATGAGAAACAGGGATTCTAGTTCAGTAAGTCTCCTAGGTTTTATTGATTTAATTCTGTAGGTATGTGCAAGTGTGTACATGTGTGGCCTGTACTTTTGCTACAAGGCTCTTTTTAGTGAGTCTTTTTCAACAAAAGGCTATAAAAAACTGTAATTATCACAAATTATTTATGGAGTGTCTGCTTCCATCTAAATTTAAAGTCACAGTTCTCTAGTACCCGAGAAAGATTTTTCAGAATTAAGAATGTTTACAGAACACCTTCCATAATTCGAGTTTAAGATGAACAGTTCCTGAGTTAGATTACATATGTATAGATACATATATATGTATATATATTCATGTTTAAAATATATTTTATATAAAATACATATTTATGGATATTTGATATATATATATTATCAAGACAAGAATTCAATCCTAAAGGATCAAACCAGTCAATCCTCAAGGGAATCATTCCTGAATATTCACTGGAAGGACTAATGCTGAAGCTGAAACTCCATTACTTTAGCCACCTAATGCGAAGAACTGACTCATTAGAAAAGACCCTGATGCTGGGCAAGATTGAAAGCAGGAAGAGAAGGGGACGACAGAGGATGAGATGGTTGAATGGCATCACTGACTCAATGGACATGAATTTGCACAAGCTCCGATGCTGGTGATGTACAGGGAAGCCTGGCATGCTGCAATCCATAGGGTTGCAAAGAGTCAGACATGACTGAGTGACTGAACTGAACTGATATAGAAAATAATACATACATATGGCTATAGATAGATATATAATTTTAGTAAACCTTTAGACTTTGCTTTGTAATAATTTTAGATTTATGAAGATTTGCAGAGTAGAGAAAGTTCTATATGCCCATCGACAAATTTCCTCTGTTACATAACGCCTTACAAACCTTCTACATTTTTCAAAACTAAGAAAAATACTATTTCATTAATATTAATTAAACACCAGATTTTATTCAGATTTTAAAACAGATGTTAGCGATTTTCACAATAATGTCTTTTTACTGTTCCACCATCTAGATTAGGATACTACATTACATTCCATTTTCATGTTTCCGTGTTCTCCTCCTGTCTACAACAGTTTAGGAGTCTTTCCATTTTTCCTGATCTGACTTGGAGAATTTTGAAGAATACTGATAATTTATGTCATTTATTTTCTCATTATTAGGCTACTGTTCTATGTTTGGGGGCAGAAATCAGAGCTAAATTTCCCTTCCAACACACTCTGATGTCAGCTATAGGACTTACTACTGGTGATTATTTGTTTATGGCAGTGTCTTCTGGATTTCTTTGTTACGAAGTTACTATGTACTTACATAAAATGCTTGGTACAATGCTTGATGCATAGTATATTCTCTGGAAACAAGCCCTGAAGTCCAGCTTACAATCAAGGAGGAAATTCAGTGTCACTTACTGGAAGGGGCAAGATACCTATGAGTATTATTTAGATATCCTCTGAAAAGAAAAAATTTCCCTCTCCTCATATATTTATCAATTATTTATATCAACACAGGGACATATATATTTGACTTAGGCTTTGAGTTAGAATCCAATATTACATTAATTATTTCAATCTTTTAAGTTTTCCAGCTTTGGGAACCAGGTTTTTTTTTAAGTGGAGGACTATTTAAAAAATGTTCATCTGTTTGATTTATAGATATTTATGTTATAAAAATTTGCAAAATATCTTCCATAAAAAGCTTATACAGATTTTCTACTTCTCTTACTAATTTTGCATTCTATTCCATAATTAACAACTTATATAACGTCTAATTTTGTAAATTATTTTGATACATAAAATTTGCTTTGTTAAATGCTTTCCTGTTCATTGATCAACCAAACAACAAATCCCTAGGGAAAATATCTGCTAATGATGATGTTGGATGCTGTGGAGACTAGAAGGGAGAAAAAAAGAAATAATATCTGTCTTCAAAGAACATATAATCTATGTGAGAGAATAAAAATAGGACTCTTAAAGTAATTGCAGTGTAGTATGAAACTTCAATAATAAGAACTTAAGAACTAATACTGTGGAAGTTAAGAAAAAGGGCAAAAAATCAAGGCTTTATGAAAACCACAGTGTGATGTATCCAATAAATACAATGTGCTGGCATTCAAGAATACAGTGGTGAGCAGATGATTAAGAAATCATGTCCAAAGTGTGATGAGTTAGCTATAAGTCTAGTTGTACAGAATGATATGGCATAAATTCATAACATCTGAGTTTTGGGGGTTTCAGAAGGACTCCTGGAAGTGACTTTTATATAAGATCTGAATTATTAATAGGAAAGATCACCTTGGAACTTGTATTCAGTCTTGTAAATAATTTTCAGAGCTAATCTTTAGAGATGATTTTCTAAAATTATTTTAGAAAGTCTCTGATTTTCAGGGAAAATTATTAAAAAATTACTTTTTATATCCTAAAATTAATAGTAAAATATTCATAAGTAGGGGATTTCTATGCAGTATTTCTTAGTACAGAATTGTTTTCTCAGTAATCTTAATGGCATTTTATATGTATGTGTATACATGTATGTGTGTGCATGTGTGGGTATATGCATTTGCAGGTATATTTTCCCTGTTTGATTTCTTGGTGTGTGGCCATACACTTATTCTTTCATTTCATTTATTCCTCCAGAAAAACAATCTTCATGTACTTTGCAATAGGAAATATTCTAAGATGACATCTGCTGGATCATTGAAAAAGAAAGAGAGTTCCAGAAAAATCATCTACTTCTGCTTTATTGACTGTGCCAAAGTATTTGACTCTGTAGATCACAACAATTAAAGACTCTCTCTTTAATATATTCTCATTATCCCCCTGAGTGTGCTGGAAACTGAATTTAATAGGTTAAAACTACTGTGGTCATGGGCTTCCCAGGTGGCTCAGTGGTAGAGAATCTGCCTGTTAAGGAGAAGAGGATTCAGTCCCTGCATCAGGAAGATCCCCTGGAGAAGGAAATGGTAACCCACTCTAGTATTCTTACCAACAAAATCCAATGGATAGAGGAGCCTGGTGGGCTACAGCCCATGGAGTCACAAAGAGTCAGACAAAGCTTAGTGAGTTACAGCAGCAGCAGCGACTACTATGGTTATATTACATTACATGGCAAAAGAGATTGCAATGAAGTTTACTAATCTGTCGACCTTGAGCTAATTAAAAGGAGATTATCCAGATTGATATGACCTAATTACATGGGCCATTTAAATATGCACCTAAAGACTAAAGAAAAGGGAATTCAGAGATGCAAAGTACAAGAAATATCTGATACATCATTCCTGATTTGAAGAGGGGAGGGGACACATGCATAGGAATGCAAAAACTTTGGCGATCTAAGAGTGATCCTGATTAGCAGCAAAGAAACAGGCACTTTCATGTTACAAGAAACTGAATTGCTCCAACAAGAATGTACTTTCGATGGAATTTTACCCAGAGCTTCCAAATGAAACTCTGCCTGGTCAACATCTTGATTTCATCTGATAATATCCTGAGCAGAGAACCTACTAATGGCAGTCTGAACTACTGACTGATAGACTGTGAGCTAATAAGTGAACGTTGATCCAAGCCATCAAATTTGTGGTAATTTGTTATGTAGATATAGTAAACTAGCACATACTTACTTGTGTCAAGCACTATTTTAGATCCTTGAAATTAGAGTCAACAGTATGTGAACCATGAACTCAGAGATGTTCCAGCTGGATTTAGTAAAGGCAGAGGAATCAGAGATCAAATTGCCAACATCTGCTGGATCATTGAAAAAGAAAGAGAGTTTCAGAAAAATCATCTACTTCTGCTTTATTGACTGTGCCAAAGTATTTGACTCTGTAGATCACAACAAATTGTGGAAAATTCTTCAAAAGAAAGGAATACAAGACCACCTGACCTGCCTCCTGAGAAATCTGTATGCAGGTCAGAAAGCAACAGCTAGAACTGAGCGACTTCACTCACTTTTGTGATATACAGTGACCAAAAGACTATTTGTTATTTAAGAGTGAGGAAATCTGTGTGCAACTGACATTAGGCTCATAGAATTTAAAGAAACAGAAATAGAAACAAAGTCATTTGTTTGGAACAAAAGACTGGTTCCAAATCTGGAAAGGAGTATGTCAAGGCTATATATTGTCACCCTGCTTATTTAACTTATATGCAGAGTACATCATGAGAAATGCTGGACTGGAGGAAAAACAAGTTGAAATCAAGATTGCTAGAAGAAATATCAATAACCTCAGATATGTAGATGACAACACCCTTATGGCAGAAAGCAAAGAAGAACTAAATATCCTCTTGATGAAAGTGAAAGAGGACAGTGAAAAAGTTGGCTTAAAACTCAGTACTTAGAAAACTAAGATCATGGCATCTAGTCCCATCACTTCATGGCAAATAGATGGGGAAATCATGAAAACAGTGACAGACTTTATTTTGGGAGGCTCCAAAATCACTGAAGATGGTGACTGCAGCCATGAAATTAAAAGATGCATACTCTTTGGAAGAAAAGTTATGACCAACCTAGATAGCATATTAAAAAGCAGAGACAGTACTTTGTCAACAAAGGTCCCTCTAGTCAAAGCTATGGTTTTCCCAGTAGTCATTTATGGATGTGAGAGATGGACTATAAAGAAAGCTGAGCACCAGAGAATTGATGCTTTTGAACTGTGGTGTTGGAGAAGACTCTCAAGAGTCCCTTAAACTGCAAGGAGATCCAACTAGTCCATCCTAAAGAAAATCAGTCCTGAATATTCACTGGAAGGCCTGATGATGAAGCTGAAACTCCAATACTTTGGCCACCTGATGTGAAGAACTAACTCATTTGAAAGACCCTGATGCTGGTAAAGATTGAAGGCAGGAGAAGGGGATGTCAGAGGATGAGACAGTTGGGTGGCATCAATGACTCAATGGACACGAATTTGAGTAAACTCCAGGAATTGATGATGGACAGGAAGGCCTGGCATGCTACAGTGCATGGGGTCACAAAGAGTCAGACATAACTGAAAGACCGAACTGAACTGAATGAGAGCCAGAATATGCTACCTTATCTTATGGAAAAAAAAAAAGAAAGAAAACAAGAAAAACAACAGCAAAATTCCAACTATTTTGATTTAACACTGCAACAGTTTGTTCTTACTTATGCAAATCTCTAAGGCAACTATAGAGTGTGCAACGATGCAGCAACTCTAGTGTGTAAGGATGCATTGTTAATCTTGTAACTTCATCAACTCAGCAAAGCCTCTCTCCAAGATTGCCAACGCAAGGTAAAAAACACTGGTCTTATAAACCAATAAGTATTTTTCTCCTGGAAAGGACATATATCACTTTTGCCTACAACAATTGGTTTGAATGTGGTCATGTGTTGGGATCAGGGGCTACTGATATGCCCAGGAGGAGAAAAGGATATATGTGAGCAATAGGGGTCTCTACCCTACTTGGGTGACCAAGAAAGCATTTAAATCAGTGACAAAGACAAAATCCTTGTCCTCATGAAAACATTTTCCTAGATCTTGAAGGAACTCATATGCCCCTGGGAACAAAGGATTATTGTTGGGACATTTTATACAAGAATAAAACAGAAGTTTAATTTTAAATTTAATTTCCATGTTAACAAAATTAGCATTAATAGTCAGTCTATGTTTAATTCCTACTAACTTACCCAGAACAAGAGGGAAGTGGGGAGGAGGAGGAAATCTTTTTTGCTCCTATGAAATTGGGAAGAATCAAGGAGGCAAATGAAGGGGTCAGAAAACCATTCTCTCATATCTATTGCATTGCTGATTTGAGCCTAATCAATATTGTAAGTGTATCACCACGACCACATCAGTATGGGGAATAATAAATGATATACACTAGACTCAGATCCTTCAGAATAAGAATATGTCTTAAAGCCCATCTCTCACCCTATTTCACAGATTTTTTTTTTGGTATAATAGTTATTTATTAAATACCAGATACTGCACTAAGAACTTCTCATATATTTATTCACAGACATTTTAAACTCTGCATCAGGTAAATCCAACAGCAAATAACCTGATGGCATTAGATAAATTGTTTCTAGAAAAATTAAACTGATAAAGTAATAATAAATAAACTAAATATGTAAATAAAATATGAAGAGAAGATAATTTTTAATATCCTATTCTGCTATCCTATTCAAAAGACATAATAGCCAGACCATTCTAAAAATTTCCTTCAGTCCTCTGAACTTACTACTCAGCTTCTACATTTTCAGAGATGACCTTGAACAATATTAAGGAGCTAGTTTTCACCTGCAATTTCTTTGCTCTTCTGTGACTGTCAGTGCCTTAAAAGAAAATCAATGGATGTACTCAAATATCTAATACTAGAATATGAAACACTAAAATTGTTAGAAATTTGATTTCCTTTGCCATTTTAAGCTGCTTGTCAAAAACCAGATTTCTGTTTATATTAATTTCTGTGATGTAGACATTTTGAATCAATTGTTTTAATATATTGTACATAGTTAAGTCCAACTACTTAATTAGTTTTATTTTATAAATCCCAAAGAAATAAGTGCTCATTTTTTATTGTTCTTTTACCTTCTAATTCAAAAGAAATATAATTTTATGTCATATTAGCATGCAAAATTAATTATACTGCTTTCAAAAAGATGGTTGTTTCTATTTAATGTTAAATAATTAAGGGTTTGAAATTAAGTAGAGATACTTTTATTTGTGATGTATTTTATTCAACATCCAAATGTCATTATATTTCTTTAATAAAATTTACATAAAATATATATTTAATAAATAATTAAAGAAGACTATTTCTACACATTTAAAGTTTTACAAATTTGTATTATCAACTTACAACCTGGTGCTGTACTAAGTTCCATTAAGAAGTATACATGAAATTCAGGGTATTTAAGGAAGCTGGAGTAAAAACTGAGGACAACAGGTGAAAAATATTTTTTAATAAAAATAAAGATAAATGAATTTTTAAGTGCTATGTGGAATGGAAATAAAATGCACCAAAAGCAGTCTGTGTAGAAAGAGAGCCCCAGGGAGAAACTAGTGCTTCCATGATCTCTACCCATCTAGGTTTTGGCACTGCGATCACAGAACTGTGGCACAATCACAGCCACAGAAGATAACAGAAAGGGATCAAGGATTCTTCCTGAAAATAAAAAAGGAAGCATGGAATCTGAAGATAGGCCATATACTTGAGTTTGAGAATCATAATTCATCCCTCCTAACTACTACTTATAGAAATAGCACTTGGAAAGTTAAGATTCAGAAGCAAAAAAGAACTGTAAAATTGGCTGCAAAAAAGGAAAAAGACATCATTGGAAAAGACCCTCATGTTGAGAAAGATTGAAAGCAAAAGGAGTAGGGGGCAAGAGAGGTTGAGATGGTTAGATAGCATCACTGATTCAATGGACATGAATTTGAGCAAACTCTGGGAAACTGCGGAGGACAGAGGAGCTTGGTAGGCTACAGTCCATGGGGTCACAAACAGGTGGACACGAGTTACCATCTGAACAAAAATAACATCACTTTTACTTAGAGTTTGGAGGATAAAGCAAAGAAGACTTCATAGTGGTAAAGAGACCATAAATTCATTGCCACATAACTCTGGACTATGTAATCTTAGTCATCTACTGGCAGGTGGGAATACAAAGGTTGGAGCAAGGGAAATATCCTGTTCCTTCTGGAAGCATCCTGTTACAAACCGAGATAAGAAGCCCTAATAGTAAAGAACCTGACTGCCAATGCAAGAGAGTTAAGAGAGGTGGGTTTGATCCCTGGGTAAGGAAAATCCCCTGGAGGAGAGCATGGCAACATACACCAGTATCCTTGCCTAAAGAATTCCATGGACAGAGCAGCCAGACAGGCTATAGTCCACAGGGTCACAGAGTCAGACACAACTGAAGTATCTTAGCACAAATGCACAGATACATAGAGATTCATTTTATTAGGGATGTGGCATAGAAAATCTTATCTGTTTGCTCTAAAGAATCTCAGAGAAATTGGGTTCTGCACCATATTTCATTAAAACAAAAATAGACAATTTAATATGTGCTTGTTTTGTAATAGTTTACCAGGAACAGATATATTTTCTTATTTCTACTTCTACATTATCCTACAGCTGTGATATAATTTCCAACATCCTTTTGCTATAGTACTCCATTGGAAATTTAAGCATATTAACTTTTAGCATTGCCTATATATCCTCGTCTTCTCAGCCTTGTTGAATTTAAAGCCTCCTCCTTAAAATACTAGGAGACTTGTAGATATACAGAGTCCATGGTTAACCTTGCTCTTTATTTATTTTTATTTTTTTGAGATCTTTATTTTTTATTTTCTTTTTACTTTCCTGTAATCTTGCTCATTAAAGGTTAGCTATGAACTTACCCTATTGACCTAATAACAGCTCAAACAACTTACTTTATTAGGTAAAACATCAATACTGAAGGAAATCAAAATGAAAGAAAAAAAAGACTTAATTATTACTGGAACATTTTTGTAATTTAAAAATCAATGGTTGTTCAAAAGGTACCCTTCATATACCTTTCTTCTAAACAATCTGCAATATTTTGTAATCATGCTTCTTGGAGTGAGATCTGAGGGCCAGTAATAGTGGCATTGATTAGATTTCACAGACATGCAGAATCTTAACTGCCACATGAAACTCATTGGATAAGAATCTTCATTTTTAAAAAGATATCCCAATAATTCATGAGGACATAAAGTTGAGAAACCACGTTTATAAGTTATTCTTAGTATATCAATGTAAACTATAACTTCTAGAACCTCAAGAAAGAAAAGTGAAATTGTTAGTTGCTCAGTCATTTCCAATTCTTTGCTATGCACGGTAGCCTGTTAGGCTTCTCTGACCGTGTGATTTTCTAGGCAGGAATACTGGAGTGGGCTGCCATTACCTCTTCCAAGGGGTCTTCCTGACCTAAGGATCCTCTCGTCTCCTACACTGGCAAATGGTTCTTTACCACTAGAGCCAGTTGAAGAGCCTATTTAGAATGTTAGGCAATGATAAAAACATGGAGTAAAATAGTTTAGAGAAAAGGAGAGGGAGGTGATGAGGTATAATTTCAGACAGGATGACTAAGGAAGTTCTTACTAAAAGGCTAGTACTTTAATAAATTCCAGTAAAAAGTGAGGTAGCAAGTTAAATGGATATTTGGAAGGGAAAAAAATTAAATAATTTATGTGATTATATGTTTTATATTAAGCCTAGAATGCTTGGTTAGCTTTACTTCCTAAGACAGATAAAGAATAACATATTAGCAGAAATTACAATCCTTCAAATGACTGTTAGTTGCTGTTATTATGATAATTGGTTTATATGTATTATCTCCTTTAATTACTATTGCAGCTCTACTGGGTAAACATTAGTTTAGTGAAAGTTACTCAGTCCTGTCCAGACTCTGTGAATCCATGGAATTCTCCAGACCAGAGTACTGGAATGGGTAGACTTTCCCTTCTTCAGAGGATCTTCCCAACCCAGGGATCAAACCCATATCTCCCGCATTGCAGGTGGATTCTTTACCAACTGAATCACAAGGGAAGCTGTGGATAAACATTATTTTGAGGCAACTGAGTCTCAGAGAAGTTGGATAACACTTCAGATTTCATATAGCTTAACATTAATATGCAGAAATCAAAATTTAAATGCCAAGTCCATCTGTTTCAAAAGCCCATGATATTTCCTCTACTTCTCTGGCTATAAACTCCTCATAACTAGGATCAGATTTAATTTGCAGACAAGCAGAGAGTCTAATTTCTTAATAAGTTGAAAAGTATGATTATAGTACTGACTCAGGAAAGAATTATTAGAAACTTAACTTGTTTCCCTGATAGCTCAGTTGATAAAAAATCCACCCGCAATGTCGGAGACCCCACTTGGCTTCCTGGTTCAGGAAGATCCACTGGAGAAAGGATAAGGTGCCCATTCCAGTATTCTTGGGCTTTCCTGATGGTTCAGCTGGTAAAGAATCTGCCTGAAATGTGGGAGATCTGTATTCTATCCCTGGGTTGGGAATATCCCATGGAGAAGGGAAAGGCTACCCACTCTAGTATTCTGGCCTGGAGAATTCCATGGGTATAGTCCATGGGGTCACAAAGAGTCACACAGGACCAAGCAACTTTCACTAGATAAAATGTTTCCAGAGTTGAATAAATGGCTTATGTGTAATACTAATTATATTGATATTTTAAATCAGCAATGTTAGCCCTTAGATGAAAAAAAGAATAAGCTGTGAGAATTTTTTTTTAAACCCTTTTGTCATCCCCCATCCGCCAATCTTATTGTTTTAAATTCATTAAATTCAGTTTGGAACCTCAGGTATCCATTTTATAACCAAAAGTTTTGTAAGAAATTCTGATAAATGTCATATCTAACAATTATTGGGCTACATTTTTAAAGGGTCTGATCAAAATCATCCTAAAGCAATTTCACCTTAGGTGAAATTAACTTAGACAAGATTAGTTGGGATTCTCGCTCACATCTTTTTCTTATAAGGAGAATGCATTGGCCAATAAATAAATAAGCTAAATTATCTTTGTAAACTCTTTATCACTTTGACCTAGGTAGTAGGCAATTTCCTTTGCAGATAGTTTGCAGATAGTGTTTGCAGATAGTTCATGCTGATTGGACAGTATCAGTCTTACAAATAGCATTCAGCATACATGCTATTTGAGGCTATGTGATGTGACCAAGGAAGAAGAAGAATGAGTCTGCACACTGGAAATAGAATATTCCAAACTCTATTTAGAAAAGTTCAAATGGATTAAGTATGTATTTGTTCTATTCAATTTCTTCAAGTGTTTACCTATCTAAATTAAAAAAAAATCTGTGTGACACATCTTGCATTTTATAGAGTTCTGTCATATTAGATTGTATTTGAACTTTTAACTCAAAGTTCTTGAAGAAAAATCTGCTTTAATGTAAATTCACGTTGTGCCTGACAACTTGACAAGATACCAGAATTTTGAAAACTTGAGAATATTGTCACAAGACTATCGTTGAAACTAGACAAACAATAGTGATATTATAAAGAAGGTCACTTGCTGTGATTTTTGGAATTAAAACTTATCCAAGAGTATACAGTTCCACTATGGATAGTAAAAGCAATTTATTGCTGCTTTTCAGTATTGGAAAAGAAAAAGTTCATGCTGTCATTGATTGACCTTTAAAAAGAAAAATGTAGCTGGCTTACAGGTAATAAGAAAGCAATATATATATTTGTGTGTGTGTGTATTAGTAGACTTTCTTCATTTGAGCCCAATGCATAGATCTTTTATTATAATCAGATTGGATAAACCAATCACTGACAAGTCATATTACCATAATGGAATGCAACTTTTTTGCAATAATTTTTTCACTATAAATCTTGCAAAAATAAAATTACAAAGTAGCAAGACATTTAAAAAAATATCTTATTATAATTTCTTCATTTAATAAATAATGTGGCATGTTCTCAGTCACTGAATTCTATCCAACTCTTTGCAACTCCATGGGCTGTAGCTCACCAGGCACTTCTGTCCATGGAATTTTCCAGGCGAAAATACTGGAGCAGGTTGCCATTGCCTTTTCCAAAATAATGTGGCATAGAAAATGTGTAATAGTTTTTATCATTGGTACTTATGAAACACTAAAAGCCTCATTTTAAAAGAGTAATACTATTAAATATCTTTGCAACAATATTTTAACCAATTTCTCCCCTTGGTAGAAAATATAATTATGTAGCATAAAGACAGTGAATGATATTAAAGTTTACATCATGGTCGTGGTCAGTTTTTACAATTGAATAAAGAGTGATTGCCTTGGAACTATGACATTTTTCCTATTCAAAATTACCTTCATATATCTTTCTTTTTTTATCTTCTTTTCAGATATTTACATCTTTTTGTTGTATCATATATTTTATGGGATACCAAATACTGAAAAATATCCAGTTGTTCCATGCTACCATACATTATTTATTGAATTCAAATTTTAGCTTTAATTTTATCTGTTTAGATAACATTAGCAAAATTATTATTTCACAAACAGAATGTTAAATATATTTATTTCTTAAACACCAGTTTTCCTTGCAACATTTAGTTCTTTGTATCTTGGCTCTTCTAATTCAATTTGATTTTCTGAATTTAGGGTACATGGGTTTTATATGCTCTGATCATAAAAAGATGGCACTTTAAAATATAAACCTTGTAAAAATATACACTTAGTTTCTGACACATTTATATCAGGTGATATCAGATAAATGTTTCTATTTATAAAACTCATTATATTTCATTTTTAAAATTAGAATTTAGTGATGATATCTTTAAAAACTTAATTTCTGCCAGTTGGTACAGAATCTGATACCAAACTTTTTTTCAAAAGATTTCCTAGTTTTAAAGTTTGAGTTAATTTAGGTTGAATTAGACCTGAGTTAATTCTCTTGAATTCACTGTCCTTTATTTCTTCGAAAGCTTAAAGTAAACATCTTATGGTTCCTCAGGGATTCTATATTTTATGGCATGATTTCTTCTATATGTTAACACTTCTCCTTTCAAGTTTGGAAAATCTGCAGTGTTGTTGCTAACCATAGACTATAGCTATCATTCAATGATGTGCACTTACTAAACCCAGATATCTAAAAAGGATTTATGAGCCAAGGTAGCCTTCTATGATAGCAAACACTTCCTGCTCAGCTTATTCAAAAAACCTTATAGAGACCAAATATATCCTTATAGGGAACAATATCTCAAACCTCAAACATCTTTATAAAGGTAAGGCATAATTGTTCAGGGCATCTGTACTGTTGAAAACCAAATTTAAAAATCCAAATTTAGAAAGATTTATCTTTTGACTTGCCTGTGTGATTACCTGGGATATTCTCTGCTTAGTACCTCCAAGCAAAGAGTCATTTGAGCATACTTTTCTTCATATTTGTCTTCCATTGCCTTTATGTCTTAACAAACTAAAAAATAAAAATTAAAAAAAAAAGAAAAGAATGGTGGAAAAGAGTTTGTATGGTCATGATTATGCTGATACCCATCTTGTTGAATCTCTCTGTAGACAATCTGTGGAAGATGGATTGAGCCTATTTGGAGTGATAAGAGGTTGAAATTTGGGACTTTAGACTCTTTTCATGAATTTATATTATCCACATGTATATTCTACCAGGCCGAAATCTAAGAGCATTTTTGCCAAGGATTGGTGGTAACTTTTAACAAAGTTATTTGCGGTAACAAATATTCTGGTATTTCCCTGGCTTATTACCATTAAGATGTACTTCTGATTTAATACACCATCTAATGTAAGTGTGGCATCACTGACTTGATGGACGCGAGTCTGAGTGAACTCCGGGAGTTGGTGATGGACAGGGAGGCCTGGCGTGCTGCGATTCATGGGGTCGCAAAGAGTCGGACACGACTGAGCGACTGACCTGAACTGAAGTGAATGTAAGTAGAAAGAAGTTATCAGGAGGCCAGCCTCTGCTCTATATATGGGCGAGTTTTTTTTTTTTTTTTTTTTCCAATCTTGTACCTCCACCCCTCTAAGTGCGTTTAGTGTCCTCTGAATTTAGTAAGCCAATAGAGAAAGAGAGCCAAAAATGGAAGGAAAGTGTGTTTGAGGTGGTTCTGAAAGTAATGCCTATTAAATTTACTCATGCATTCTATTGACAACTGACAAAAATTGAGTCACATAGGTACATCTAAAAAGTTAAAGCACAAAGATTAGCTCTAAGAACCATTATTGATGGGTGCTGGAAATTCCTGCTATGGGTTTTATGGTTGAGTTTCCTATTTGTCATGTAAGTTTACATATAATATACATCCATTCTCTGTGACTCTATCAGTTTTAATTAGGATTTGTGTAACCTGCCAAGCACAGGTTTAAAGATTTTAATCTATTTTTCTTTCCCACAAATCTATCTGTTGTTTGTGAAATCTGTAGACTAGTATTTTATTTTTACTCTGAAATTCAACATGTTAAGCTAGAAAACATTTTAGAATATGCTAAACTGTTTTATCTTCCATTCCCTCCTTTTTTCCCCTATGAGATGAATTATAAGATAAATGAAAAAAGAAAATGGAATCTCTGTTTCCACTTAGAATATTTCTTAATGAAGATTACATAAATGTTAAGGTAAAGTGTCCTATATGAAATTTGGTAGTTTCTTTGGAAGATATGGAGAGGAATTATTTTTGTTTTTCTCTTTTTGTACTAATTTCAGTGAATAATCACCATATTTAGATACAAATTCTGGTCTTTAGTGATGAGATTACAACAATTGTAAAATAAATGAAATAAAAGCAAAACTTCTTTACTATACAATTATTCAATAAGTGAAATAACCAGTTACATTTTTAAGGTTCTGTGTGGTCATAGCTTTTATATTCTCAAGAAATTACTGGTAAAACTGTAACTTAATACATAAAAGTAGCACAGAAATTTCATACAAAAAGGTAACTTGATTATTTTTATCAATTTAAACATATAGTGTACTAGACAAAACATGTGGGAACAACTATATTAAATAGCACAAAATTTATATGGCAAGAGATGCGTGTGTGCATGCTAAGGTGCTCCAGTCTTGCCTGATTCTGTGGCTCCATGAACTGTAGCCCCGCAGGTTCCTCTGCTCATGAGATTCTCTAGGCAAGAATACTGGAGTGGGTTGCCATCCCCTCCTCCAGGGGCTCTTCCTGACCCAGGAATCGAACCCGTGTCTCTTACGTCTCCTGCATTGACAAGCAGGTTCTTTACCATTAGATCCACCTGAATGTCTAGAAAAGAAGAATACTCTAATTTGAAAAGATATGTGAACCCCCATATTTATTGCAGCACTGCTTACTATAGCCAAGACATGGAAACAATCCAAGTGCCTATCAACAGATGATTAGCTTAAGAAGTCATATACATAATGGAATATTCAATCATAGAAAAGAATGAAATTTTGCCATTTCATTTAAAAGAATTACATATTGCAGGAGCATGGATGAACCCATAGAATATCATACTAAATAATATCAGTCAGAGAAGGACAAATTCATATTGTATCACATATATGTAGAATCCAAAAATTAAAGCAAATGAATCTATACAAAACAGACTCACAGATGTAGAAAACAAGCTTATAATTGCCAAATGGGAAAGTGCCGGGGGCTGGAGAGATAAATTAGCAGTATGGGATTCACAGATACAAACTACTGTATAGACAGCAATAAGCCACAATGATTCACTGTATAGCACAGAGAACTATATTCAGTATCTTCTAGTAATCTATATTGGAAAATAGTCTGAAAAAATATATAATTCACTTTACTCTGCACTTTACTGTACGTGATATGCATGCATGCATGGATGCTCAAGCATGTCCAAGTCTTTGCAAACTCCGTGGACTATCGCCCACCAAGCTCCTCTGTCCATCCACTTCATTGTACACCTGAAAGTAACACATTATCGTAAATCAACTTCAATAAAAAGGACGCTCTCAATAATGTTGTATATTGATCATATAGAATGAAACACTATCTTATGCTTTTATACAACTTTAAAAGAAACTCATACAATTTATCCATTTATTTCAATAGACCCCACCTTTGTTTCATTTGTTTGTTTATAAGCAGCTATAGTTTCTAAAAAGTTAAAGGCTATCGTTAAGTAGTGTCTGACTCTTTGTGACCCCATGGACTGCAATTTGCCAGGCTCCTCTGTCCATGGGATTTCCCAGGTTAGAATACTGGAGTGAGTTGTCATTTCCTTCTACAGAAGATCTTACTGGCCCAGGGATTGAACCTACAATTGGGAGAGATGGGGACAAAGTTAATCAGAATCACACTTAAACTGTTCTAGACTATTGCAAGGTATAAAACTTTTCTTTAGAGATTAAAGAAAATAATTTTATCATGCTGTCTCCTGAATAAGTCATTTTTTAGAAAAATAAGAACAATAAAAATTTAGACAATAAGTGATTTTTTAAAAAATGTGGCCAGTGAAACCACTCTATAAAACTTTTCATTCATAAAATCTGACTTTCTGCTACTAGTACCAGGAGGAGGGTCCCAGACCAAGGTCTTTTGGGATTACCTACCTCAAGGACATGTGATAATCATCTCTGAATTGAAAACAAAAATGACAAAACTTCCCACCTTGTAGATAAGATGCTTATAGGTATAGAAGCCGGAGAAGGCAACGGCACCCCACTCCAGTATTCATGCCTGGAAAATCCCAGCGACAGAGGAGCCTGGTGGGCTGCCATCTATGGGGTCGCACAGAGTCGGACACGACAGATGCGACTTAGCAGCAGCAGCAGCAGCAGGTATAGAAGTGTAAATCAGATCTAGATATATTTATTGTGAAAGGTGAATTGAATTTTTTATGGCTGGAGTTCACACTTTTAGGGATGAATGTGTTGCAAAGAATTGCTGAACGAATATTTTGCCTCATTTTTAGTAGTCTCCCAAACTTTATAGAGGATATAGAAAAATGCCAATGTCTGGTTTCTCTCAAATAGAGCATATTTATATTCACATGCATGCAACTGATTAAGGAAATGCTCCCAAGAGGTCAAGTAATTTCAACAAAGTTCCAGTTTCAGCCCCATTGCAGTCTAGAAGGAAGCTTTCAAGCGTAGTTATGCTTCTTAGCTTGCTCCATTTCAGGGAGTGTATGTGAGAAGGAGAATAGTAATGTGGAAAATTCCAACCACTCAGACAATCTCCTTGTGCCTCTCTGATCTTTTTATTTTGGGGAAAAATGGCTCTGTAGCTTAAGGACCATCATTAAAAGAAAAACATGGGCACCTGAAGACCCAGAGTTGGGCACACAGAAGTAGTGAAGTTACCCAACAGTGATCTTTCCATTCCCAGTGTAAACAAATGATGGGACTAGGACATACTTCTTCTGTCTTGTAGGAAGGAATGATGCAACAATATACTTACTGATTGGTCCTTGAAGACAGGAACTAGTTCTTAATTGATTTTACCCCCAGTGCCTGATACATAGTATGCATGCATGCAAGCTAGTCATTTCAGTAATGTCCTACTCTTTGCGACCCTGCGGACTGTAGTGCATCAGGCTCCTCTGTCCATGGGATTCTCCAGGGAAGAATACTGGAGTGGGTTGCCATTTTCTTCTTTCTTGATCTTCCTAACCTACAGATCAAACCTGTGTCTTTTAGGTCTCCTGCTTTGGCAAGCAGTTTCTTTACCACTAGCACCACCTGGGAAGCCTGATATATATTAAGTGTTTAGTAAATATATGTAGACTAATTAAAAGTAAGTACACACACACATAAAACTTAAAAGGCAGAGATAATGAAGCTTTCTAATTTGCCTAATTTATACATCAAAATTTATTGAATCGTGATAGATGTATCAAGATTTCTACTTAGAATATCTTACATTTTAGTATTTAATCAAATGAAAGAATATGCAGCACATTTTATATCCTAGCACACGTTCATATGTCTCTTTGTATTTGACCCTCCTGTTGATTTCAAAGGAGACTTGCTCAGCAGTGCTAACAGTACAGAAGTAAGAGGTTCATGAAAACAATACTCTATATTTTAAAGTTGCTAATCCAATACCTAAAAGGGAAAAAGAAGAAAGGGAAAAGAGATTTTGTCACTATGCTACGCTGACTTTAAATGCAGCAAAGCAACAGTTTTCCACAATTATCTTTACTTTCTTAGACTTCAATGAGTTTTCCTGGAAGAACAAATACTTTTCCATATGCATTAATGTTAATTCATAAAGCAATTTATATGCACCAAACATCTTAAATTGTTTCTCCTCTTTTTCCTTAATTTTTAAATTGATTCCTTTTCTTATTCTTCCTTATCAAATTATGTGTGTATATATGGAGCATCTATAATAATGCAGTTGTATAAGACATTGTGGTAGGCACTTTGAGCAACATTCTAAGCCTAAGATATTGTCACCAGTAATCCTATAATGCAATTTTAATATATCCGTTAGAAGTAAACAAATGTTTGTCTTGTGTCTTTTTTGCTTTTAGATTTTGGGGAAAAAAATGCCATTTCAATGCTATGACTTATAAAGTGCTTTTTTTTTCCTGATTTTGCTTGTCTCTAAAAGAAAATTTTAAATTCACAGAAGATTATAAACATTCTGGTTTAACATATTTACCTGTGATGGATTCCTAAGTCTAGATAATGCAAAAATTTTTGGCAAGTTCCCTATAAAACTGTGTATACTTTAATTATGGTGCATGGTATTTGTTAATGGTTTTATTTCTTTAACATGGCATCTGGCATAGACCTGGGAAGAGAATTATCACTCAAGACATAGAGTATGACTTTAGCAAAAGCTTATAATGTCAAAATAAAATTCTTTAGTGCTTTTAAAAATATTTCCAGGCATTATAAGCTTAAAATATAGTAAAAAACGAGATTTGAGAAAGAACATATTTACATATCAATTGCAATCATCGAAAAAATTTCCTTTGTATTTCAAATAAATTATTATGTGAACTATTTCCTAGTATAAATGAGTATAAACATTTCTAATTGCTGCTTACGGTGTATAATAATTTTGCACAAGTCAGCTGGGCTGGACTGTATTATTGTGATTGCCTGTAGGGTTTCCCAGGTGGATCAATGGTAAAGAATCTGCTTGACAACGCAAAAGACGTGGATTCAATCTCTGGGTTTCATCCCTAGGTTGGGAAGACACCTTGGATAAGGAAATGGCAATCCACTGCAGTAATTTGGCCTGGAAAATCCCATGGATGAGGAGCCTGGTGGGCTACATACAGTCCATGGGGCTGCAAAGAGTCAGACGCAACTGAGCACATATGCACAATACTTAGAATTATTCAAGGCGAGACTAGAATATCACTTCTCAGAAATGATAAAATTATTCCTTGGATGAAAATATAGACTAAATGCTAAATACTTGCTGCTAAAATACACTCAGTGAATATTTAAATCTTTTGGTGTTTTCTCGTTGCTTTCAGGACAGAATAAGAACATTTTAAATAGTCTTATAAATCTATCTATAATTGATTTCATTGATTTTTTAGCCTCCTGTCTCACCAGTCATCACTTCAAATTCTTGGCTTTAATTGTTTTGAGTTATTAACTCATCAAATATTCCATAATCCTGCCTCCAACTCTCATATGTTCAATTATCCTTAACTATCATTTTCTTCTCTTTCACCCTGTCCATGTCAACAAATCACCTAGGTTTCAACAATTGTCCTGCAGATATGCTGAAATGAGGGTCACTGTCTCTCTTGTGTAGTCTCACACTATTTAGTATTTGGACAGATCGTAACATTTCGACCACCAAAATTTCCTAATACCTTGTCTGCGCTACCTTGCTGCTGCTAAGTCGCTTCAGTTGTGTCCAACTCTGTGCGACCCCAGAGATGGCAGCCCACCAGGCTCCCCCGTCCCTGGGATTCTACAGGCAAGAACACTGGAGTGGGTTGCCATTTCCCTCTCCAATGCATGAAAGTGAAAAGTGAAAGTGAAGTCACTCAGTCATGTCCGACTCTTAGCAACCGCATGGACTGCAGCCCACCAGGCTCCTCGTCCATGGGATTTTCCAGGCAAGAGTACTGGAGTGGGGTGCCATTGCCTTTTCCTACTAGACTGTAAAAATATTGAACTAAGCAACTGTACCTCATTCAAGTTTGTATCCCCAGAAAATAGCAGAATGTAAGGTACTCAACATTCCACAAATAGTAAATATAATTTTTCACACAGACACACAAAATTTACTGCAGAAATTGATGAAATTATTTTTGTGTTGATGTGCTAAAGAAATTTATATGTGAGAATGCTAGGTAAGCACCTAAAAATGATTTTATGTGGCCAGCTAAACAAGACATCACAGCAGAATATGATAGTTACAGTTACTAATTCAAATATATGCCGATCCTAGTAAGATTTGAAAGCAGTTTTAGGCTTACCATATTTGTTGCCTCTTTTTTTCATCCAGAGAGAACACCAGTCTTTGACAAATCAATTGATGCACTTTTAAACACATTATTTCATATTCTTAACAGCATGACATTGTACAAATGTACAAAACTTAATTTTAGCAATAAATAAATTTGATCTGTACACTGATTCTGGAAGGATTAATCTGTTGATACTCATTATGGAGAATTTATCTATAGTCCCAACTGAGGATACATTGTCTTGAAATATAACACTGAGGTATAATAAGCTCAGTCTCAAAAAGTCTCTTCGTTTTGGTTTCACTGACTACTCACCTTGTGTCAATGAAAATTCTTTTAATTTTCAGTCCATGATCTATGTCTAAATATGTTTGTTTCCTTCCCAGTGAGTTTCCTCTGTATTAAGCTAAAGTTTAATTATGTGTATATGTATTATATCTCTACTACATAATAAGTTGCAATTTTTATCCACTTATTTTTCTAAATAAGCCACTAATAAAATAATTCTATACATTTATATTTATAAAATTGACTGCTTTGTCTAAATATTCATAAAATGTGAATATGGATTTATATATTGAAAATAAATTACTTATTCATTTATTATATTTTGATTTAAAAAAGTGTGTCCCAGTCTCACATAGTCATAAATTCTTGAGGATTAGGTGATATCTCTCAATCCCAGTGTCTAGAAAAAAAAATGCGTTCAATTAACATTTGCTTAAAAAAAATTGGCACACTCATTAAAATGTAAAGAGAGAGGTAGCAATTATACTTTCATTTGACCAATAGATGCTATCCTGTTGGTATATATTAAATTTCTGAATAGCTGATCTATATAGTATTTTCCAAGTAACTGGAAAAAGCAAAACTGAAAATCCCTTATGCCATTATTCTTTTAAACTTGTTTCTCCTTTAAAAGTATAAAGAGAAGCACTTATCCCAAATTTTTACTGCAGTTATTAGAGTATATGTTTTATGAGACCCTCTCTGTATGTGAATTTGAAGATGCCCAGTTTGACTAGGGGAATGCATTCCAGAAATGAAGAGTTTTATATGTAATTTAAATACATTTTCAAAACAAAACAAAATGCTTACTAAGTTCAGGTTCAGTTCAGTTCAGTTCAGTCACTCAGTCGTGTCCAATTCTTTGTGACCCCATGAACTGCAGCAGGCAAGGCCTCCCTGTCCATCACCAACTCCTAGAGTTTACCCAAACTCATGTCCATTGAGTTGGGGATGCCATCCAACCATCTCATCCTCTATTATCCCCTTTTCCTCCTGCCCTCAATCTTTCCCAGCATCAAGGTCTTTTCAAATGAGTCAGCTCTTCGCATCAGGTGGCCAAAGTATTGGAGTTTTAGCTTCAGCATCAGTCTTTCCAATGAACACCCAGGACTGATCTCCTGTAGTATGGACTGGTTGGATCTCCTTGCAGTGCAAGGGAGTCTCAAGAGTCTTCTCCAGCACCACAGTTCAAACGCACCAATTCTTTGGTGCTCAGCTTTCTTTATAGTCCAACTCTCACATACATCAGTCAGTTCAGTTCAGTATCTCAGTCATGTCCGACTCTCTGCAACCCCATGAATCGCAGCACGCCAGGCCTCCCTGTCCATCACCAACTCCCGGAGTTCACTCAGACTCATGTCCATCGAGTTAGTAATGGCATCCAGCCCTCTCATCCTCTGTCATCCCCTTCTCCTCCTGCCTCCAATCCCTCTCAGCATCAGAGTCTTTTCCAATGAGTCAACTCTTCACATGAGGTGGCCAAAGTACTGGAGTTTCAGCTTTATCATCATTCCTTCCAAAGAAATCCCAGGGCTGATTCTCAGAATGGACTGGTTGGATCACATCCATACCTGCCCCCAAAGATAAAGCAGTTAACACTAGGACTTGGGTGAAGAATGGGAAGGTAGTGTCATATGCTTTACTGATAGTGTGTTTTGTTGAAAAGCACACTGAATGCTTTCCAAAAGCATCCAATTAAAAGATGCAAGGTTGGAGCATTATCCAAACAGTGTTCACTTGCTAACATCAGAGAGGTGTTCTGCACTTCTGGGCCAGGAGTTTCAGCATAGTCTAGAGATTCAGATTTGGGTCCAGTGCCACAATGTGTAAAAACTCAGATATGCTTGAGGTTGATACTTGTAGCCAAAGTGATACAATATCTTTGGCACAGTTGATATAAAATCAGAATCTGTCCAAAGGGATGTGACCGAAAACACCAGCTACATCATTCTCTGTAGAGCAGGCCTAAGTGTCGCTGCCTGAGATGTATCAGTGAGCAATACAAACAGAGATCTGGCCCTGGCTGTTATGGAACTTCTGTTCTGGTAACAGCAAAATGCTCAAGTTGAATTGAGTGAATGAAGTCTTTGTTAAATATATCCTTTTGTTTGTTACTTGATTGTGATTTTAAATTGTAAATAGTTTGCAGCATTTCACATTAAAATTTCCCTAAAAAAGCATTTACCTCTATTATGACCATGTTTTCCTTCTGGGAAATACAGGAAATAGCACTGTTACTGAAGGGTAACAGTCCTAAGGTATTACTATTAAATTATATATAAAAATCTTCATAGTCAGAACATAGCACATTTATGCTGATATTGGTATTTACTGAAAACTAAAAAAATTTCCATACATAGCATTCACAGTATCTTTTCTAAATGAAAAAATTAGAATAGTGTGTTTTAAAAGTATTTCTTTTGAAGAAACATAGCGTTTGAACTTCTTCACATGAAATTTTGGGTGGGTTGGCCAAAAGGTTAATTTTTTTTCTGAACCAGCTAATGGAACACTGGGGCTTCCCTGGTCGCTCAGTGCCAAAGAATTCTCCAGCAGTGCAGAAGTAAGAGATATGGGTTTGATCCCTGAGAAGATCCTCTGGGAGGAGGAAACGGCAGTCCACTCCAGCATTCTTGCTGGGAAAATCCCATAGATAGAGGAGCCAAGTGGGATACTGTCCACAGGGTCACAAAGGGTCAGACATGACTGAGTGACTAAACACACACACACACACATGGAAAAACCCAAATGAAATTTTTAGCTAAAACGATAATTGACAACATAAACAAAAAGTGCTACACTTATCATCTTAATTTGTCCCCATTTTCTACAGATATTCCACAGGTCTTCCCTGGTTGCTCAGATGGTAAAAGGTCTGCCTGCAATGCAGGAGACCCGGGTTTGATTCCTGGGTGGGGAAGATCCCCTGGAGAAGGAAATGGCAACCCACTCCAGCACTCTTGCCTGGAAAATCCCATGGACGGAGAAGCCTGATAGGCTACAGTCCATGGGGTCGCAAAGAGTCGAACACGACTGAGCGACTTCACTTCACTCCCTTTCCACAGATATTAAACTCCATGAAAGGGACTATCCTAATCAAGTGTTTTACATGACACGGAGAAAAGTGCTAGTTTAGATTCCCAACACAATAATTATAAGATCCACCATAAAGACAGGAAGGTATTTTTGTAATTACTTGAAATAAAATTGTTAATCTTAATGCTCCACTCTTGTGCCTCAGCAGACTGAGTGCTGGATTGCCCTAGAGCCTCGCTCACATACTGGTAGTTGGCTTCCTATCACCTGGGAATATGAGGAGATCACGTGTCAACATTTTCGTTTAGAGTAGCCAGGACTTCTTCACAAAGGGGTCACTTCTCCAGGCAAGAATACTGGATCAGATTACTATTTACATGGAGAAGGAAATGGCAACCCACTCCAGTATTCTTGCCTGGATAATCCCATGGACAGAGGAGCCTGGCAGGCTACATACAGTCCATGGGACTGCAAGAGTTTGACGTGCCTGAACACCTAAACTACCACCATGCTATTTACTACCATTGTCTAATTTATTTACCTTAGCAATTGAGGTAAATAAAATTATGATATAAAATTATGAATAAGCACAATTTTATCTTTTATTATTAATTATCTTGGAATAAAAACAAGCAACTGCGCACTGGCATATGAGGATGTAGTCTTCCACACAGAAAATTCTTTGATCGCATCTTCTGTTTTATCTTTTTGTCACTTCACTATGGTAACTCTGGTCTTCTTGCTCATCCCAAAACAAGACAGGCAATACCCCTGTGCAATGAGGTTTCCATCCACCTGGAACAATTCTGCCAGTGAATGCATGGTTTCTTCAATCATTTCCCTCAATTCTTTGCACATACAGTATTTCATAATGAATTGCACCTTGACCATTGTATTTACTATTTTAATCTACTCTCTTACCTCCATTCTCCTAACTGTCCATTCTGTTTTTTCCTATGACTTGTCACCTCCTGATGCTGCTACTGCTAAGTCGCTTCAGTCATGTCCTACTCTGTGTGACCCCATAGATGGCAGCCCACCAGGCTCCCCCATCCCAGGGATTCTCCAGGCAAGAACACTGGAGTGGGTTAACATTTCCTACTCCAGCATATTATAAAATATTTTGCTAGAATTGAGGTCAGCAAAGTGAAAGTGGAGTCGCTCAGTCATGTCCCACTCTTTGCGACCCCATGGACTGTAGCTTATCGGGCTCTTCCATCCATGGGATTTTCCAGGCAAGAGTGTTGGAGTGGATTGCCATTTCCTTCTCCAGGGAATCTTCCTGACCCAGGAATCGAACCTGGGTCTCCTGCATTGCAGGCATACGCTTTACCGTCTGAGCCATGAGGTCAGCAAAGTGTACCCCAATAGGTCAAGTCCAGCCCAAGGTCTGTTTTTATAAAGAAAATTTTATTGGAACATGGCCATACACATGGGCTTTCCAAGTGGTGCTACTGGTAAAGAATCTGCCTGCCAGTGTAGGAAAGATGAGATGTGGGTTGGATCCCTGGGTTGGGAAGATCCTCTGGAGGAGGAAATGGCAATCCACTCTGGTATTTTTGCCTCAAGAATCCTATGGACAGAGGAACCTGGTAAGCTACAGTCCAGAGGGTTGCAAAGAGTCAGGCATGACTCAAGTGACCTAGCACACATCCACACAGCTGTACACATTTAATTATCTATTAGCTAGGGCTCCTTTTGTGATATAATGGCAGATTGAGTATTTATATCAGCAGCACAAGACTCAAAAAGCTGAAAATATTTACTGTGAATGTTTAGAGAAAATATTTTCTGATCCATTGTCAGGATGTAAACTCTAAGAGGGCTGAGATATTTTTTGTTCCTTGGTATGTTCTAGTGTCTGGAAAAGCAAATTAATAGTTTCTGAATGAATGACTTCTCTAGCCTGCTCCTCTCTAGTGCATATCCGTAAACTAATACTGTTGTAAATACTTTGATCTAAATCAATGTAACAATAAAAGGGAGAATTTAGAGGTAGACAACACAACACAGTTTGAAAATATATTCAAATATAGTATAGGTTTAGTATATGATTTGATTGATATATATTCCCATACTAGAGTTTACTACTGGAAGATTTTTCTTATCTATATAAATATATTCATGTTTTTCCTCTTCAAAACTATTGTCCTTTCAAGTCAAAAGTTCATCTCTTTTTGTTAAACCTTTTCCCATTTACTTCAATATCAAACATGCAATATATGTTTAAATTCTCTCTCTTTATAATTTTGTTATTAGTTTGAACGTTTTGTTATAGTCTAAC
>SJYA01000917.1:39976-57960 GCA_006410615.1 Neotragus moschatus
ATATATATATATATATATATATATATATATATATATATATATTGTGCCCCCCCCCAAGTAACTTTTAAAAACTGGTTTATTAAATGCTGGAATTTTGTCTTATTTTTCTTTGTCTACAGTGACTAACTCAAAATTTGCTAGTTATTCGACAAGTATTTGATTTTACTGTAGTCTAAATTTAGCTATGCTAAAAATAACTTTGAACGTAAGTATTTAGAGAATATTATCGGAGAAGGCAATGGCAGCCCACTCCAGCACTCTTGCCTGGAAAATCCCATGGACAGAGGAGCCTGGTAGGCTGTAGTCCATGGGGTCGCTAAGAGTCGGGCACGACTGAGCAACTTCACTTTTGCTTTTCACTTTCATGCATTGGAGAAAGAAATGGCAACCCACTCCAGTGTTCTTGCCTGAAGAATCCCAGAGACAGTGAGCCCCCGTCTATGGGGTCACACAAAGTTGGACACAACTGAAGCGACTTAGCAGCAGCAGAGAATATTATACTTACAGTTCTTGAAATGGTAAAAGCAGACAAGTGGTATATTTTTAAATTATCATTAGAAGTCCCTCAAAAAGAGACCTTCTCAAATGCCCAGCCTTCCCTTTCTTTTATACAAGGTGTAAATATCACATGCCAGCCTTTATCATTCTACTTTATTTCACACAATATTAAAAAGTGTTGACAGGTATGAGATGGATACAAGTTTTCACTTGAAAAACCATCCAACTTCGGAGAAGAAATATCACTTCAGACAATTAGAGGAGTGAAAGTCAGGATTCCTATGAAGTCAAAATTAGTTTTAAGCTCCACTGTATTTATTTGTTCAATAAGCATCTTAAATGTCAATTTGTGCAGACTTTACTGTGAGACTGTGGGTACAAAGGTAACTAACATTTGGTCCTTAGCATCAAGGAGCTGAAAGACATGCACATTTTGGCTTAGAGGGCTACCCATGAATTCACATATTCCATGTTCAGATATGTATTTATAAAGACTACATGAAAAAGAAAGGGTCAATTTATATAGGCAAATATTTTGCAGTGAGTCTTGTTTTTCTGTTTGTTCTTTATAACCAGAAGTAGGGATTAACTTTATATGATTTTTAGTTTGGTGTACTTTCGTCAGTTTCTAAAACAATTTTTGAAAGACAGTTTTTGAAAGTTTCTATAACAATTCATAAACTTTCTTTCACTTTTAAGATAATTCCTGGAACTATGCAAATTGATTTAGTGAATGAAAGATCTTCTTTCTTTCTCTTTTGAAATTTATTGTTTCAAGAAAACTCGTAGAGAGCCTACATTCTTCTAATAATATCGAACATTGTCACTTTTCCTAATACACTGTTTCTTGACTATCTTTGCTTTATGTGTTTGTTCTCTTTATATTCAATACAATTGTTTTATATAGCTACTATTCAGCATCTATATGGTTTTCTGTGTGGCTATATGACCATCTGCATACATTTCATCTTTATAATGATGTTTTAGATCCCATAAAAACAATAAATGGATATTATTAATTTGATATACTTATCATCCTCAAAAGAGCACTTTATTACAATCACTCAAACACATTTTAAATGAATGGTCTTCTGAATTTTTAGACAAAAAAGAGATTCAGTTACTGTTTTCACCTGCCACCATATTAACAAGCCTTTAAGTAGCAAACTTCCCATCACCTAGAATTTAGTAATTTACTCATAATTATGTACCTCAAGGGCAAAACTCTGTATTCTTATTCTTAATATAAAAATTGAGATCTCATTCTTTCTGTTCTTTCCCTAAAAACATATAGTACATGCTTGAGTCTTGCTTGAACCCATGTTTGCTCTGCGCAGATGACACCTCCATCAGATATCCTTCATCCTCTGCCCTCTCACTTCTTTCCAAATTCTGTTTAACAGTATTTTCTCAGAAAGACATTTATGGACTATGTTATATATAAAAAATGGGCTTCCCTAGTGGTTCAAGTGGTAAAAAATCCACCTGCAGTGCTGGAGACCTGCGTTGGAACCCTGGGTTAGGAAGATCCCCTGGAGGAAGGCATGGCAACACACTCCACTATTCTTGCTTTTGAGAATCCCCGTGAACAGAGGAGCCTAGTGGGCTACAGTCCATGGGGTTGCGAAGAATCAGATAGGACTGAGCGACTATGCACAGCACACATATAAAAAGCAAAGTAGGTATCATATATATATATATATATATATGTTTTACCACATCTCCCTATATTAATTTTTCCAATATCCCTAATGCTCTCTGAAGATTTTTTTTTAATTTTTCTATTTATATCATCTGTTCATCACTCTTGTGGCTTCCCATATGGCACTAGTGGCAAAGAACCAGCCTACCATTGATAGACATAACAGGTGCTGGTTTGATCCTTAGGGTTGGGGAGATCGCTGGGAGGAGGGCACAGAGACCCACTCCAGTCTTTTTGCCTGGAGTATCCCATTGACAGAGGAACCTGGCAGATACAGTCCACAGGTTCACAAAGAGTCAGGCACGACTGAAGTAACTTAGCATGCACACATGCATTCAGCACTCCCACTCCAAAAATAATACTGTCATGTAGGGTAAAGATTTTTGTCTGTCTTTATCCTGATATTTCCTTAGTGTATCAAACATTATTTAACACATAGTAGGTATTCAATAAATACCTTGTATTCACACTATCACTCTCATATTTTAAAGTATTGAAATATTTTGAATAGGGAATATAACTAATTGATATTTTACTATTTTTAAATGTTAACTTATTTGAAACTTATGCTATCCATCCTAAGTGCACAAATATGTAAGTAAAACATATTTTAATTTTGCTATTCATTTTTAATTATAACTACTGTCATTAGTTCTTATTTGAAAGCAGTATCAAAAGTTTTTGCATTATACATTCATAAGTGTAATTATAAAATATAATCTAATGTTTTTAAAGAATATTAGGAATTCATTTTCAAAAACTACAAGATACCTGGGAGAGATAGTCTCATTCTTTTCAAAAGAGTATCAAGACAAATATTGTTTTGCCATGAACTATCTAATGATATAACATTAATTCTTTTTTTGGAGATGTTTATTATTAAATTAATCACTAGAGTTTCAATCGGAGAAGGCAATGGCATCCCACTCCAGTACTCTTGCCTGGAAAATCCCAGGGATGGAGGAGCCTGGTAGGCTGCTGTCCATGGGGTCGCTAGGAGTCGGACATGACTGAGCAACTTCACTTTCACTTTTATGCACTGGAGAGGGAAATGACAACCCACTCCAGCGTTCTTGCTTGGAGAATCCCAGGGATGGGGGAGCCTGGTGGGCTGCTGTCTATGGGATCGCACAGAGTCGGACACGACTGAAGCAACTTAGCAGAGTTTCAGTATTTATAATGGAATTGCAAGAATTCTAGTTTTGGATTTAAAAAGAATATGTGTGTCTGAGTATGTTTGGCTCCATTCCTTCCCATGATGCCTCTTCTACCCATTTTTTCATTTTCTAATGAGATGGGACTCTTTAAACACAGAATAGGATGGAACAGACATATTTAAGAGCTAACTAATATTTTTAATATCTTTTTACCTGGTGACGGAATCTTTTAGATAAGTGTCTACTTAACTGTGCAGAAGATAGAAGTATTCTAGGCACTATGTAAACTATTGCTTTAACTATGGTCATGAGTTGATTGAATCAGAGTAAGCACTTGATTCAATGGGATTGCAATCAATTTATTAGATGAACATCTACCTCAAAAAGTTGTCTTGAGAAGTTATCAGATCTTTCTCTTGAAGAGGTAAAACAGAAAGCATGGAGACTTTTAGAACACAATGATAAATATTAAAGCTTTGAGGTTCATTGATTAAATACTTTTTTTAAAAAAATCTTACTACATACCAAACTTTAAATATTGATAGCATAATAATGAACAAAACAAAACCAGAATTCTTTGTAGCATAATATTTAGATTCTAATAAAGACAGAACAATTATCAGATTGGTAAATTAAATCATGTCAGTTGATTTTAAGAGTCATAGAATTAAGCTGAGCAAGGAAGGGAATTTGTTGTGAAGACAGAAGGCATGATCTAAGAGTTAGGACTTTCTTTCATATGTCAACACCATACAAAAGTGATCACTTGGTTAGATGTAAAATGGCCAAGTGTGTGATTACATAGTGATTTCTGGACTATAGCCAATGCTTTGGCTAGATGATCAGTGAAGTGGAAGAGGCACGAAATTAGTGACAATGAAATTTAAGAAAGAGATATTTGAATATATTAGGTTGGTGCAAATGTAATTGTGGTTTAGGACTGTGAATTTTAAATCATTATAATCAGACTCAAACCATCTTTATTAATCAAGATAGGAACATTATAATCAACACATTTTTATCAACAAGAAATAAGTTTGTTTGGAATTCAGTGAACTCTTGGAAAGCATTTTCTGCCCCTTGCTGGTTATGGAAGTGCTTTCCCTGAAAAACAGAGTCAAGATGCTTGAAGATGTGGTCATCTGTTGGCAAGAGGTCAGGTGAATATGGTGGATAAGCAAAACTTCATATCTCAATTCGTTCAAATTTGAAGAGTTGGTTATGTGACATGTGGTCAGGTGTTGTCATGGAGAAGAGTTGGGCCCTTTCTGTTGACCAGTGCTTGCTAAACACTGCAGTTTTGGGTGCATCTGATCTATTTGCTGAGCATACTTTTCAGATGTAATGGTTTCTCTGGGATTCAAAAACTGTAGTGGATCAGACCATCAGCAGACCACAAAAGAGTGACCATAACCTTTTTTCTGGTAAAAGTTGGGTCTTTGCGGAGAGCTTTGGAGCTTCTTCTCAGTCTAACTACTGAGTTGGTCATCTCCAGTTGTATACATTCCACTTTTTGTCTCATGTCACAGTCTGATCAAGAAATGGTTCATTGTTGTTGAGTAGAGTAAGAAAAGACAATACTTCAAAACAACTTTTTGATTTGGGGTCTGCTCATGAGGCACCCTCTTACTGAGGTTTTTCACATTTCCAATTTCCTTCAAATGCAGAATAACCATAAAATAGCCAATGCTGAGTTCTTTTTTTTTTTTTTTTTTGGCAATTTCTCATGTAGGTGTAAGAGTGTCTACTTCATTGATCTTCTAAATTGGTCATTGTCAACTTCAATGGCTAACCATGGGGCTCTTCATCTTCAAGCCTCTCACTTCATTTGTAAAACTCCTTGATCCACCACCACACCATACATTCATTAGCAGTTCCTGGGCCAAATGTATTTTTGATGTTGTGAACTGTCTCTGCTTCTTTACGACCCATTTGAACTTGAATAAAANGGTCATTGTCAACTTCAATGGCTAACCATGGGGCTCTTCATCTTCAAGCCTCTCACTTCATTTGTAAAACTCCTTGATCCACCACCACACCATACATTCATTAGCAGTTCCTGGGCCAAATGTATTTTTGATGTTGTGAACTGTCTCTGCTTCTTTACGACCCATTTGAACTTGAATAAAAAAATAAATAAAAATAAAAAAGTCACTCGAAATTATTTTTTATCTAAAATAATTCCACTAGGCTGAAATAAAATAAACAGCAAGTGATGTCACTAGCATAAAAACAAAGCAAGTCATATGCATTAAAATTATGTATAACATAATCACATTTATTTAAGAATGTATTCCAATATCAAGTGGCAAAATCCAACAATGCAAAGCCACAGTTACTTTTGAGCCAACTTAATATTTGTCTGAATGGGGACATAAGTGACTATATTTGTATCCCATGTGAATGTTCACCGAAGACTGACCTCAGGAGAGGAGGATTTTAATAATCAAGTGGACAGAGTGAACCATCTCATGGATACCACTCAGCCTCTTTTCGCAGTCACCTTGTCATCCCAAAATGGACTCATGAATAAATTAGCCACGGTGGCACCAAGGACACGTGGGCTATATCTGCTGCTGAGTGCCCAATCTGCCAGCTTCTGAGAGAAACACTGAGTTCCTGAAATGACATATGCTCCGAGGTGGTCAGTTAGCTACCAGGTTAATCACACTGAATTGTTTGTATCATGGAAGGAACAGTGTTTTGTTCGTACTGAAATGGAACTTACTCTGTTCATTGACTTGTCTTCTCTGCCTCAAATATTTCTGCCATTCTACTATAGATGGACTTACAGAATGTCTAATCTACTGTTGTGATATTCTGATTAAGGAATTAAATCTTCCATTAGAATATATTCAAATGAGCTCTAGAGGATTTAAAGACCATCTTGATTTTGGAAACTAATATTTTAAGAAAAAACTCAAAAGTTTAATGTGCAGATGTTATTGTTGTTTAGTCAGTAAGTCATGTCCAACTTGTGACCTCATAGACTGTAGAGCGCTAGGTTCCTTTGTCCATGGGATTTCCCAGGAAAGAATACTGGAGTGGGCTGCAATTTTCTTCTCCAGGGAATCTTCCCATCCTGAGGATCAGAGCTTCATCTCCTGCTTGGCAGGCAGATTCTCTACCACTGAGTCACAAGGAAAATCCTACAAGTGAATAAAACTTTATAGATGATTTAAAAAATGAATGGATCTTATAAGAGGACTAGGTTTTCAATAAACTGGAAAAATAATTATGTAAGTTTTATATTATTCTACTGTTCTTTATTTTTCTGGTTATTTATATGATTTTCTAAGCACAAAAATGCATATTTCTTTATTCCCATGTCTTAAAGAAATGGTAAAGATATGGATGATTAAAAGAAATATTCTTTGCTTTATGTTACTTTTCTGTACTGTCAAATGCTTTGCTGAGTCAAGGAGTTAAAAAAAAAAATCACTCTCATAGTAGGACATAGGAAGGGGCAACCTGATGGAATAGAAGAAAAATAAAAATCCCATTGCAATATAATTATGAAACCATGTACAAATTTTTAAAGGTTAATGAACTCAAGAGAATATTAATGACAGCTCTAGAATTAATGTCTGCCTATAACCCATTTTCAACATAATCCTAGTTGTGAAGAGTCAACATATCACAGGTAATTTGGGATGAATATTAACTGTGAAAATGATAATCTAGGTATTGTGAAACCAACTGATGTTAAAAGATACATCACTTGCTCAAGAGATGAAACAAGAGAATTTAGAACTTAGTGCCTAGAAAAACAAAAACATATCTTAATGATAAAAATAAAAATAAATGACTAAAAAATTATTTTTGAATTTATTAATCTAGGTATAGTCCAGGAGAAACTTAACTTATAAATCTTCTTTTATGTGAATGCTTAAGTATATAATAAGCAAAATAATTTTTTTCTAGTTAAATAACATCATGTTAAGAAAGACAACATGACACAAAGAGAAAACATTTATTAAATACATCTGAAACACCAAGGATGCTTTTATAGTAAAAGAATATAGTATGATAATTTTCTGAGACAGAATTTTCTGTTTTATATTTACTATAAGATCACACAGTCTATAGAAAACAAAGATTTTAGCATAGACACTTATGAGCAGTCAGTTCATTAATTTAAATAAAAGTAAAAATGTGTAAAATTAAAGTAGTAAAATTAATTAAAACAATTTTTATTTTCTATATTACAGGCAGATTACTCTAACATTTTTAAATGAAAAAAATGGGTAATGCATATAAGAGAAACCTTGATAAAATAAATAATTTCTTATTATATTTATTCTTGTCCTAATATTGACTTATAGAGAAAACATCTTAGAATTCAGTTCAGTTCACTTCAGTCACTCAGTTGTGTCCGACTCTTTGTGACCCCATGAACCGCAGCATGCCAGGCCTCCCTGTCCATCAAAATATCCCAGAGTTCACACAGAGTTGTGTCCATCAAGTCAGTGAAGCCATCCAGCCATCTTATCCTCCGTCATCCCCTTTTCCTCCTGCCCTCAATCCCTCCCAGCATCAAAGTCTTTTCCAATGAGTCAACTCTACACATGAGGTGGCCAAAGTACTGGAGTTGCAGCTTTAGCATCACTTCTTCCAAAGAAATCCCAGGGTTGATTTCCTTCAGAATGGACTGGTTGGATCTCCTTGCAGTCCAAGGGACTCTCAAGAGNTATTCTTGCCATCTCTTCTTAATATCTTCTGCTTCTGTTAGGTCCATACCATTTCTGTCCTTAGAATTATAGAAGAAAATATTTACTGAAAATTTCTCAGTTCATTGTATTGCTCTAATAATTATATTAATCATTTCATATGCACTATTTCATTTAAAAGTTTTAGCAACTTCATAAAGTTTGCATTATTATTATTACCACTATTATATAATAAGATTACTGAGATTTATCCAAAATAGACAACCAGTAACCCCTGGTGGCTCAGAGGTTAAAGCGTCTGCCTCCAAGATGGGAGACCTGGGTTCAATTCCTGGATCGGCAAGATCCCCTGAATCTTCCTACTCCAGTATTCTTGCCTGGAGAATCCCATGAACAGAGAAGCCTTGTAGGCTACCATCCATGGGGTCACAAAGAGTCAGACATGACTGAGTGACTTCACTAAAAAAAAGACAACCAGTAAGTGGAGAATTTAGAGTTTAAATTCAAGAAATTTCTTTTTAGAAATTGAATTTTGAACAATATTTCTTGGATAATATCATTGTATAAAAATTAAAATTAGACACTATTTTTTTCTTTAAATTTTAATGCTTAATCAAAGTGATCAGAAATAGCTTTGCATTAGTACTCAGGAGCAAGTTAGGATAGATGTGTTTTAGTTCTCAAGCAAAGAAAACAAATAGTAGATATACAGATAAACCTGTTCTTCAGTAGGCTGGAAAGTCAGGCAGGGTTTCCATTTTGCAGACTTGAGGAGAATTTCTTCTGTTTTGAGGAGTCTCAGTCTTTGCTCTGGGGACCTTCACCTTATTGGATGAGGCCCACCTGTATTATGGAAATCTATCTGTTCTAGTCAAAATCTACCTGTTTAAATGTTAATCATATCTAAAGCACAACTTCACAGTATCACTTAGATTAGTGTTTGAACACAGAACTGGGCACCGTGGCCTAAACACATAAAATTAGCCATCACAAAAGTTAAATCTGTAAACAAACTAAACTTTATTATCTGAGTAATCTAAAATAAATGGTGATTCAACCAGTGTTCTGTGAGGGATATTAGAATAAATAAATGAGAGAGAGAGAGAGAGAGACGTTACTTCATTTCTACAAGTCACATCTCTTCCTTGACCTTGACCAAAACCCTTGTAGTAAATTTTATTGTCTCTTAAGGTAGGTAGTTTGCTTACTTTGTTTATTCTGTTCTTTAAACAAGTATAGTTGCTCAGTTGTGTCCGACTCTTTGCAACTCTGTGGACTATAGCTCAGCAAGCTCCTCTGTCCACAGGATTCTCCAGACAATACTGGAGTCTGAATTCCTTTCTCCAGAATATCTTCCCAACCTAGGGATCGAACCCAGGTCTCTTGCATTACAGGTGGACTCTTTACGGTTTGAGACACCAGAAAAGTCCATTTATTCTGTTACTTGCCACCAAAGAAGCCTAACCTCTATAGTTTATTAAGTTTGACAGAAAGTAAATAGACGTTACTGAAGTCTACAAAGTACAATTATAAACCAATACATTTCTTTAAAGAACTATCTCAAGGGGAAAAACTAGATAAAGAAATCCCACTTTTCCTTAAACGTAAACCCAAAGCTAAAATATGAATATGAATTAAAAGTTTTTTCTACACCTCACAGAATAAAATCACAGTGCTGAGTGATTATGCTATTAATATGCTTGATTTAACTTAAAGATATCAAGATATGTTTAGAGGAGATGTCAAGCATTTAAAAAATATTTAATTTCATAATTATAGTGATTTAAATGTTCATGAATTAATTTCATACTCATTCTTACATTAAAATGTGCTGAAATCAATTTGTACCTGAGTTATTTTAGATGATTAGAAAATACAAAAATCTGTATTTAATCTATTAAATGCTCTATTTATGATTTTTATATTTGTATTGCTGTTTTACATAGAGGAGGATCACTTATTGATTTTGTTCAACAGGCTGATTTATGTTTTAAATGCTCTCTATTTTTTCAAAAACTTTAGAGTTCTTTTAAAATGTTAACACTGAAAATAGAAGTTATGACACTTCCTTTTTGATTTCAGTTTTCTAATAGGCAAAATATAAGATGCTTACTCCTTGGAAGGAAAGTTGTGACCAACCTAGACAGCATATTAAAAAGCAGAGGCATTGCTTTGCTGANTGCTCTCTATTTTTTCAAAAACTTTAGAGTTCTTTTAAAATGTTAACACTGAAAATAGAAGTTATGACACTTCCTTTTTGATTTCAGTTTTCTAATAGGCAAAATATAAGATGCTTACTCCTTGGAAGGAAAGTTGTGACCAACCTAGACAGCATATTAAAAAGCAGAGGCATTGCTTTGCTGACAAAGGTCCATCTAGTCAAGGCTATGGTTTTTCCAGTGATCATGTATGGATATGAGAGTTGGACTGTGAAGAAAGATGAATGTCAAAGAATTGATGCTTTTGAACTGTGGTGTTGGAGAAGACTCTTAAGGGTCCCTTGGTCTGCAAGGAGATCCAACCAGTCCATCCCAAAGGAGATCAGTCCTGGGTGTTCGTTGGAAGGATTGATGCTGAAGCTGAAACTCCAATACTTTGGCCACCTGATGCAAAGAGCTAACTCATTTGAGAGGACTCTGATGCTAGGAAAGATTGAGAGCAGGAGAAGGGGACAACAGAGGATGAAATGGTTGGATGGCATCACCGACTCGATGGACATGGGTTTGGGTGAACTCCAGGAGCTGGTGATGGACAGGGAGGCCTGGCGTACTGCGGTTGATGGGGTCGCAGAGTCAGACACAACTGAGCGACTGAACTGAACTGAACTGAACTGAAGTTGTAAAAAATTTTCCATAAAATAAATAACATTTTAAAATTAAATTTTCATTATTACCCATGTAATATAAATATATATACATGCATAGATAAACTTATGCAAGATGAAAAGATTCAACAGTTTAATGAGTACATGCAAATATAAAAGTAAACTTTGTATCTTTAATTTAAAATAAATAAATAAATAAATTGTCTTAGAGTTTTATAGGCACTTAGATGACAAAGAAATTCAAATCATTAAGATGCTCTCATTCACAGTTATGGCCCTTCTGTTGAAAAATAACCTTTGTATTTTACACTTTAAGTTCCTGGCAGGACCCTATCCTCCTATCATCTTCAACAGAAGCTATTTTCTTTTGCTTCTTGTTTTGACCTTTAAAAATTTCACTACATAAGTCATCCATTAATACATTTTCATTATAAAAATATTACAAATAACATTGGAGTTCCCTTTGATTATTATGTCAAATTCTGAAGTTCTCCCAATCCTACTACAACCCTATCCATCTTTGGTCACAAGCATCATTAATAGTTTGTGCGTATCTCTCCAGACTTTCTTCGAGGAATGTGTGTGTCTGTGTGTGTGTGTGTGTGTGTAGTATATTTCTGTGTATGCTATTACATGTTATTTGAGATAAATATACTATGATGAAGAAAGCTGAACACTGGAGAATTGATGCTTTTGAACTGTGTTGTTGGAAAAGACTCTTGAGTGTCCCATGGACTGCAAGGAGATCCAACCAGTCCATTCTACAGGAGATCAGTCCTGGGTGTTCTTTGGAAGGAATGATGCTAAAGCTGAAACTCAAGTACTTTGGCCACTTTATGCAAAGAGTTGACTCATTGGAAAAGACTCTGGTGCTGGAAAGGATTGGGGGCAGGAGGAAAAGGGGACGACAGAGGATGAGCTGGCTGGAAGGCAACACTGACTCGACGGATGTGAGTTTCAGTGAACTCCAGGAGTTGGTGATGGACAGGGAGGCCTGGCATGCTGCAATTCTTGGGGTCGCAAAGAGTCAGACATGACTGAGCAACTGAAATGAACTGAACTGAACTGAACTGATACTGTAAGTACCATACCACAGGTTTCTTTTTTCATGTGGTGATTCTGGACCTCTGTTAGTACAGAGAGCTGTTCCATTTTTCTATGGATTGAATGTTTATATCCTCTCAAAATTATATGTTGAAGCCAATGTGGTTATATTTGGGGGATGGCTTTGGGGAGGTAGTTAGGTTACAAGTAAGAGTGGAGACTTCATGAATGAGATTAGTGCCCTTATAGGAAGAGACATAAGAGAGCTTGCTTCCTCATGTCTCTTCATTCTCTGCCATGTAAAGATGCAATGAGAAGACAGCCATCTGCAAAGCCAGAAGTGGGCTCTCACCAGACACCAGATCTGCCAGTACCTTGATCTTATCCAGAGAAATAAATGTTTATTGTTTAAAAAAAATAGTGAAATCTTTACATTAAATTTGTTTATATTTGATTAATGCAATAATTGCTCTGTGGATACTACTTTTATAAAACAAAGAAGAGACTAGGTATCAATAGGGCAGTATGAACACAAAAGCTTGTGGTACTGTCTACACTGATAATTGAAAAGAAGAGATATCGCACACTTTGCTAAAAATGTTTGAGGGTAGAAAGGTTGAAAAATTATCATGAGGGGAGGCACTGAGTTTGCAAATGTTCTTCTCAGAGCCATGGGAGAAGTTCTAAGTACAAGAAAGGAAGCACATACTAGAAATATGATCAGAATCCCTGAAAGCCCAGAAGCAAATCTCTCGGTATTTTTGTGTACTTCCATAACAGATATCACATTTCCTGCAAAATGCTGAATTTTCCTGCTGCAGTCAAGCATTTAGTATCTTTCCAGTGGTAAGTTTAAAAAAAAAATCAGCAATTTTATTCCAACTTTTGGAAGTCCTTCTGAAAGAGAAAAATTAAATAAAGAACACATTATGAATACTCAGGCAAGTAAATTTTCCAAACACTTTATCTTAGAATAGCAGAGCAGACAATGGAATGATAATTCTAAAAGAGTTTATATATATATATATATATATATATATATATCTGTGCTCTTTTTTAGTCCATGTCAGATTTCTTCATATATTTGTCTAGCTAAAAATATTTAGAACAAGTGATAGCAATCCCTTTTCATAATTTTGAGTGTGAGATTTGAAAGCTAAATTGAAATCTCCATACAAATGGAAGAAGCAAAGTTATTTAAAAGAGACCACAGAGGCAAAAGGAAAACAACATATTTTTTTCATTTGTTAGAAAATAATAAAGGAAGCGCTGTCCTGTGCAATAGCTTCAGTTCAGTTCAGTTCAGTTCAGTTGCTCAGTTGTGTCAGACTCTTTGCGACCCCATGAATCGTAGCAAGCCAGGCCTCCCTGTCCATCACCAACTCCTGGAGTTCACTCAGACTCACGCCCATCGAGTCAATGATGCCATCCAGCCATCTCATTCTTAGTCATCCCCTTCTCCTCCTGCCCCCAATCCCTCCCAGCAGCAGAGTCTTTTCCAATGAGTCAACTCTTCACATGNTTCTTGCTGTTCTTTGGAACTCTACATTCAGATGCTTATATCTTTCCTTTTCTCCTTTGCTTTTTGCTTTTCTTCTTTAGTAATTGTTTTTCCATCCAAATAAATTCACAGAATACATTACCCACTCCTTCCAGATGTAAACATGGTGATTTTTCCTAATACTGTTAATAGGATGGAACTGGCAAATGAGAACAAGTTGAAATTGGTAGAGAGCAATCTTGGATATGTCTTCCCATGTGGCTCACGGGTAAAGAATCTACCTTCAGTGCAAGAGACTTACAGGAGACCTGGGTTTGATACCTGAATTGAAAATATCCCCTGAAGTAGAAAATGGCAACTTACTCCAGTATTCTTGCCTGGAAAATCCCATGGACAGAGGAGTCCATAGAGTCACAAAAATATCAGACTTAACTGAGTGACTAAGCAACAACAACAAATCTTGGATGAATTTTGGAAATATTTCACTAAAGATAATAAAGGTCTTCCCTGGTGGCTTGGACGGTAAAGAATCTGCCTGCAATGCAGGAGATCGGGGTTTGATCCCCTAATCGAGAAGATTCCCTAAGTAATGGAATGGTTACCTATTCCAGTATTCCTGCCTGGGGAATTTGATGGACAGAGGAGCCTGAAAGGCTACAGTCCATGAGATTGCAAAGCATTAAGACATGACTGAGCGACTAACACACACACAAACAAATATATATTTGTAGTGGGACAGACAGTTCCTTCTTTGTGTATAATGAGCATTCTTCACTGTTTCTTGGTAACATCTTTTTTCCACTGGTTTCTTCTTTTAAAGACAAGTTAATAGTTTGTCACAAAATTTTGTTGATATTATATGTTTCAGCTCACGTCCCAAGAAATGTGAGATTAAAAAATTATCATAAGGGAAAAATAAACTCTTAGTTCAACTTGGTTATCTAAACATTAGTTTTCATAAAGGTGAATTTTGTACATTCTAAATATATTTAAAGAAACTTAAAATCAGAGAGAATGTCACCCCAGGAAACACAAGAAGAATGGGCTCTAACTCACAGTCACATGATGTAAAAGTCTGAATAAACAATCACAAACTTTTTTGCACTAATAATACAAGTGAAGTGAGGTGACAGTTGCTCAGTCGTGTCCACTCATTGCGATCCCATGGACTGTAATCTGCCAGGCTTCTCTGTCCATAGAATTCTTCTGGAATTCTATGAGTGAGTTGTTATTCCCTTCTCCAGGAAATTTTCCCGACCCAGGATTCGAACCTGAGTTTCCTGCATTGCAGGGAAATTCTCTACCATTTGAGCCACAAGCGAAGCCCACTTAAGCATTTATTTTCTGATTTATGATAACTGTGCTCACTTTTAATTGATACTGTCATATTTTGTTAAAACTTAGGACACTGACTTGATTATAGACAAGTCATCATTAATGTAAGTGAAAGTGAAAGTGAAGTCGCTAAGTTGTGTCCAATTCTTAGCGACCCTATGGACTGCAGCCCTGCAGGCTCCAATATACGTAATTGGCTAAAGATTACATTTTCCAAGTGACTGAATGTATTATTCTCTGTACTTCCCTTTCTCTTTCACACACATTTATCTGACCAATATAAATCCAATAATTTTAGCTCTACCTTAATGGTATATACGTAACTTATCATTTCTCATTACCTTCACTGCTACCACTTGGGTCTAAGATGGCATCAGATTACCTAGTATTTCTTGCAATAGTCTCCTAACTAATTTTGCAACAATCTATTTCCAGCACAGTAGCCAGTATGATCCTTTTTAAATATTTTGGATCATATTATTCCTCTGATATAAGGCAAAAATGAATTTTTTTTCTGAACATTGTAAACTAAATGGTATTACCAAACTCACATTCACTCTCCAAATACCCTTTTAGGTGTTTTAATCTTTTCAAAATCACTCATAGCCATGTGACATCTTACATTTTTATGTACGTGTTTGTTTACTATTTGTCTTCTGAAATATAAAGGAGGAGTGAAGTCAGGGACTTTATTGTCTTCACTAGGATATCTACAGTGCCTAGAAACTTCTAGGTTCATTATAAGTGCTGAATATATATCAGTAAAATAAGTGAATGAATTTAAGAACATAGTACCAAGATTCAATTGCCAGAAAAATATAATTAGCCTAACAATTGTAAATGGATTAAAAAGATAATCTCTTTTGCTGTAGATTAGTTTCATCCCTCTTATATAATAATTATATTAATAGCTACATATTTCTTCTACCTTCTATGTTGCAAGGTACTATGTTAAATCCTATATAAGCATTGTTCTACTTATCTTTGAATAATGCGATGACGTAGGTAAAACTATGACCAATTTTACAGATGAGAAAGCCAAGATTTAGCAAGATTAAATTATCTTTTCAGGTTAAGAAAGTGCTTACACAGCAGAGTTGAAGCATGTCAAGTTGATTCTAGAATCTGCTTCATGCTATACTGCTCAAACCACAGTTCAGATGTTAAGTGGTATTGTATAGATCTGTCTGGAATTATAATCTGCACCAAAGAGCATGTGCCAAATCCATAAACTATTTTCCCAAATCCTTAAGCAGTGCTTCATCTGAACTTTATCAACACTCTCAAGAACATAGCTTCTCCCTATTCTGTTCATTTTTGCTGCATCCATTTAACTGTCTGCATATGATCTTGATATTTCCAATAATGAGTCAGATTTTACCCTCACATTATTTAAAGCATCTCAATCAATGGTTCTCTCCTTTTATGCAGAACCTCAGAAATTTCCAACCTGTGATCTTTTTTTTTTTCACTTTATTTATTTTTCTGGAGGCTAATTACTATACAATATTATATTGGTTTTCTCATACATTGACATGAATCTGCCACAGGTGTACATGTGTTCCCCATCCTGAACCTCCCATCCCACCTCCCTCCCCATCCCATCCCTCTGGGTCATCCCAGTGCACCAGCCCCAAGCACCCTGCATCATGCATAGTGGGCAGCATCTCACTCTTGTTCATCTCTCCCTCATATTAGAGAAGACACTATCTTGATACTGACAAAATATTTGAGCCTCTTTCACATTCTAGTCCAGTGATTGTTTTTTTTTCTTTTTAATATGAAACTAACTCATAGGATATAATATAATTCAGATTAATGTATTATTTAGAATTTAGCTTACTAGAATAGCATACCATTTTGGATCTAGAATAACATTCAATTAAAAAAAACAGTAACAAATTTATTTCAACTAGTAGTCTTAGTCTAAGCTTATTGGATACCTAAAAATCCTATAGATAAGACACTGATGTTCCAAGAACAAATGTATAAATAATCTGCCATATGTGCGTGCATGTGTGTGTGTGTGTAAAACTGTGTGACTTGCAGGAATAGTATTCATAAACTTTATCAGAAGGTCAAATGGACTTTTGACTTGAAAAATCTTAAGAATTTTTATTTTATTAAAGCATTTTCTTTTTAGAGGAGGTCATCAAGAGAACATGACTATTGATCAACCCACTGGCTGGTAATCAGATGTGCGTTATCCCCTCCCCTGACCTTAGAATACACATTCAACCCACTCTTTCACAGTGGGAGCCATTTCCAAGGACACAACCATATGAGAGCACTCATCTCACATACTAGTAAATAACGTTTAAAATTCTCCAAGCCAGGCTTTAGCAATACGTGAACTGTGAAATTCCAAATATTCAAGTTGATTTTTAAAAAGGCAGAGGAACCAGAGATCCAATTGACAACATCTACTGGATCATCGAAAAAGCAAGAGAGTTCTGGAAAAACATCTATTTCTGCTTTATTCATTATGCCAAAGCCTTTGACTGTGTGGATCACAAGAAACTGTGGAAAATTCTTCAAGAGATGGGAATACCAGACCACTTGACCTGTCTCTTGAGAAACTTGTATGCAGGTCAGGAAGCAACAGTTAGAACTGGACATGGAACAACAAACTGGTTCCAAATAGGAAAGAGAGTACGTCAAGGCTGCATATTTTCACCCTGCTTATTTAACTTATATGCAGAGTACATCATGAAAAATGCTCAGCTGGAGGAAACACAAGCTGGAATCTAGATTTCTGGGAGAAATATCAATAACCTCAGATATGCAGATGACACTATCTTTATGGCAGAAAGTGAAGAAGAACTAAAGAACCTCTTGATGAAAGTGAAAGAGGTGAGTGAAAAAGTTGGCTTAAAGCTCAACATTCAGAAAATGAACATCATGGTATCCAATCCCATCACTTCATGGCAAATAGATGGGGTAACAGTGGAAACAGTGTCAGACTTTATTTTTCTGGGCTCCAAAATCATGGCAGATGGTGATTGCAACCATGAAATTAAAAGATGCTTACTCCTTGGAAGGCAAGTTATGACCAACCTAGACAGCATATTAAAAAGCAGAAACATTAATTTGTCCACAAAGGTCCATCTAGTCAAGGCTATGGTTTTTCCAGTGGTCATGTATGGATGTGAAAGTTGGACTATAAAGAAAACTGAGCGCCAAAAAATTGATGCTTTTGAACTGCGCTGTTGGAGAAGACTCTTGAGAGTCCCTTGGACTGCAAGGAGATCCA
>SJYA01000917.1:59541-144175 GCA_006410615.1 Neotragus moschatus
GATCACAAGAAACTGTGGAAAATTCTTCAAGAGATGGGAATACCAGACCACTTGACCTGTCTCTTGAGAAACTTGTATGCAGGTCAGGAAGCAACAGTTAGAACTGGACATGGAACAACAAACTGGTTCCAAATAGGAAAGAGAGTACGTCAAGGCTGCATATTTTCACCCTGCTTATTTAACTTATATGCAGAGTACATCATGAAAAATGCTCAGCTGGAGGAAACACAAGCTGGAATCTAGATTTCTGGGAGAAATATCAATAACCTCAGATATGCAGATGACACTATCTTTATGGCAGAAAGTGAAGAAGAACTAAAGAACCTCTTGATGAAAGTGAAAGAGGTGAGTGAAAAAGTTGGCTTAAAGCTCAACATTCAGAAAATGAACATCATGGTATCCAATCCCATCACTTCATGGCAAATAGATGGGGTAACAGTGGAAACAGTGTCAGACTTTATTTTTCTGGGCTCCAAAATCATGGCAGATGGTGATTGCAACCATGAAATTAAAAGATGCTTACTCCTTGGAAGGCAAGTTATGACCAACCTAGACAGCATATTAAAAAGCAGAAACATTAATTTGTCCACAAAGGTCCATCTAGTCAAGGCTATGGTTTTTCCAGTGGTCATGTATGGATGTGAAAGTTGGACTATAAAGAAAACTGAGCGCCAAAAAATTGATGCTTTTGAACTGCGCTGTTGGAGAAGACTCTTGAGAGTCCCTTGGACTGCAAGGAGATCCAGTCAGTCCATCCTAAAGGAGATCAGTCCTGTGTGTTCATTGATAGGACTGATGTTGAAGCTGAAATTCCAATACTTTGGCCACCTGATGTGAAGAGCTGACTCATTTGAAAAGACCTTGATGTTGGGAAAGATTGAGGGCAGGAGGAGAAGGGGATGACAGAGGATGAGATGGTTGGATGGCATGACTGACTCAGTGGACATGGGTTTGGGTGGACTCCGGGAGTTGGTGATGCACAGGGAGGCCAGGTGTGCTGTGGTTCATGGGGTCGCAAATAGTAGGACACGACTGAGCAACTGAACTGAACTGATGTTGTTGAAGCCATCTTGTTGGTTACATGTGACCGAACAGATAATGTTCTGCTGGGAGGGTGGGGAAGACACAGTCATCTTGTAAGTTTCTTTATTATTTACCTTGAAAAGTGAAATTGTTAATTACTCAGTTGTGTCCAACTCTTTACAACCCCATGGACTGTAGCCTTCTAGGCTCCTCTGTCCATGAGATTCTTCCGGCAAGAATAATGGAGTGAGTTGCCATTCACTTCTCTAGGGGATCCTACCAAACTTTAGATTGATCCCAGGTCTCCTGAATTGCAGGCATAGTTCTTACTGCCTGAGACTCTAGGGAAGTGAACTCTGCCACCTACCAATCTAGATGGTTGCCTGTTCCTTTAATATTTCCTTATCTTCTGTGTATTGGGGCTAGTTTGCAAGCCAACAGATGTTGAGCCAGTCAGGATATCAAGAAATGGGCCTTGAGAAAGAGGCATCCATCAGGGAAATTCCAAGTTGAATGTTGACTGTTATGTGGGGAGAGGAGACCTGTGCATTTGATACTTGTGGGCTGCTCTATGAGCATGGGAGTGTCCCCAAAATGCTGGCTGTTTTGATGCACTTGTCTGAGAAATTGAGCACACCGCACTGCACTTGGACAAAGAAAGGAAAAGAATAGCTGTGCAAGGAATGGCCTCTACTGTGGTCAGACCAGCTGCACACCTAAGCCCAATCAGAGATTGAAGTTCCAGCTGGAAAGTTGGGGAAAGAGCTGAGGATAGAAACAGATGTGCACATGTCTACTGCTCTGCTGACCTCAGGACTGACAGACAAGGTGGGAGAGCAGGATAATAAATTGGAGACCCTATACCTTAGATCATTTGAAAATCTAGGAGGGAACAAAATGCAATGGATTAAGATTCAAGTGCTTGTGATAAATTCTGATCAGGATGTTAAAGGGTGGAATCCCTGGGAAGGTGAAGAGAGTGAAAGGGAAGATGCTGTGGTGCTTGACAATTAAATGGTAGAAATCACCCTGCCATCTGACCACTGATACAGATGAAAGCAAAAGCACAGCAACAGCAATCCCAGTTAGGGGTGCAGCCCCCAGTTCAGGAGACAATCCTGAGAGACTATACACCCACTGAGTTTACTGAAATATCTACAATGTTCCAGCAAAAGATAGGGAATAGGACCCCTGCATGGTTGTCCTGGCTCTGTGGTGGGAAGGGAGCAATGACATTTATCTGATTGGGCTAGAAATAGAAAAAAAAATGAGCAACATCACCACCTACAGTGCCCTCCTACAATATCTACATGGTGTTCTGCAGGTTCAAATTACTTACTCCCTTATATACTGGGTTATTCTAGACTGCAGGAAAGCTTGACCCAACGAGGAGAATCTCCCTGAGGATGTGATGCCCTGGAAATCTATAGAGAAAGTGAAACACTCTTTTAGTGATTTGTGGGTGAAACAGACCACCAATGCTTCTGTCTTGGAAAGCTCTAATGGGACCATATTCACAGCAGGAATGAGAGCCAAGATACTCTAGTTTGCCCTCAGGACTGTTACTTATTTGGGGAATCATCTAGATCTGTGTTCCTCTTTCAGGTGCCTATATTGTTGCTATGTAGCTAGATAGATGCCCAAAAAGCCACCTCCAAGTTAATGAACACCCCTGCCAACCATTCAGGGCACACTACAGAAGACGGGAGATGTGTAAGATTGCAAGAGCCAGTTAGGAGGCATAGGGTGCTGGAGGAAATTATCCAGAGGACATGACCTCTGATTGATTTCTGAGTTAGACCTGAGCAATTGGAGGCTCCTTACACTGTGCCATCCTTGGAATGCATGTTCTACCCACTGTTCCCATAGTAGGAGCCATTTTTAAGCAAGAAGCCATGAGAGAGCAAAGTGTTGATACTATCTGGACAGTATATGTGACCGAATCCAGTTAAGGTCTCTATGCAAACTTTTAATCTTCTGGAGGGCAGGAGAAGAACTCTGTGCATCTTGTAAGTTGCCTTTTTATTAACCCTGTCACCTACCAGTCTGGAGTAGCCAGCCTCTTTCTTTAATCTCTCCTTGCCCTTTGTCAGGAGGGGTGAGTTTTCAAAACAAATATACATATATACACATATACATACATATGCTGTGTGCTCAGTCATGTGAACTCTTTGCAACCCTTTAGACGGTAGCCCTCAAGGCTTCTCTGTCCATGGAATTTTCTAAGTGAGATTACTAGAGTGGGTTGCCATTTCCTCCTCCAGAAGATCTTCCAAACCCAGGGATAGAATCAGCATCTCCTGTGTCTCCTGCATTGTAGTCAGATTCTTAACTACCGAGTCATCAAGAAATATACAAATATATATATATATATACATATATTTACACACACACATATTTAAAGAACTTTTGTTTTTAGCAATTGCCTCCAGTATCATTAGTAAAAACAAAAGTTTTTACCTTTTGTTTTACTAATTACCTCAGCTAGAAATTGTACATCTTTTTAAAAAGTGTTATCCCAATGTGTATCAGTTCAGTTCAGTTCAGTCGCTCAGTCGTGTCCGACTCCTTGCGACCCCAGGAATCGCAGCACGTCAGGCATCCCTATCCATCACCAACTCCCAGAGTTCACTCAGACTCACGTCCATCGAGTCAGTGATGCCATCCAGCCATCTCATTCTCTGCCGTCCCCTTCGCCTCCTGCCCCCAATCCCTCCCAGCATCAGAGTCTTTTCCAATGAGTCAACTCTTCGCATGAGGTGGCCAATGTGTATAGAGTTGCTATTATTTTCCCTAACTGGCCTCATTTGCATAAAGTTTTGTGTCTTGTCTGCAAGACAAAGCTGAGCCTTTTGTATCATGTTTTGTTTCTTGAGGCACGTTGCTTTCTGTGGAGGAAATAATACATCAAACATACAGAGTGTGCATCTTTGTCAGAGAGGGGTGATGAGAATTGTGAGATGTGAATTCAGTTCTGCCCACAGCCTTTGTCAGCTAGCAGTGAGGGGGAAAAAATGGATATAAAAATCTATTGCTCTAGAGGAAAAGGAATAGGTAGCAAGTACTGTTAACTTAAAAAAAAAAAAAGTGATAGAAATTTTTGTAACAGTTTGCAGCTGTGTTTTTCTGCCAAAATAAACATGGCTGTGTTGTGTCTCATCATTTCTCTTCCTTATCTCTTAGTGAGAGAAAGAACAATTCTCATTTTACTGATTAGTTGAGTCATCATTTTCTGAGGCAAAGAGAGGAGGGAAAGTGCTTTCAACTATTTCCATGGATGTTAGTCAGCATTTTATTTTGCTATTGGAAAGTTCATGGACAATATTATTTTTCTTGACAAGCCATGTTATCTCCAATTTGCCAGTTTCTGAATCACAAATCAGCAATTCCACTGGCAATAATTTATCACATTTACAATATTTTCCTCAACATATATATATGTATTATATCAAGAACATCTAATATTTGGCAAAATTGTGTGTATGTGTGAGAGAGAGTGAGTGAGAGAGATTTTTTAAAATATTTATGACCAGTGAACTCTGACCAGTAATTCAGAACAAAGCATCATCAATATAAAGCTGCTTATCCTTAAGTGTTATTGTGTTGGTTATTTAAAGTATATCGAATGTTGATAAGTTATTTGGCAAAGCAAAAAGCGAAAAATAGTTTTAACCTTTGATAAGCTAAGCACTTTATTTTTGGGGGGCTCCAAAATCACGGCAGATGGTGATTGCAGCCATGAAATTAAAAGACATTTACTCCTTGGAAGGAAAGTTATGACCAACCTAGATAGCATATTCAAAATCAGAGACATTACTTTGCCAACAAAGGTCCATCTAGTCAAGACTATGGTTTTTCCATTGGTCATGTATGGATGTGAGAGTTGGACTGTGAAGAAAGCTGAGCGCAGAAGAATTGATGCTTTTGAACTGTGGTGTTGGAGAAGACTCTTGAAAGTCCCTTGGACTGCAAAGAGATATAACCTGTCCATTCTGAAGGAGAACAGCCCTGAGATTTCTTTGGAAGGAATGGGGTGCTAAAGCTGTAACTCCAGTACTTTGGCCACCTCATGCGAAGAGTTGACTCATTGGAAAAGACTCTGCTGCTGGGAAGGATTGGGGGCAGGAGGAGAAGGGGACGACAGAGGATGAGATGGCTGGATGGCATCACCGACTCGATGGGCATGAGTTTGAGTGAACTTCAGGAGTTGGTGATGGACAGGGAGGCCTGGAGTGCTGCAGTTCATGGGGTGGCAAAGAGTCGGACAGGACTGAGTGGATGAACTGAACTGAACTGAAACACTTCCAAGGTAACATAGAAGTAAAAAAATGCAAAAAAGTGAAGCTACTAATTGGGATTATTTTTACTGACTATTATTTTAGTACTTTGTTAGCTTCCTATCATTGCTGTGACAAATCACCCCAAACTCAGTGATATAAGGGCTTCCCAGGTGGCACTAGTGGTAAAGAAACTACTTGCAATGCAGGTGGAAGTAAGAGACCCAGGTTCAATTCCTGGGTTGGGAAGATCCCCTGGAGGAGGGCATGGCAACGCACTCTAGAATTTTGCCTGGGAAATCCTATGGACAGAGGAGTCTGACAGGCTAAAGTCCATAGGGTCACAATGAGTCGGACACAACTGAAGTGATTTAGCATGCACGCACAGTGATTTGAAACATGCAAGGGTATTATCTTACATTCCTAGACATCAAAAGCATGAAATGGTTTCACTAGACCAAAATAGAGGTGTCTACAATGTTGTGCTCCTTTTTAGAAGCTCTATGGAAGAATCTGTTTTATTGTTTTCTTCAGTTTCTAAAGGCTGCCCCAATTCAACAGCTCATTACCCCCTTCTATTTTCAAAGACAGCAATGGCGCAGTAGGGAGATGAGTCTTTTCCTCATTAGAAATGTAGCAGAGGTTCTCCCTGGTAGTTCATGGTAAAGAACCCACCTGCCAATGCAAGAGACATGGATCCAGTCCCTGATCCAGGAAGATCTCACACATGGCAGAACAAATAAACCCATGTACCACAACTCCTGAGCCAGCATCCTGGAGCCCACAAACCACGACTCATGAGCCAGTGCTCTGGAGTCCATGAACCACAACTACTGATCCAAGAGAAGCCACCACAATGAGAAACCCATGTGCTGCAACTAAAGAAAAGTCCATACAGCAATGAAAACCCAGCACAGCCAAATAAATAAAAATTTTTAAAATATCGGTTTTTAAAAAACAAGAAGACCTGAACCAAAACTTTAAAAATAAACAAACTAATGTCCAGTTATGCACAGATAGATGAAAAACTAACCAAGCCCCAAATCTGATAATAGAGTTAGGTGTGCATAACAAAGAAAAAAATAAAAGTACATATGGAAATATATATATATATATATATATATATATATATATAATAGTAAATTATGCCAGTATGTCCTTTTGTCATATGATCTTCAGCTGATTTTTGGGGGAAACTATAGACACAGAAGAAGTTCTGAAAACAGAGTTAACCTTTTGTAAGAGGCATTTACATTTATGAAGGAAATCATTTTTAAAAACAGCTCCTCTTCTGTGCCAGGGACAAAATGTTGGTTCGAATGTGTGTGCTCAGTCATGTCTGACTCTTTGGCACCCCTTGGACTGTAGCCCACCAGGATCTTCTGTCCATGGGATTTCCTAGGCAAGAATACTGGAGTAGATTGTCATTTGCTTCTGAGAGGATCTTCTAGACCTAGGGTTCAAACCCACATTTCCTGTATTGCAGAGGGATTCTTTAATATTTAATAACTTATATGTTTATTTCATGTGGTGGCTCGGTGGTAACTCTCACTTTATAGGCTTTATAGAGTATAAATATCCCACCAGATACCCCTGAGTGAAAGCTTTGTCCTTCAGTTCAGTTCAGTTCAGTCACTCTTTTGTGTTCTACTCTTTGCAACCTTATAGACTGCAGCATGCCAGGCCTCCCTGTCCATCACGCAACTCATATCCATTGAGCCAGTGATGCCATCCAACGATCTCATCCTCTGTCATCCCCTTCTCCTCCCACCTTCGAACTTTCCCAGCATTAGGGTCTTTTCAAATGAGGTGGCCAAAGTATTGGAGTTCCAGCTCCAACATCAGTGTATCCAATGAACACTCAGGACTGATCTCCTTTAGGATGGATTGGTTGGATCTCCTTGCAGTACAAAGGACTCTCAAGAGTATTCAACACCACAGTTCAAAAGCATCAATTCTTCAGTGCTCAGCTTTCTATAGAGTCCAACTCTCACATCCATACATGACTACTGGAAAAACCATAGCCTTGACTAGCCAGACCTTTGTTGGCAAAGCAATGTCTCTGATTTTTAATATGCTATCTAAGTTGGTCATAACTTTCCTTCCAAGGAGTAAGCATCTTTTAATTTCATGGCTGCAATCATCATCTGCAGTGATTTTGGAGCCCCCCAAAATAAAGTCTGACACTGTTTCCACTGTTTCCCCATCTATTTCCCATGAAGTGATGGGACCAGATGCCATGATCTTCGTTTTCTGAATGTTGAGCCTTAGCCAACTTTTTCACTCTCCTCTTTACTTTCATCAAGAAGCTCTTTAGTTCTTCACTTTCTGCCATAAGGGTGCTGTCATCTGCATATATGAGGTTATTGATTTTTCTCCCAGCAATCTTGATTCCAGCTTGTGCTTCATCCAGCCTTTTGCATGATCGACTCTGCATATGTTAAATAAGCAGGGTGACAATATACAGCCTTGAGGTACTCCTTTTCCTATTTGAAAGCAGTCTGTTGTTGCATGTCCAGTTCTAACTGCTGCTTCCTGACCTGCATACAGATTTCTCAAGAGGCAGGTCAGGTGGTCTGGTATTCCCATCTCTTGAAGAATTTTCCACAGTTTCTCGTGATCCACACAGTCAAAGGCTTTGGCATGGTCAATAAAGCAGAAATAGATGTTTTTCTGGAACTCTCTTGCTTTTTTGATGCTTTTTATTCTTATATAGTCTGAGACAACTCAGAGGGCTGGGGTGGGGAGGGAGGTGGGATGGGGGTTCAGGATGTGGGCACATGTACACCCGTGGCTGATTCATGTCAATGTATATCAAAAACCACCACCGTATTGTAAAGTAATAATCCTCCAATTAAAATGAACAATTAAAATTTTAAAATGAGTAAGATTATAGAGACCAAAATTCTTTAAAAGGGGGAAAATTAATTTAAGATGAATATTTTGGGAATACTGGGTTAATGGCATGTGAGCAGAGGGAGTAGAATGAAGAAAAAACATCACAAAATTTTAAAAACAACAAGGTGCAATAGATATAAGATTTATGAAATCTGTACTTTCCACTGGTGTATCTATAAATGGAATGCAAATAGATTATAAAATACTACTAAGTTATTGCTTTGTAAGTAGATTAATCAGTAATAAAATTTTAAGAAAATTCTCCATTTATTTACATAGATAATGATGGTCTGGAGTAAATGATCAACTTTTATTTTCTCTCTCATGAAATAATTATTCCAGGTAGAGCAACAAGTATGGAATGGTACTGAAAAATCCTTTGCCTTTGTTCCGTGGCAGTGAAAGGAGACAATGCGCAAAAACATGATCAGATGATTTCAGATAAGAAGACTAGCAATGAAAAGAAAAAAAGACAATAAGATGCAGTGTGACTGATGAAAGGCAGAGGTGACATTTGAATAAGATTGTAATAACGAGAAGAATCTAACAATAAAACTATCTAAGGAAAATGTTAGTCATTGCAAGGAGAATCATAAAGACCTATAACTACATTAAAATGATAAAAGTTAATAATTATATATACAGCAGGTGTATTTTTACTATTCAAACCAAGATATCTTATGAGTGAAATTTTTATTAAGGTATTTATTCACTGACTGAGTGATTTGGTCTTATTTTATTGGTGGTCAGCTATCATTCAAAATTTATTTTGAAAATAAAATTAGTTCTGCTGTCAGTCGTGTCTGACTCTGTGTGACCCCATAGATGGCAGCCCACCAGGCTCTCCTGTCCCTGGGATTCTCCAGGCAAGAACACTGGAGTGGGTTGCCATTTCCTTCTCCAATGCATGAAAGTGAAAAGCGAAAGTGAAGTCACTCAGTCATGTCTGACTCTTCCCGACCCCATGGACTGCAGCCTACCAGGCTCCTCCGCCCATGGGATTTTCCAGGCAAGAGTACTGGAGTGGGGTGCCATTGCCTTCTCTTAAACAGCTTTAAATAATATATATTCATGCTAATTATGTATACATTGCTACAATTGTATATCAATTAAAGAAAAAGCCATTTATACTAAAAGTGAAATAAGCATATTCTTTTTCCTAATTACATATTAACACATTTCAGTTCCCTAGTATGCCTTGCAACTGTCATTTTTTTCCACAAAACATTTTCTAAAATATAGTTCTTCTCCTCCTTTTTATAAAATCATCCATAATCTCTCCAAAGTTGCTTTTTACCTAATAAAACTGAAAATGGTGGTAAATCTAATTCCCAATTTTATTTATACCAAAATGCTTTTAATTGAGATAATTCTTTCTCTTTCTATTTTACTCTCTTTCTCTTAGTACCTAGTAAAAAATCACCAAACATTTAAAAAACGATGAGCAGCTTCAATTTCATTTTTTCTGCAATGGCAGGTTGAATAAGTCTCAACAATTTCATAGGTACTGTCTTATTTTCTTCATTCAGAACACTATTGTTTTTAACTAATATCTTATAAGACAAAATTGTCTACTGTGACCCCATAAAATGACTTACTTAAATGTTTTTGTTATGCCTTTTGCCAAACATAAGTGCTTCATAATCATAAGATATCTTTATTTGATTCCATGACAGGGTAGAATATAAATTAAATATGAAGTAGTCCATCAAAAAGTCTTTCTACATGTAGAGATATGCCAAAGCACACATGTAAATGTTCAGAATTAAATCTATATACCCCATAAATTTTTGTTGTTTAATTTGTTCAGTATTTCCAAAACACAAGTTTCATGCCACTCAATTTATTGAACAATTTTATTAATAGATCCCACTTGAATTAAACAAAATATATTTAAATATCAGAGGATTTATTGACAAAAACTCTTCTTATTCTATATGTGGAGGACTCATTTAAAATATAGTTATTCTAAAGCTATATCTAATGTCTGATCACAAGCAGTCAAGAGTCAAAGCATGCACAATTAACAGCAGCTTCATTACTATTTACTTTTAGTTCAAACACTCTAATTGTGTATACATAACATTTATAAATATTGACAGCTACATTTGGTTAGTAAAATGCCACAACTTTCTGTATTTGTAAATAATGTTTTTACTCTAATCATTTCCTTAAAAAAAGAAAATCATTACCTTGTGTGTGTGTGTCTGTCTGTGTGTGTGTGTGTCTGTGTTTGTGTCTATGGTGGATGATGTCAAAGCCTAAGTCATAATGTTATTATATATTACCACCATATATGTGATGATAATATCATTTTACCACTCCTGAATCATACCCTCCAAATGCTAACCCCAGACTAATCATAAGAAAATGTAGACCAACACATATCAAAGGATATTCAACAAAACACATTACAAGAATGCAGTAAAATTTTCAAAGTCATGAAAAGCAAGGGAATGCTGAGATTTCATCACAGATGGGAGGAGATGAAGGAGATATGGTGAGGAAACACATTATGGTATCCTAGACTGCATGCTTTAATAGTAAAAGTACATTAGTGGGAAAATAATAAAATCTGAGTAAAGTTTTTTTTTTATACATATGGGCCATTTTTTAGTCTTGATTCTATTTGTTACAATATCACTTCTGTTTTATGTTTAGTTTTTTGACTGCAAAGCATGTGGGATCTTAGCTCTCAGATCAGGGATTGAGTCTGCACTGCCTGCACTGGAAGGCAAAGTCACAACCACTGGACCACCAGGGAAGTCCCTGAATAAAGTATTCAAATGCTAAAAAAATGTGAATAAAGTCTGATAAAGTTTATAATTTTAAGTGCTTGTCTGCATTGCAGACAGTCTGTAATGAATCTGCCTGCAATGTGGGTAAATCCACCTGCAATGTGGGAGACCTGGATTGGGAAAATCTGGTGATGGGAACATCTACCCACTCCTGTATTCTGACCTGGAGAATTCTATGGTCTATTTAGTCCATGGGGTCACAAAGAGTCGGACACGACTGAGTGACTTTCACAGACAAGGTTAGTAATAGGGAATGTTGGGTAAAAGTTTTATGGGACCTCATTAAACTATCTTGACATTTACTGAGTAAATTAAAATGATTTCAAAATAATTTTTAGAGGCTGACAACTGGTAGGACAGTTTAATGGAGAAAATCATTGGCAAGTCATTCTCATTTTAGCTCTACTTCAAAAAGCTTGTGTTTCTTCTCCGATTCGCAGCTTCCTGATTTGTAAAATGCAGAAATAAGGTAATTCACTTGTGATACATTCTTTTGTATTCTCAAATCTTATGTATAAAATTTAAATTATGCTAAGCCACGATTTTGGATTTTTGTCAAGTGGATTGGTAGAAGCAGACATAGGGATTAGTGTGGCAGGCATCCTATAAAATGACCCCCAGTGACTTTCACCTACTGGTAATCCTTCTGCTTGCTTGGTCTGAATTTGGTGTCTCACTACTAATAATTAAATAGAGCATAAAAGAAGCAATAGGGCATTATTAATTTGACTAGCTTATAAAACAGTGCAATTTTCATCTTGGACTCTCCCTCGTCTTATTCACTTCCTCTGTCTCTAACTGGCTCAAAGAGGATCCAGATGTCAGGCTATGAGGCAGCCATATGGATAGTTCAAGCTGATGAGAAAGTAAGGGACTGACTATCTGAAATACTGATTTTCATTTCAATGAGGGTTTATCTATTAGTTTATCTGTTTAGTCTAATGACATAATTAGTGGTAAAAGATAATCAAATATTATAAGGTAAGATGCCTGATTCTAAATGTGCATCTTTAAGGAAGTGTGACTTGCCTCTAGCTTCTGATTTCAATATTTATTAGCTTCCCTGGTGCTTCAGACTGTAAAGCATCTGGCTGCAATGCAGGAGACCCAGGTTTGATTCCTGGGTTGGGAAGATCTCCTGGAGAAGGAAATGGCAATCCACTCCAGCACTCTTGCCTGGAAAATCCCATGGATGGAGGAGCCTGATAGGCTACAGTCCATGGGGTCACAAATATTTATCGGAATAGAGTAAGGCTCTGACTGTTTCAATGGTGGTCATTAACTTCATTTCTATAAGCAGATTCACTTTCACATTTTTTTATACTTGACTATCAAACAACTTTTTTTATGGGTTCCTCAAATAAAAAGTCTCATTTACATAATTTCACACTTTCCTTGCTCTAATCTTTTACTAACTTCATCCTTTCCCTTCTTCTTACCCACAAATATTTTTGGCCCAACCATTAAATATTAAAATATGGTGCAATGGAGCATTGGTACTATCTAATAATTATACCAATATACTAATAATAGTTCTTATTTTTTTGTAAGCTGATATGCATCTATTTTAATTATACTTAATCAGTATAAAATTTATCTTTAGGTTTATTCTAATGATATAAAATATAATATGATTAACATTGAACAAGAAAAAGTATAAACATATTCTATTTTGTATGATGATGAAACATTAAGGTGATTTATGACATTTCATTATGAAATGGATACATCTAAATCTTGTCAAAAGTATATTCTAAACCTTCTCAGAAAGAGTTAACTTTTTCTAGGTCAAGTCTGAAACATTACCTTTTGCTATATATTTTACTTCAAATATTGAGATTGATAGTTTGAAGATACTAATCTTAAACTTTCAAGAAAAATGTAGTTGAGCTAAAATAAAACATCATGTCATTTTTTGGAATTAGCTATTTAATTAAAATTTTCATTCATCTTCTTGATAATAGAGATGACTGACAGGCAAATTTTAACCTTCAAGAAATTACTATTTGTAATGAAATTATTAAACTTAAATTACAAAATTTTAATTTTTGGGTTGTGGATATTTTAGGTATATTATTTTCACAATTGAGATTTAATTGCATGAGAGACAGTTCATATAAATACTCATTTAAGACAAAGTTGACAGTGTTTATTGATTGATTTTAACTAGTAATCACAGAGCTTCCCTGGGAGCTTACATGGTAAAGAATTTGCCTGAAATGTAAGAGACACAGCTTCTATCCCTGGATCAGGAAGAAATCTTCTCCAAGAGATCTCCTGGAGAAGGAAATGGCAACCCACACCAGTATTCTTGCTTGGAGAATCCCATGGACAGAAGAGCCTGGTGAGTCCCAGTCCCATGGGGTCACAAGGAGTTGGACAGGACTGAGCTACTAACAACTAGTAATTACAGAACTAACATTTGAATTTATTCTGAACATTAACTAAAATATGTCTGTATTAAAATTTTTCTTCAAACTTTTTGGACACGCATAAAACATTTTGTTTTTTAATGCTCACTCAATAAATTGGTAATATTTAATACTATTTAATTTTAGTGAATTAAATATCTGATAACAATGCATTTGTTCTTTAAAAATCTATAGATTTCTATCTTATAAATTAACAACTCTAAAACCAACTTTCTCATTAACTAGCTCTCAGAAGCATCAGCAAAAATAAGACATTAAGTAACTTTACCAAGTCAAGGGCTTATGATTTATTGGCAATTTTGCTCTTTTAATGATATCATAGGTTGGACTGAATGACTTGTTAAGAAATGAAATAATGAGTCTAAATTGCAGATTCCAAATCCATTTAAACATACAGAATAAGATACTCATTTTTCTTCACATATATGAAATGTCCTTTAATTTGAAGGAAAAATAACTGAAAAATGAGCGAATATCTATCCATAACTGTTAATTCTGCCTCCTCCTGCTGTTACAATGATTCTAACAGTGGAGAATATCAAATGAAATCCCTAAGTAATGGAAAAGGTGATTGTGTTAAAAGGGCAAAAGGGCTGAGACATCAGTCAACTGAGACTCACAATGTTATTACCCTTCTTCTTGGCAGTGCCACTGAGATGCGATAAGTGACTGCAGAGTTCAGCAGGAAAGAAGAAAATGTAATGATGATTCTAATTTTCATGTAGATTTTCTTTGTGCTTGAAGCATATCCTGCATCACACTGCTTCCATTTTGTACTCTGCCACTTGCAGGTGTGAAAGTGACATTTTAAAGACAAGTATTCAAGTCTGATTCAAATAGTGTATAAAAAATCAGAGTGGAGATAAAGATTGATAATGTTTTAGTGCTGGATAGTGGATTAGTTGAGTAGTATAAAAATGTTTTCATTGTTTGAAGTTCCACTGCTGCCTTTTAGCTATGATCTTAAATAAACCATTAAACTCCTCTGTTCCTTAGTTTGTCAACTGCAAAATAATGATAATAATGATAAAATTGATAGTATCCACTCCATCAAATTATTGTGAGGCACAGAAAATTAAGAGAAGAGCAAGACACTTAAAATGGCACCTGGGATATAGTGGGCAAAAAGTTCTTATTTTTTGGTCTAAAACATTAACCACAAGACTGTTTTTGTGAAATAAAAAATGAAATTTCCTGCTTAGGAACGGTGTACAAGTCATTTGTAGACAATTTAGAAATTAAAAAAATAGTAGAGTCAAGGGGGTTTCCCACATAGTTCAGTTTAAAAGAATCCACCTGCCAGTGCAGGAAACACGGGAGACGTGGGTTGAACCCCTGATCCCTGGGTGGAGAGGATCCCCTGGAGTGGGAAATTTCCCCCCAACTCCAGTGTTTTTGCCTGGAAAATCTCACAGACAGATGATCCTGGCAGGTGTAGTCCACTGTGCTCACAAAGAGTCAAACACAAATGAATGATTGATCACAAAGTGTCAAATGTTGTTCATAATGTCAAAACTCACTAATAATTATTGTTAATTTATTTTAATTATATTTATTTACCAATTAGAAATATTTTCCATGAATTAAATATACCTTTATAATGTGATTTTTAGTGACTGCATTGTATTTATTTCATCATGTTTTTGCATAATTTATCACCTATTAAGGACCTGAATAGGCTTCAGTATCTGACCTCTAAAGTAAACATGACAATAAATACTAACCACTTAATTTAATAGGGAGAGTTTGGTTTGACAATGTAATATACAAAGTTAACAAAATTTGAGCACAAAACAAATACTAGCTTTTTGTTATTAAATAATTGGAGCTAAAAAAATATTCCATTTTTTTTTAAACTCCTTTTACATACCTAGTGATGTATTGAAGAATGTGTGTATGTTGAATTACTGAAGAACGCATTATACAAGTTATTAAGATTTAAAATCTAGGAATCATTTTTAAATTGCAGTTAAGCACAACTATCTTAACTAAATTTTCCTTGTTTTTCCCCCAAGCAAATTAAATTCCCAGAATCCCTTCTCATTTTTCTCTCATATCTTAAGGTTCCGATTCAGTAGTTCTCCAAGCAAAGACTTAATACACCCTTTCAATTACATGATTATAATATGCACACAGTCTCATTTATCACCCTTTATAGAGCTAATAGGTTTATTTTGCCTTGAACCGTCTATTAAGATATTTAAAGGTGATTTTATAATGCAAATAATTTCAATTTTATATCTATGACTGTAGGGAGATTATTCTAATTTGCAATGATATTAAATGCAAAATCAGTGAAAAGTATAAGCTAGGAACTCTGCAGAATTATTCAGTTTTAGGTTTTTTTCCATAAATATCTCTTCTAAGTTCTTCATTGAATGAAAATTGCATGGAAAGTTAATATATATATATATATGCAATTTTAAATTATTAATGTATTCTCTAGGGTTGAACTCTCAATTTTGACCAATATGTCATGTTTTCATGGAAGGACTAGGTTAAACAAATTGAAGGATTTTGGTCATGTACAGCCAGTTTAGAATCTTGGTAAGCAAAGTAAAATCTCTGAGTTACATTTCTCAGACTATGGCCTTTCATCATCTTAAGAACTGAGGACATGTTCTCCTGAATGATGAAAAGCCTATTAGAATTTGCTTGGACCTTATAAATTCCATTGATAGTTTTAAATTTATAGCATGTAAATATACTGCTTCTATTTTAGCATTGTTAATTTTTTAAATAGTTCTCTAATATAATATTAAGTAATATGCACATCCATTTTCATAGTACTATAGAAATTATTTTAACAAATAATAAATGCCCACACATAACTATGACACTTTTGGTCACCAATGAATTAAATCCTAATATTCTTCTGATATCTTATATTTTTGTTGTCCCCAAAGTTTATTTTGTCTATAAACAAATTAATACTAAGAAAATAAGGAGCAGGCAGTAATGGTAGCTAGTTTTCTCTTACTCATGAATATTATCATAACTATGCAAGGAATGGAATAGATTGCAAATTTTATGCTAAATCTGGAGAACGGCAATGAGGATCTTAAATTGAACCAAAGTAAAGAAATCAGTTAGCAGTGTTTGCTGAAAAGAGTATTAAGGAAACAGTGGTTACCTATGTGCTGTGCTGTGCTTAAACACTCAGGTATGTTCAACTCTTTGGGACATCATGGACTGTAGCCCACCAGGCTCCTCTGTCCATGGGGATTCTCCAGGCAAGAATAATGGAGTAAGTTGCCATGCCCTCCTCCAGGGGATGTTCCCAACCCAGGGATCAAACCCAGGTATCCCACATTGAAGGAGGATTCTTTACCATCTGAGCCAACAAGGAAGCTCAAGACTACTGTAGTGGGTAGCCTATCCCTTCTCCATAGGATTTTTCTGACCCAGAAATTGAACCGTTGTCTCCCGCATTGCAGCTGAGCTGCCAAAGGAAGTCCAGTGATACATACATTAATCATACCCAGTGAATTCACATTTTCAGACTAAATTTTTCCTCATTTTCGATCTCTCTTTTGGTTCATTATATCTTTATTAGTCAAGCTTCTTGCAGTTGCACAAAATAGAATCAAACTCAGAATGGTACAAGAAAAACAATTTTGTTGTTTGACTGGTGGATGTAACTGGAATTCTCAGTGTCACACTTATGTTCAGCAATGAGCAGAAACAGGAGTGTCCACAAATCTATCTAACCTCTTCTTTGGCTTTGTGTTTCTTTCGTTTCAATGTGTAATCTGTCTTTGTAATGGCAAACATGATCATCTATATCATCAGGCTTTTAGATTCTCAGTTTTTAAACCCCAGCAGAAAGAAACAGTTTTCATCCTTCACAGTTGCAGAATGAAATACATGTTGCTTGCTCAACCTATAATGCAGGTCTGTAGTGAAGAAGGGTTAATTAGATCCAACAGAGTAACATGGATTTATGGTGGGGAAGAAGTGAAATACCAAAAAATATTAAGGAAGGCTTCACCAAAAGAAAGTTGAAACAACAAATGGTCAGACTAGTAAGAGGTATAAACTACAACATTACTTTGATAATCTCCACAATATTAGTTTTCCACTGTTGTATTAAAAGTCACTACAAACTTAGTGACTATCAAAAACACCTCTTTTTTACCCTATAGCGTCTATAGGTCAGATGTCCAGGCATAGTTTACAGGTATGTAGTGTTCAGGTTCTCATAAGCTGGAAACAATGTATCACTGGATGGTAATCCAATAATTACAGGCTTCTTCCAAACTCAGTGATTGTTGACATAATTCAATTTCTTTCAGATGTAGGACTGAACCATTCAGCTCTTAATGACCTCTCATTGGTACCTGCCATGTGACACGTTACTTTTTTTAAAAAAAATCTCTCTCTCTTTTTAAAATTAATTAATTTTTATTGAAGGATACTTTACAAAATTTTGCTGTTTTCTCTCAGACCTCAACATGAATCATCCATAGGTATACATATATCCCCACCCTTTTGAAACTCCTTCCCATCTCCCACCCCATCCTACCCCTTTAGGTTGATATCGAGCCCCTGTTTGAGTTTCCTGAGCCATAGAGCAACTTCCTGTTGGCTATCTATTTTACATATGGTAATGTAACTTTCCATGTTACTCTTTCCATACATCTCACCCTCTCCTCCCATCTCCCCCCATGTCCATAAGTCGATTCTCTATGTCTGTTTCTCCGTTGTTGCCCTGTAAATAAATTCCTCAGTACCATTTTTCTAGATTCCATATATATGTGTTGCTGCTGCTGCTGCTGCTGCTAAGTCGCTTCAGTCATGTCCGACTCTGTGCGACCCCATAGGCGGCAGCCCACCAGGCTGCCCCGTCCCTGGGATTCTCCAGGCAAGAACACTGGAGTGGGTTGCCATTTCCTTCTCCAATGCATGAAAGTGAAAAGTGAAAGAGAAGTCGCTCAGTCGTGTTTGACTTTTAGCGACCCCATGAACTGTAGCCCACCAGGCTCCTCCATCCATGGGATTTTCCAGGCAAGAGTACTGGAGTGGGGTGCCATTGCCTTCTCAGATATATGTGTTAGAATACGATATTTATCTTTCTCTTTCTGATTCACTTCACTCATATTCCTCATTTAGCTACAATCTGTTGAAAACATCAACATTTGATATTGTCTCTCCTCATTATGTAAATCTTCAAAATAAATCATTTCCAGTTTGGCAATTTAAACTCATATCGAAATGCACACATATGTATATACAACCAAATAATTTATTTGTACAAAAATTAAAAAGAAGCTTTTAGGGGGTCATGTTAGCTATTGCTATGATCATACATTTTAAAATCCTGTCCCTAAAAGCAGCTTATAAAGCAGGACAAAATTGATAAAAAACAACCATTTCAATGCCCAGGAAATAGACCATACATTTCTATGAAATCTGTCTAACTTGGATAAATACTGAACCTTTAATTAAACTAACAGGAATCTGTGATGGTCTACCTGGAGGAAGAGGAAATAGAGCAGAAAAATAAAAAAAAATAATGATCAAGAACTTGATAAAAACATGTTAATGTACACTTGAAGAGAGCTCTAAATTAGGACAATTGCAAATAAATCCACACCCAAAGAAATCATAGTCAAACTGATGAAAGAGAAAAATTTCTACAAAGGAAAGGGAATTATGACTCACTGTGTACCAGGACAATTCAATATAATTAATGAATGACTTCATCTGAAACCATGGAAACTTTCAGACAGTGGAATGACATATTCAAAAGACAGAAAGAAAAGCAGGCAAACAAAACAGCTTATCAACACAGAAATATATATATATAGCAAAATAGCCTTCAAAGATGAAAATAAAATTCAGATACTCTTAGACAAAGAATGAAAAACATTGTTACTAGTACACCTGTCCTTCCAAAAATACAGGAATTTCTTCAGGCTATAGGAAATTATGTGAGAACATACTTCAATCACAAGAAATTTAAAAAAAAAAAGATAAACTGATCAATTAATATATTTGATTCTATAAATATTTTAGTCTCTTAATATTTTAAAATTATTAAATTTTATAAAGCAATGGCCATAACACTGAATTATTGGATTTATATTACATGCAAATATATATATATATATATGTATATGAGGGACTGGTCCTAGGTAAGAACAAAGTTTCTATATTATACTGGAATCAAGTTAGGTTTAATATGAAGTGAATCTAATCAATTAAGCTTCATGTCATAATCCCAATAGAAACCATGAAAAAATAACTAATAAAAATATAATTTTTAAAAAAGTAATTAAATTTAACATTAAAAAATATTCATTTAGTATAAAAGCCAGCTGTTAAGGAAGCCTGATCTTGTTGTATAGTCACCAAGCTGTGTCCCATTCTTTTGTGACTGCTTGGGCTGTAGCCCACCTGGTTGCTCTGTCCATGTGCTTTCCCAGGCAAGAATACTGTGTGGGTGGGTTGCCATTTCCTTCTACAGAGAATCTTCCTGACACGGAGATCAAACCTACATCTGGTAGGTAGTTTCTTTACCACTGAGTCACCAGGAAAGCTCAGTTAAGGAAGCCTTTAAAAACACACAAAAAGCAAATGACATACATAGTGTAACTCTAACTGTATCAATAATTGTTTTAAATGTGAAATTTTATACATTGCAATCCTGTCAGGATAAAAATAATGGGAAAAAAAAGAAAACACAAGATCTAAATATAGGCTGTCTGTAAGAGATAAAACTTAGATTCAGAAAAACCCACAGATTGAAAGCAAAAAAGTGGGAAAAAATATCCCATGTAAATAAAATTAATAAGAGAACTGAATCAGCTATACCAATATCAGGAAAAAAAAAAAAGACTTTAATACTCCAGTTCATTCGCTCAGTCATGTCTGACTCTTTGTGACCCCATGGACTGCAGCATGCCAGGCTTCCCTATCTATCACCAACTCCTGCAGCTTGCTCAAACTCATGTCCATCAAGTTGGTGATGCCATCCAAACATCTCATCCTCTGTTGTCCCCTTATCTCTTGTTTTCAATCTTTCTCAGCATCAGGGTCATTTCCAGTGAATCAGTTCTTCCCATCAGGTGGCCAAAGTATTGGAGTTTCAGCTTCAGCATCAGCCCTCCCAATGAACATTCAGGACTGATTTCCTTCAGGACTGACTGGTTTGATCTCCTTGCTGGACTCTCAAGATTCTTCCCCAACACCACAGTTCAAAAGCATCAGTTACTCAGTTCTCACCTCTATGGTCTAAATCTCACATCCATATATGACTAATGGAAAAATCATAGCTTTTTCTAGACATACTTGGCATACTGCTTTCCCAATTTTGAACAAGTCCATTGTTCCATGTCTGATTCTAACTGTTGCTTCTTGACCTGCATACAGGTTTCTCAGGAAGCAAGCAAGGTGGTTTGCTATTCCCATCTCTTGAAGAATTTTCCAGTTTTTTGTGATCCACACAGTCAAAGGCTTTAGTGCAGTCCATGAAGCAGAAGTGGATATTTTTTTCTGGAATGCTCTAACTGTTTCTATGATCTAGCAGTGCTGATAATTACAGTAGTAATTTTTAAATCATATTTTAATATTATTATGGACATTTGCACTTTTACATGTTTTCTACATGGGATATTCCAAATAGCAAGTGCTAAACACTTAGTTCATTTTAATCTTGCCTTTTCTGTTATTAAATGGATCGGATTATGATGGTAAGTATCTACCCAAAGGGGAGTTTGCACTTTCTTAGAGCCAGTTGCCACAAAACATTATTTTACGAATCTTGTGATTCTTAAAATCTATCCTATCTGGGCAGAAAAAAACTCAAAATTTTATCAAAAATTGATGTTACAAATTATATATTTATTTTTAATAATTACCATTTAAATGATTACCATAAATATCTGAATTCTTCCTTATTTACATTTAGCTGATAATTTTGTATTCTTCATTCTAGAGATCTGATATTCCTTACATGAGACACAAATCTGTATTAAAAAAAAAAAAAGAACCTGCAAAAATTTATGACTGGATTAAGGAGAGTTAACAAGGCAGGAAAGGAGAGAGAGAGGGAGACAGAGCGAGAAAGAAAGAGAGCTTCTAAATGTGAATGATGAAAGACACACATCGCACCTCTTTGAGGGAATTGGTTAATTTTACAGAAAAGAAATCCCAACAAGAAGAAATGAAGTATGAAATGAGTGTGTAATTGCAATTATATTCTGGGTTTTCACCAAAAAACTTTGCTTAACAGCAGCAAAGTAAATTAGTTTTACATGAACAGTAAAACTTGTATTGTAAAATTTTAAAAATATGTGATTAATGGAATAACATACTCTACTCAATTGGATGTACTGAAAAAATTTTTCCACACAAACTGAGTTAATAAATTAAGATACTTTATGTAGGATGGTGAAGGGTTTAATTAATGAAGGCTAAGCAAGAAGCCCTGGCTTAAATTACTCTGCTCTAGAGAGGCAATCTTTTAGATTACTATAAAACGTTAGTACGTCAAGCTGCTTCCTTTTCCCCAATTATTTTCTTTCAAAATAAAATAATGTTTGTTTTTTAGCCTATTCATTTTGAAAAATCAAGTCTATGGCAAAAGCAGAATTCCTTACTTCACATTTTATGGGCAGTCTCTTTAATCTTCCTACATTCTGTACCTTCTGACACAAGACACTTAGTTCTTGCTTTTCCAGAGAACTAATTTCAATTAATGTCAGTAATGCTGTGAGATTTCAAGTGATGGATGTTCTCAGGTCTAGTAGAAACTATCATGCTTTTCTTCATAGAAGCACAAAATCTTTATATTAAATGATAAGACTTAATATTTTATTTTCTAAATAAGTAAACTTTTGCATGTTGACAGAGAATCAATTTTTTTTTATTATTGATAGCAGCTGATTTGATACTGTCAGTTGGGGAAGAACTATAGTTTTTTTATATTTTTATGAAAAATAATTGAAATTAAAATTTTATTTTATTTAATATTTTATTTTCATACATCAACTCTTTTTCCTTTTCATTTATATTTGCAAATTTTATTTTTCACAGTTTTTTTCTATTTAGAGTACTGAGGACAGTTTCCATTGTGTGCATTTCATTCTAGTTGGGTAAATTTGTCATTATATGAATTATTTTTCAATTTCTGCCAAGTATGTGTCCAAGTATAATTCTTTAAAAATCACTGATATAAATTTAGCATAATAATTATCCATATTTTATAATAAAAGTAATGCATAAGAAAACTCAAGTAATAAAAACACTTCATAAAAAGAATGTTAATAATGTTTACATTTTTGTCACCACTTGTCATTTCATCACTTCAACCATTTCCACTATTAGTCTCTACTGAAAAATTTTATTTATATCATTTCAGATCTTCTTCCACAGACACACATATACACACAGTGTTTAAACGATAATTTTAGACTTATAGATCTGTTAACCACTTCACTCTATAACTCATCAAGCTAGCACAGCAAATGGCATATCATTTTCTTAGCTCCTGCATACTGTCCCATATGACAAATATACCATAAGACCCTTATGAAGGTCTTAGGCTATAGTCCATGGGGTTGCAAAGGGTCAGACATGATTGAGCGACTTCACCTTCACCTTCTTATGAAGGAACATTTAGGTAATAAGGTAATATATTAAAAAGCAGAGTCATTATTTTACCACCAGTGATCCATCTAGTTAAAGCTATCGTTTTTCCAGTAGTCATGTGTGGATTTGAAAGTTGGACTATAAAGAAAGCTGAGCACCGAAGAATGGATGCTTTTGAACTGTGGCGTTGGAGAAAACTCTTGAGAGTCCCTTGGACCACAAGGAGATCCAACCAGTCTATCCTAAAGGAAATCAGTCGTGACTATCCATTGGGAGGACTGATGAAGCTGAAACTCCAATACTTTAGCCGACTGATGTGAAGAATCGACTCACTGGAAGAAAACCCTGAGGCTGGGAAAGACTGAAGACAGGAGGAGAAGGGGACGACAGAGGATGAGATGGTTGGATGGCATTATCCACACGATGGACATGAGTTTGAGTAGCCTTCGGGAGTTGGTGATGGACAGGGAAGTCTGGCGTGCTGCAGTCCATGGGGTCACAAACTCCCTCAAGACTGAGCGACTGATCTGAACTGAAGCTTGTACTTTTGAACTCATTCTTCAATAGCTATTTACTGAGTGTCTCCTTTGTCAGGGCCCAAATATGAAAAAAACAATTTCCTTTGTTTTCTCCAAATAAACACATGGTATATTTGTAATCACATAAAGAGACATCGATTACTACTAGCATAGATTTATTTTTATTTATGAGTAAAGACATTTACTTGGGCGTGTTTTTGCTTCTATATCTATTTCTGCTGCTGCTAAGTTGCTTCAGTCATGTCTGACTCTTGTGCGACCCCATAGACAGAAGCCCACCAGGCTCCTCCATCCCTGGGATTCTCCAGGCAGGAACATTGGAGAGGGTTGCCATTTCCTTTTCCAAAGTGAAAAATGAAAGTGAAGTCACTCCATCGTGTCCGACTCTTTGCAATCCCATGGACTGTAGCCTACCGGCTCCTCCATCCATGGGATATTCCAGGCAAGAGTACTAGAGTAGGGTGCCATTTCCTTCTCCAATATCTATTTATAATTAGCAATAAAATATGTGTAAGATTCACTAGTTTCTCATTTGCTTATATTTTGCCACAATTTTCTTAGGGAACTCTGACAGGGTGAGACAAAAAAAAAATATATATATATATATAGTATCAATAAAATTACATGGTGTTACTGAGATTCTACTAACGCTTAGTGAGTTTAAACGATTCTTTCAAAAACTTTTTTACTCAAGGAGTAGAAATTATACTTAAAACTCATAATTTTAGGGTTTATAAAATATTTTAATATGTAGTGTTCTATTCACCTCAGTAGCCCTTTTAAATGCACGTGTGTGCTAAGTCGCTTCAGGTAGATCCAACTCTTTACAACCCTATGGATTGTAGCCTGCCAGGCTGCTCTGTCCATGGAATTTCCAAGCAAGAATATACTGGAGAGGGTTACCTTGCCCTCCTCCAGGGAGTGTTCCTGACCCAGTGATCAAACTCATGTCACTTACATCTCCTGCATTATCAGGTGGGTTTTTTACAACTGATGCCAGATGGGAGTCACCTTAAAATGCATATAATTATTCACATTTTATAACTGAATAAATTGGCATCAGAGACTTAAAATACTTTTAAAGGATCAAGGATATTTTAATCATTAAGTGGAATAGCAGAAATTAAAATCCAAGTTTTCTTTTTCCAAAGTCAGTAGCATTATCTCTTAATACAAATAATAAGTAAGGGTTTATCATATGCCAGGAGCTAGGTATTTTATAGGTTTTACCTCATTTAACCATCACAAATGCTAAATTAAATAACTTCTAATGGTATTATAGGCTTACAGAAGAGGAATCATAAGTGTGAATCCAAAGGCTAGTTAAGAGTGAAGATGGGACTCAAATCCAAATATCTGATTGTGTAGTCAAACCTATAACCATTACACTCACTTTCTGTCACTTTTTGACATTAATTGAAACCAAAAGGGACTCAGCATTAGTATATCCTTTATTCATGTAATTGTAACCATCACAGAGCAATAGCTTTTATCTCCTTGACAACTCTCTTGAATATTACGTCCTGATTGAATTCAAGGATGTGCTTTTAATGATTAGCTCACCAAGATGAGACCAACTTGTGTGGAAATTAGCACCTGGGTTCCCACCAAGCAGATAAACTGTGTCTCAATCTTTATTTGACTAAGATTCTATGCATGTGACAGTTTGGAAAGCACTGCCTTGGTGAAATGGCAATGACCAAAACCAGTGTTGAAAACTGCACATATACAAAAGAATATATTTTAAAGTTATTTTATTTTGATCCATTTTGTGAATGTTATTTATAAAGGTAAATAATATTTTCCTCATACTGTTTTTGAAATTGGTAGTGTTTTGTGATTTCATGAATAACAACATTTGAGAAGGCATTTTCTCTATTTAGCTTTATCAACCTTTTTTTTTTGTTGTTGTTGTTCAGTTTAGCTCTCTACATTTGTTTGTTTGTTTTCAGTTTCATACAGATCTAGGTACTTTGTGTATTTCTGTGATATAGACTACATGTTGGAAAAAGAGTGAGGGAAAAGTTAACTTAGAAAATGAAGTATAAATCAGAAGCATGTCTCCTACGGAACATTCACTAATATCCAAGTAAATCATTGAAAATATAATATACATAGTGCAGCTCTTTCTTTTATTTAAACACTAAAGTACCTACTCCACTATTCTATAAAGTGTCATGAATTTTTAAAAATTTCATAATATCCTTACTCTTCATCTGTCTCAGTTGAAACAGTCAAAAGAAATTTTGTCTGTATATATGTGATCTGTATCTCTTTAGAAAATAAAACCAAAAATAGCATCACATATACATTTATATGGACTTCCCAGGTGGCACTTGTGGTTAAAGAACCAGCTTGCCAATGCAGGAGATGTAAGAGACACAGGTTCAATCCCTGGGTCAGGAAGATCTCATACAGGAAGACACAGCAACCCGCTCAAGTATTCTTGCCTGGAAAATCCCATGGACATAGGAATCTGGTAGGCTACAGTCCATAGGGTCTCAAAGAGTTGGGCATGACTGAAGCAACTCAGCATAGCACATACATTTATACCTTCATAAAGCTTGCACACCTAAAGAAAAAAAATTAAGGTAAAAAATATGGCAATAATAATAATTCAGTTGATTGTAATGTATCTTCCTTATCCATTCTATTATCAAGGTTATGTCTCTAAGTGTAAAGTGCTTTAACTTGATAAATTTTGTCCTTTAATTTCTGTTTTGTATCATTTTGAAGGATTATGAAATGTGAGGGTGTATTACTTGTTCAAGTAAGACTAGTTTTCTGTCTACATTTTTATCCTTAGGCAACAAGCTGACAAATGGACGTGAATTTTGCCTCTGAGTGTTCCATAAGCTACTATTGTCCTGACATTGCAGTGTTTACCATGAAAATCCTCTACATCCATCACCCAGGGCCAGCCTTTGCTTGATTCTAATTCCAGTGACATTGAAATCTGAAGCTCCCTGTGAGTCATTTATCACACTTATTAACGTGTTCCACTGTGGATTAGAATAGCAATCCACTATTATTTCAGAGAGCTGCTCAAGGGGCTTTCTACGCAGCAATCTTAACACTTTATTGAAATAGTACTTTGGTTTTAATAGATGATTCTTCACAAAGGTACTCTGCTTTCAATTATGAAGGGTGATGTTGGCTTTTGAAATCTGGCATTTGTGCCCAAGATTATGTAAATCCCTTAGTTTAATATTTCACTTTTCTGCTCTATATATTCTACCTTAATATTTTAACATGGCTATGTCAATTGGATTAATTAGACTATTGTATAAAGAATATCTTTCTACATTCCCCTTTTGAAATGGGGTCAAATAATCAGCGTATAATGATAACTTCAAAATAACAAGTATATTTTATATGAATAAAAAGAAAATACAGTTTTTACATAAGAAATAAGGTATTTGTACAATAGATAAATCATTTCTGAGTAGAACCTATTATTTTGTTAGCAGGTTTCTCTCAAACCAAGATATGTTACATTTTTTTTCAGAAAACTTTGAATATATTATAGCCCAACTCACTGTTCTCTCTTTCTCCTTCTTTTCTCTCTTCATTTTTTCTTTGTATGTTTCTCTTCCTCTCTCTCATTCTCTAGTTGGGAATGACATTATCTCTTTGATGTCTGAGTAGGAAAGAGATAATTTTGTACAAGTTCTAATTCTCTGCTCCTCCTTGAAGATTCAGTCACTGTGACTCTGGGAAGAAACAGTTTTTTTGTTTGAGGGAAAAAAGATTAACTTATAATTTTAAAATATTTGAATAACATACAAAATTATAGACTGTATAAATTTATGTTGCATTTTCTTTTTTTTTTTTCTTTTCCATTATGGTTTATTATAGGGTGCTGAATATAGTTCTTTTGGCTCTACAATGTTATGTTTTCTTAACAGTTGAAATATACTAGGGTGGTATGTATTTCCTCCTTAGATGCATTTCTTCTTTAGCCAATAAAAGTGATGAAACTTCAGAGTAAGTTATTTAGCCAAAGCTACATGAACTGTGGTGTTGGAGAAGACTCTTGAGAGTCCCTTGGATTGCAAGGAGATCCAACCAGTCCATTCTGAAGGAGATCAGCCCTGGCACTTCTTTGGAAGGAATGATGCTGAAGCTGAAACTCCAGCACTTTGGCCACCTCAGGCGAAGAGTTTACTCATTGGAAAAGACTCTGATGCTGGGAGGGATTGGGGGCAGGAGAAGAAGGGGACGACTGAGGATGAGATGGCTGGATGGCATCACTGACTCGATGGGCGTGAGTCTGAGTGAACTCCGGGAGTTGGTGATGGACAGGGAGGCCTGGTGTGCTGCGATTCCTGGGGTTGCAAAGAGTCGGACACGACTGATCGACTGAACTGAACTGAACTGAACANTGTTGCATTTTCTTTTTTTTTTTTCTTTTCCATTATGGTTTATTATAGGGTGCTGAATATAGTTCTTTTGGCTCTACAATGTTATGTTTTCTTAACAGTTGAAATATACTAGGGTGGTATGTATTTCCTCCTTAGATGCATTTCTTCTTTAGCCAATAAAAGTGATGAAACTTCAGAGTAAGTTATTTAGCCAAAGCTACATGAACTGTGGTGTTGGAGAAGACTCTTGAGAGTCCCTTGGATTGCAAGGAGATCCAACCAGTCCATTCTGAAGGAGATCAGCCCTGGCACTTCTTTGGAAGGAATGATGCTGAAGCTGAAACTCCAGCACTTTGGCCACCTCAGGCGAAGAGTTTACTCATTGGAAAAGACTCTGATGCTGGGAGGGATTGGGGGCAGGAGAAGAAGGGGACGACTGAGGATGAGATGGCTGGATGGCATCACTGACTCGATGGGCGTGAGTCTGAGTGAACTCCGGGAGTTGGTGATGGACAGGGAGGCCTGGTGTGCTGCGATTCCTGGGGTTGCAAAGAGTCGGACACGACTGATCGACTGAACTGAACTGAACTGAACATGAAATGAGAGAAAGATACAGAAGCATAGCTTGAAATTGAGGAATCACAAAAAATTCTGTCAATGCTGAGTTACTGCTACTTCTCAATTTTACACATCCTCTTAAACACTTGAATATAATTGTTTTTTGTTAAGTGAGGACAATTAAGTTGGAAATTAAATGTATTTCTATTTACATCTTTATGTAAATGTGTGTGTATGTGCTCAGTTGTATCTAGCTGTTTGCAATCCTATGGACTGTAACACACCAGGCTCCTCTTGTGGAATTTTCCAGGCGAGAATATAGGAGTGTGTTTCCATTTCCTACTCCAGGAAATCTTCTCAACCAGGGATCAAAATTCAAGTCTCTTATATCTCCTGAATTGGCAGGCAGACTCTTTACCAGTGTGCCACACTTATATAATAAATATATATATATATATATAATCTAAATTCAACTCTGACCCAGTAGCTTCACAGCAATTTATCATACTGAACCAATGAAAATTTAAGCTTGAAGGGGACTTTACTTCTTTTACTCTGCAGTCTGATAATTTTTAAAAATCTTGATGAAAAGTTTAGTGGTGAATATGATCCCAGTTTATACCAATAAACAAGAAAAACAGCATACAATCGGATTTCTTATGTTAGGAGGGGAGAACACTAGAAAGCAAAAGTTAAAACAGAGATCTTAAGAAGACAATAAAATGAATAGTGTGTATAGAAAGGTAAAACAGAGAGGCAAGTGGAAACAAGAAAATTTATGTCTGGATGAAAGTGATCCAGATTTCTAAAACCATTAAAGTCTGGCTATGTCCCCGATTGCTATCCTGTCTTTTGTCTTCAGAGTGGAAATTACTGGATTCTGTTTCAGAAGATTGTTTCATCTAGAAAACATGATTCTAATTTGGTCCCATAACTCACTTAAGGAACTTCTGCTTCAAAGTAAACACAGAGTAATGGAAACTGCCCTAAGGATTTCCTACATTCACCCTAGTTTCATAAAAGAATATCCAGAAATTTCACAACTAAATTTAAAAAATGATCTGAAGAAAAGATAAGTATAAACAGCTCATAACATTGCTTTGTGATGTTTATCAGTATGAGTTGAAGTTTTCACTTCCATATTCTGAATTTGGACTTTTGAGAAACAGGAGAGATTTCAAAACTTCTGACACCCATACCATCTCCTAGATGTGAAAATTAAAATAATGAGACATTTGAGACCATGTGTATGTAAAAACTTGACCATAAATAACAGGAGTAATTACATACAACTTATTAGAGAGGAGGTTGAATAGACAACTAATCACAGTTCAAACAGCAATTATAAAAGTAGACAGCATACTGTTCTCTTTTCTGAACAGACTAGATGTATCTAGAGACTGTGTTTATTAAAAATTATTTTCCTATATTTACATTATTTTATTATGCCTATAATTATATAATTTCCTATAAGTACTATCTTTACAGAATGAATGAATTCCCTACATCCCACTCCCAGATAAGGCAGCTGCAACATGTATTTTAATTTACACTATGTTAAGACTGTCAAGTTGAAACTATTATCTTTCTATCTGTGCATATTCAAGGTCCTCTGAGAGTATCTGAATGGTGATGAATCCAATTATAGCTAATTAGATACCTGAAAGAAAATGGAGATTTAAATAAGAAAACCTGATAAAATGGGAAAAAATTGCCAAATTGAACTCGAAGTTTGATACATGGTGTCTTTCATGCAACTTCCAATTATACACATAATAATTAAACCCAGCAACACTTTCCTTTTAAAAAACTAATCAATAAAGATTATAGTTAGAAATGTCTGTCAGTCTTAACAAGAAAACATGAATTTAGCCATATAGTGCTAACATATTTTCCCATCGCAGCTGCCAATATAATGTCCATAAAAATATGGAGTTTCCTTCTTTTGCTAAGTAACAGCCTGAAATTGTAGGAAGTGATCTAATTGATTGTAAATATAAATCTGGGCTTCCCAGGTGGTGCTGGTAGTAAAGAACCTGCCTGCCAATTCAGAAGAGGCAGGAGATGCGGGTTTGGTTCCCTGGGTCAGAAAGATCCCCTTGCAGAGGGCATGGCAACCCACTCCAGTATTCTTGCTTGGAGAATCCTATGGACAGAGGAGGCTGGCAGGCTATGGTTGATAGGATTGCAAAAAGTCAATAGGACTGAAAGGATTTACCATGCCCTCACGCAAATACCAATCTGGATGACTTTTTGGATATTTTTCATGCTTCTGTTTCACAATAAATATGTCCATAGAAAAATTCACTTACCAGACACCCAATTGCCTCTGTAAGAGAATAAAATAAATGAATCAGATTCCAGATCATCCAAATAATGCAAACAGTTCAGTTTAGTTCAGATCAGTTGCTCAGTCATGTCTGACTCTTTGCAACCCCAAGAATTGCAGCACGCCAGTCCTCCCTGTCCATCACCAACTCCCAGAGTTCCCTCAGACTCACGCCCATCTAGTCAGTGATGCCATCCAGCCATCTCATCCTCTGTCGTCCCCTTCTCCTCCTGCCCCCAATCGCTCCCAGCATCAGAGTCTTTTCCAGTGATTCAACTCTTCACATAAGGTGGTCAAAGCACTGGAGTTTCAGCTTTAGCATCATTCCTTCCAAAGAAATCCCAGGGCTGATCTTCTTCAGAATGGACTGGTTGGATCTCCTTGCAGTCCAAGGGACTCTCAAGAGTCTTCTCCAACACCACAGTTCAAAAGCATCAATTCTTCGATGCTCTGCCTTCTTCACAGTCCAACTCTCACATCCATACATGACTACTGGAAAAACCATAGCCTTGACCAGATGGACCTTTGTTGGGAAAGTAATGTGTCTGCTTTTGAATATGCTATCTAGGTTGGTCATAACTTTTCTTCTAAGGAGTAAGTGATATGTATGAACAAAAGTCCAGAAATATAGCTCTCAAATTTTTGTCTATACTCTACCAAACATTACATATAATGGGAGATCTACTTGTTGATTTTCAAGATTCACTGATATTTTGTGAAGATATATAGACATTAGCACATGGAGAACTACTAAATCTTTGCTTCATGCTTCCACTTACTTGGAAAGCTCTCAAGAAATATGTTCCAAAGAAATTGTAATCACTAATTATTAAACTGAAAATTTCATAAAGTCATATTTTAAATAATAAGAAAAGCATGCAGCATACAGATATAGCAGTACTCACTGGAAAATTTATAGCCTGGATTTTAATTTTAATAAAACAAAATGAAATATCTCTTTTCAGTATTAGATTGGAAAAGTTAAAAAAATAATATTCAGGTATGACAAAAATAAAATTCCTTATGATTATACAGTGGAGGTGAGAAATAGGTTTAAGGAACTAGATCTGATAGAGTGTCTGATGAACTATGGACTGAGGTTCCTGACACTGTACAGGAGACAAGGATCAAGACCATTCCCATGGAAAAGAAATGCAAAAAAAGCAAAATGGCTGTCTGAGAAGGGCTTACAAATAGCTGTGAAAAGAAGAGAAATGAAAAGCAAAGGAGAAAAGGAAAGATATAAGCATCTGAATGCAGAGTTCCAAAGAATAGCAAGGAGAAATAAGAAAGCTTTCCTCAGTGATCAGTGCAGAGAAATAGAAGAAATTAACAGAATGGGAAAGAGATCTAGAGATCTATTCAAGAAAATTAGAGATACCAAGGGAACATTTCATGCAAAGATGGGCTTAATAAAGGACAGAAATGGTATGGACCTAACAGAAGGAGAAGATATTAAGAAGAGGGAACTCATGTACACCTGTGGTGAATTCATGTCAATGGAGGGCAAAACCTATACAGTATTGTAAAGTAAAAAAAAAAAAAAAATTTTTAAAAATTAAAAAAAAAATGAAGAGCTGGCAAGAATACACAGAAGAACTGCACAGAAAAGATCTTCAAGACAAAGATAATCACGATGTTGTGATCACTCACCTAGAGCCAGATATTCTGGAATGTGAGGTCAAGTGGGCCTTAGAAAGCATCACTACAAACAAAGCTAGTGGAGGTGATGGAATTCCAGTTGAGCTCTTTCAAATCCTGAAAGATGATGCTGTGAAAGTGCTGCACTCAATATGCCAGCAAATTTGGAAAACTCAGCAGTGGCCACAGGACTGGAAGAGGTCAGTTTTCATTCCAATCCCAAAGAAAGGCAATGCCAAAGAATGCTCTAACTACCACACAATTGCACTCATCTCACATTAATATTCAAAATTATCCAAGCCAGGCTTCTGCAATACATGAACCATGAACTTGCAGATGTTCAAGATGGTTTTGAAAAGGGAGAAGAACCAGAGATCAACATCTGTTGAATCATCATAAAAGCAAGAGAGTTCCAGAGAAATATATATTTCTGCTTTATTGACTATGACAAAGCTTTTGACTGTGTGGATCACATAAACTGTAGAAAATTCTGAAAGGGACAGGAATCCGAGACCTCCTGACCTGCCTCTTGAGAAACCTATATGCAGGTCAGGAAGGAACAGTTAAAACTGGACTTGGAACAATAGACAGTTTCCAAATGGGAAAAGGAGTACATCAAGGCTGTATATTGTCACCCTGCTTATTTAACTTATATGCAGAGTACATCATGAGAAACGCTGGACTGGAAAAAACACAAGCTGGAATCAAGATTGCCAGCAGAAATATCAATAACCTCAGATATGCAGATGACACCACCCTTATGGCAGAAAGTGAAGAGAAACTAAAAATCCTCTTGAAAGTGAAAGAGGATAGTGAAAAAGCTAGCTTAAAGCTCAACATTCAGAAAACTAAATCATGGCTACTGGTCCCATCACTTCATTGGAAATAGATGGGGAAACAGTGGAAACAGTGTCAGACTTTATTTTTCTGGGCTCCAAAATCACTGCAGATGGTGGCTGCAGCCATGAAATTAAAGAGTTACTCCTTGGAAGAAAAGTTATGACCAACCTAGATAGCATTTTTTTTTTCAGATTTTATTTTATTTATTTATTTTTACTTTACAATACTGTAATGGTTTTGCCATACGTCAACATGAATCCGCCATGGGTGTTTATGTGTTCTCAATCCTGAACCCCCCTCCCATCACCCTCCCCAACCATCTCTCTGGGTCATCCCAGGGCACCAGCCCCAAGCATCTTGTATCCTACATTTAACCTAGACTGGCGATTTGTTTCTTATATGATATTATACATGTTTCAATGCCATTTTCCCAAATCATCCCACCATCTCCCTCTCCCTCTCCCACAGAGTCCAAAAGACTCTCCTATACATCTGTGTCTCTTTTGCTGTCTCGCATATTTAAAAGCAGAGACATTACTTTGCCAGCAAAGGTCCATCTAGTTAAGGCTATGGTTTTTCCAGTAGTCATGTATGGATGTGGGAGTTGGACTGTGAAGAGAGCTGAGCGCTGAAGAATTGATCCTTTTGAACTGTGGTCTTGGAGAAGACTCTTGAGAGTCCCATGGACTGTAAGGAGATCCAACCAGTCCATTAAGTACTGGGTGTTCTTTGGAAGGAATGATGCTAAAGATGAAACTCCAGTGCTTTGGCCACCTCATGTGAAGAGTTGACTCACTGGAAAAGACTCTGATGCTGGGAGGGATTGGGGGCAAGAGGCGAAGGGGACGACAGAGGATGAGATGGCTGGATGGCATCACTGACTTGATGGACATTAGTCTGAGTGAACTTCGGGAGTCGGTGATGGACAGGGAGTCCTGGCATGCTCCAAATCATGGGGTTGCAAAGAGTCAGACACAACTGAGCAACTGAACTGAACTGAACTGAACAAAGATTCAGTTTTTTAAATTTACCATTTCTCCTCAACTTCTCATCAGGAAAATATTAGAATGGAATTTCCTTATACTGTACATGCAGTATTCTGTTAGAAATAACATCTTAATATCTAATATATTTGTGTTTAAATTACATATGCTAAGAGATATCTCATCCTAAATGAAACTTGTATATTTATGAAAATAAATTTAGAAAAAAAAAACTAAGGAGATCTCTTTTACGTAGTCTTTTAGGGTAAAAATATGATAGAAGTAATTTTCTGAAAAAATGTCTCAAATGCAAAAGCCTCTATATTTTTTTCTTTAAGAGAGTATAAATTAATATGTTTTATCTTTATCCATGTGAGTAAAATGCATTTCTTTGCTTTACTCCATCCAAAGTCAAGACAGAGGATTGTGGGCAATTGACTGAGAAAACTCAGATTGGTGTCCATATAATACCACTTATTAAGAATGTTGAGTAATTTACATAATTGCTATAAACCTCAATTACCTCCTAGGTTTGTTTAGGATTTAAAATATGGTACAAAGTTGTGTCCAACGCATGGTAGCTTCTCAGGATTTAGAGTGTGAAAGGGTATAAATTTATTTATATGCTATTTATATCTTCTCAACACTTTCTGTTCACTTGCTATGTGGCTGAGAGAGCTGAACTGGGTTTTCCTGCAACATTTTTCTATACTTCCTCATATTCCTATAAGGTTTAATTTAAAAAATATTATGTTGCATATTTGCTTCATGCTCATTCACGTCAGTCGTGTCCAATTCTTTATGACAGCCTACGAGGCTCCTCTGTCCATGGAATTTTCCAGGCAAGAATACCGGAGTGGCTTACCATTTCCTTCCCAACCAATATTTCTTGCATCTCCTGCACTGGCAGGCAGATTTTTTAATACTGAGTTGCCTGGGAAGACTAAATATAAAGTCTTTTTCTTACCCTTTCTTTTACCCTTCCCTTCTTCTTTTCTAAATTTTTCTTTCTTGTTTTCTTCTTTCTATGTTTGTGTGTGTATCCTTACAGAGGTATTTTTGTAGGCATTTCTCTGTTCTCTTTAACTGAATTTTTTCTGGGTTAGTTGCTATTAAACGCACATCTATTTTAGTAATAATAAGCATAACCCTAAAGACAAAAAAAGGTCCTTAGCAACAAATTAGTAGATTTGACTATGAACATTTGAAAAATTGAAAGAAAAAATGAATCATAAAATATATTCTATATGTATGATATATTCATAAGAAAATGATTAATCACACCAGCAGAAAAATAAATTACAATATATATCAAAACAATTTATAAAAATTGGAAAGTGTCTAATTCAGACGTATGGCTATATGCTGATACTCAATTGTATGAGCATTTACACAATTTGTATAAAAGATGACAATGAATTGTGCTTTCTAAAAAATCTTGTTCGATATTCAAGGGTACTATGTACAAATTTTTATTGGAATAATCACAGAGAGTCAATTTGTCAATACTCATCAGTGTTTAAAATTATTTGTACCATTTACTGAATCTTTTAGCATTAGAATCTTAGTCATCAAAAACATTTGGCCTGTTTCAGACAGGATATTGAGAGACTGACTCTCTGAAATTCAAATCATGATCATTCATTCTCAAAAACCCAGTTGCTTTCAGTAGCTTTCAAAAAAGTGGGAAGTCCTTTTGAAATATTCTGGGTTCTTCGTAATGTACTATCAGTATCAGACACTATCATTCCACATGCATTATGCATTTCTGACATAACATCTCACTTATATTTTAAAATAAGCTGTATTTTTATCTTTCCTACCATGCTACCATTTATTCCATATTTACTCTATTTTTCTCTTTGCCTAAAATCTCCTTTACTGTATCCATTCCTTTCTCCCTCTTCTGATTATTATTATTATTATTTATTTATTTATTTTTGGTCAGTTGAAACAAGCTTCCCACAGTTTGTATCATCTCAGTTATTGACCATTCCATCTTTTTATTATCTCAGATCAAAAACTCTTGAAACTATTCTTCACTCTTTTTCTGTCAATAAGTAAATCCAATCTATCAGCAAATCCTGTCACCCTGACTTCAAAGTGGATTCTGAATCTGACCACAGCTCACAGACACCACTTCTGATAATGCTGGTCTAAACCACCATCATCTCTTAACTAAACTTTAAAATATACCTCTTAATGTGTCTTTTCTTTTTACTGTTTCCTTGGTGGCAGTAAGAATAAGACTGATAAAACATAGATTAGAACATGCTATTCTTTTAAAGCCTTCAAATACATTCCTACTTAACCCAACACAACAAAGACCAATGTTTGAATAAGGCTTGAAAATAAAAGTGTTAGTCATTCAGGTATGTCCTACTCTTTGCGACTCCATGGACTGTAGCCCATCAGGCTTCTCTGTCCACGGAATGCTCTAGGCAAGAATACTGGAGCGGGTAACTGCACCGTTTGCCAGGGCAACTTTCCTGCCCAGGAATAGAACCAGGTTCTCCTCACTGCAAGACAATTCTTTACCATCTCATCCCCAGTATGAACTGATGCTATTCCCCTCTTTGACCTTCACATCTACCCCTCTTCTTCCTTACTCTCACATTTAGTAACACTGCATTTCTTGCATATTTGTATTCAGGCTGGTGTAGTCACACTTTAGGGAATTTGAGGCCTATGCTGCTGTTTTTTCCAATTCTAGTATTCAGTTAGCTCAGTCACTCAGTTGTATCCAACTCTTTGCAACCCCATGAACCACAGCATGCCAGGAATCTCTGTTCATCACCTACTCTTGGAGTCCACCCAAACCCATGTCCATTGAGTCAGTGATGCTATCCAACGATCTCATCCTCTGTCATCCCTTTCTCCTCCTGCCCTCAATCTTTCCCAGAATCAGGGTTTTTTACAATGAGTCAGCTCATTGCATCAGGTGGCCAAAGTATTGGAGTTTCAGCTTCAACATCAGTCCTTCCATTGAACACCCAGGACTGATCTCCTTTAGGAAGGACTTGTTGGATCTCCTTGCATCCAAGGGACTCATGAGTCTTCTCCAACTCCACAGTTCAGAAGCATCAATTCTTCGGTGCTCGGCTTTCTTTATAGTCCAACTCTCACATCCATACATGACCACTGTAAAAACCATAGCCTTGGCTAGATGGACCTTTGTTGACAAAGTAATGTCTCTGTTTTTTAACATGCTGTCTAGGTTGGTCATAGCTTTCCTTCTAAGGAGTAAGCATATTTTAATTTCATGGCTGTAATCAACATCTGCAATGATTTTGGAGCCCAACAAATAAAGTCAGCCACTGTTTCCACTGTTTTCCCATCTATTTCCCATGAAGTGATGGGATAGGATGCCATGATGTTCATTTCTGAATGTTGAACTTTAAGCCAACTTTTTCACTCTCCACTTCCACTTTCATCAAGAGGCTTTTTAGTTCTTCTTCACTTTCTGCCATAAGGGTGGTGTCATCTGCATATCTGAGGTTATTGATATTTCTTCCAGCAATCTTGATCTCAAATTGTTCTTCCTCCAGTCCAGCATTTCTCATGATGTACTCTGCATATAAGTTAAAAAAACAGGGTGACAATATACAGCCTTAATGTACTCCTTTTCGTATTTGGAACCAGTCTGTTGTTCCATGTCCAGTCCTAACTGTTGCTTCCTGACCTGCATACAGATTTCTCAAGAGACAGGTCAAGTGGTCTGGTATGCCCATCTCTTTCAAGAATTTTCCACAGTTTCTTGTGATCCACACAGTCAAAAGCTTTGGCATAATTAATAAAGCAGAAATAGATGTTTTCCTGGAACTCTCTTGCTTTTTCTATGATCCAGCAGATGATGGCAATTTGATCTCCAGTTTCTCTGCCTTTTCTAAAACCAGCTTGAACATTAGGAAGTTCACGGTTCACGTATTGCTGAAGCTTGGCTTGGAGAATTTTAAGCATTACTTTACTAGCGTGTAAAATGAGTGCAATTGTCTGGTAGTTTTAGCATTCTTTGGCATTGCCTTTCTTTGGGATTGAAAGAAAACTGAACTTTTTCAGTCCTATGGCCACTGCTGAATTTTCCGTATTTACTGGCATATTGAGTGCAGCACTTTCACAGCATCATCTTTCAGGATTTGAAATAGCTCAATGGGAATTCCATCACCTCCACTAACTTTGTTTGTAGTGATGCTTCCTAAGGCCTTCTTGAGTTCACATTCCAGGATTTCTGGCTCTAGGTGGCTGATCGTACCTTTGTGATTATCTGTGTTGTGAAGATCTTTTCTGTGCAGTTCTTCTGTGTATTCTTGCCGCCTCTTCTTACTATCTTCTACTTCTATTAGGTCCTTACCATTTTTATCCTTAATTGAGCCCATCTTTGCATGAAATGTTCCCTTGGTATCTGTAATTTTCTTGAAGAAATCTCTAGTCTTTCCCATTCTCTTGTTTTCCTCTTTTTTTTTTTTTTTTGCATTCATCGCTGAGGAAGGCTTTCTTATCTCTCCTTCCTATTCTTTAGAACTCTGTATTCAGATGGGAATATCTTTCCTTTTCTCCTTTGGTTTTCACTTCTCTTCTTTTCACGGTTATTTGTAAGTCCTCCCCAGACAGCCATTTTGCTGTTTTGCATTTCTTTTTTCTTGGGAATGGTCTTGATTCCTGTCTACTGTACAATGTCACCAACCTCCACAGAGTTCATCAGGCACTCTGTCTATCACATCTAGTCCCTTAAATCTATTTGTCACTTCCACTATATAGTCAGAAGGGATTTAAGTCATACCTGAATGCTCTAGTGGTTTACCCTACTTTCTTGAATTTAAATCTGAATTTTGCAATAAGAAGTTCATGATCTAAGCCAAAGTCATCTCCCAGGCTTGTTTCTGCTGACTGTATAGAGCTTCTCCATCTTTGACTGCCAAGTATATAATCAGTCTGATTTCGGTGTCGACCATTTGGTGATGTCCATTTGCAGAATATTCTCTTGTGTTGTTTGAAGAGGGTATTTGCTATGACTAGTGCATTCTCTTGGCAGAACTCAGTTAGTCTTTGCCCTGCTTCATTCTGTACTCCAAGGCTAAATTTGCCTGTTACTCCAGGTGTTTCTTGACTTCTAACTTTTGCATTCCAGTCCCCTATAATGAAAAGGATATATTTTTTGGGTATGGGTTCTAAAAGGTATTGTAGGTCTTCATAGGACCTTTCAACTTAAGCTTCTTCAGCATTACTGGTTAGGGCATCAGTTCAGTACAGTCACTCAGTCGAGTCCGACTCTGCAACCCCATGAATTGCAGCACGCCAGGCCTCCCTGTCCATCACCAACTCCCAGAGTTCCCTCAGACTCACGCCCATCAAGTCAGTGATGCCATCCAGCCATCTCATCCTCGGTCGTCCCCTTCTCCTCCTGCCCCCATCCATCCCNTTTGATCTCTGATTTCTCTGCCTTTTCTAAAACCAGCTTGAACATCAGGAAGTTCATGGTTCACATATTTTTGACGCTTGGCTTGGAGAATTTTGAGCATTGCTCTACTAGCATGTGAGATAGACATAGGAAACTCTTTTAGTATTACTGTCTATCTATTTTTCATGTCTACTCTCCTAATTGGCAGGGACTGAATCCTGTTTACCATATATCCCTCACAGAAGCAATGACTACTATATATAATTTCTAAGTTTTCAATAAAATATCAAATTCATTTTAGGTGAAATTAGGTTCAAAGTAGCTAATATGCAACCAAACGTCCCACACAGAATTAATAGTAGACAGACAAATGTGTCTTGATCACTTGATTGCAAGTCAAGCAGCTGACCTGTTCTTTCACCCCTTATAGGAAGTCATATATGGAAGCACTGACTCAGATTTACAATGTGGTTCTCATTAGCTGATTATTCTTTTCTTTGTAGAGGGCTACATGTCTCATTAAAAGAAAACTGACACTTCTGGGGTTTCCCTATGGACAAATGGAAAATGCAGATCTTATTTAAATGGAAACTTACTGTACTTCCCCCCTGAGGTGCTATCCCCAGTATTTATTATTATTTTCAATAGCCCACTATGTGTATGTGTGTGTGTGTGTGTGTGCGCGTGTGTGTTACTATAGGTTTGTACACAATTTGGTATATATACCAATGTATTTAAGAGAGAAACATCTTTAAAATATTAGTTTTTTTTTTTCTTGAAGCAAAAACTGTAGAGTGAGCTACCTATGTGGAATTTCCAAATCTATCACCATTCCTCTACCCCATACTTTTTCTAGCTCTCTCTCTTTGGATATTTCATTTATTTTTTGCCCTACTTTTAACCTTATGTTAATTTTTTTCTTCCCTTAATTCGTCAGAATCCTTTTGGTAATATCATCAAGATAGTTAAATATTATAGAAAATTATTTCAGACTTTTTTTTGTTTATTGAGAAAAACACACTGAGTAAAAGAGATGTTCATCATATCATCATAATTATGACAAAACATTGAGAAAAGTCTAAATGTCTGGGAGTTAACTTAGTATGTCACTGCTTTATTGAATGTGTATAATAAGAAAAAGAAGTTTATCTAGAATTATTCAAACATGATATATCAGATTCCTCTTGTTGTTACATAAAGATACCTTGAGAAAGTGGAATAACTTTTATTTTTCAATTTCAAAATGTTTCTTACTATGGAAAAGAACAATTAGCTTAAATTTCAACTTTAAATTCAAACTCAGTATTAAGCTTTTGCCTTTCCTCAAATTCAAGTCTGATCATGGATTCAAGATCAGCCAACAAGAAAAGAAAAGGATGTCATCTGATGTCTGCCTAGTCCTGACATTACTCTTTTTCAAAACCCTTCAATTCTGCTTCTTTTAGAGTGAAGATAGTTGGGGTTAGGAAAGCAAGAATGAGAGTGAAAATGTCAACCAAGTGCTTTATTTCATTTTTATTTTTACTTAGTAGAGGTTAATAACATTTCTCTTCTGCCTATCACACGCAATCTGTCCAAGTGCTGGTCCGAATGTTGGCTGTCTAGTAGGGTTCATAAGTGAATTCTTCAGAGAGCCTTCAGAAGATCTCTCTCTACAGTGCACTAGTTCCTACTTTGAACCATGACTTATTACATCTTATTTCTTACACCTTTATAACAAAATACTTCAACTCTGCTTCTATTTGGCCAATTATCAGCTGAGATTGTGCCTTGACGGACTTGAGGGGAGGGAGGAACCTGACCGTTCTTCCACTCATTCCATTTCTCAATCTCCACAATACTGTAAGGAGCAGAGAGCAAGAATAAAGGAAAAAGGGGGCAACCAACACCCTTTTCACAATCAGGACTTAACAATTAGGATAAATGTCCTGTGCCTTGCATACCATACAAAATATACACAAAATAATTTAAAAATGCAACAAACATATTAAAGAATATATACAGCCTGCTTATGCAAGATCTGGCTCAATATTGACTTGGCAAAACCTGTATCTCAAGGTATTTACATTTCTAACACTTCTGAGGACTCAAGGAAACACTTCTCCATCTCTCTTGCTGTGTATATTTCAAGGGAAAGGTACTTACATCCCAGTGCCTTGAAAGTTTGTATATTCTATTTCCAGTGTCAAAGTCATTCAATGACTAGTTTGAATTTCAGATATTTGCGTAATGGAAATGCTTCAGTAAGCAAAAAAAGACTTATTAGCCTGTCACATTCTTTGTTTCAAATAGCATGAGTGCAATAGATTATTGCTTAATGAATCCTTCCCCAAGAGTGAAAAATTTCTGTTTTCTAGGTTCTCTTGGTGTTTCTATTTGTGATTTCAGAATTAACAAGATACATTCAAAGATAACAAATAAAGAGTAAGAAACATTTTAATATTAAAAATACATTTTGCCCTTTACATTTGTTTATATTTATGTGTATGTCTAAAAATAAGCATTATTTATAAAATGTCAATTTACTAAACTTGGCAATGCATTGTTAGTTTGCTATATGTTTTAATTATTTGAAATATTTGAGAGGAAATTTTTAAAAATCTATAATTAATGTTTTAAAATAAAACACTTTTATGTTCATTACTGATATTTAGTTCTTTAACATTAATAGAAAATTTTGAACAAGTTAAAAGAAAAACAACCTTTTGAAACATATACATGTGATTTAATTACTTTTAGCTTAATTTTCATTTATATACTTATTCACATTTTATACTCTTCATATAATCACATCTTATTTTTTAAATTATTTTATAATTTTATTATTATTTTAAAATAAGTGGGAAATTTTTGATTATAATAACATATTTACTGTTTTTTTGAAAAGAGGTAAATGACATAGCGTGAAATAAATATAAAAATTATGAATTATGTGTGTAATTTATTATATTGCTCACTTAAACGTAACTTGCCATCTATAAACTATTTAGACAGGTACAATAAAGATTAAATTCAGTTTCTTTTGTGAAATACATAGCCTCATCCATATTTTAAAATTTTATCATTATGAAGGTATACCTATCAGGTAGAAAAATAGAACAAATATTATTTAACAGTTTGTTATCTTGGCTTGGCATGCTGCAGTCCATGGGGTCATGAAGGGTCAGACATGACTGAACAGCAACAACCCTGATTTATGACTTGATAACACTTATATGTGTTTTATTTGGCTGTTTATTTTTGACCTTGCCCCCTACTTGAAGATTTGAGGGACACTTGTAGGTGCACTATTTCTTTATTTCACTAGAAAAGCATGCAATTATCTCATTCAGTATTTTTTTTTCTATGAATCTCTGGTCAATGATTCACTGTCAGAACCCTCTTTAAGGCAAGTGTCCAAATGCTGGAATATTTTTAGAAGTACATGTAAGTTCTTCAAGGCTTCCCCACTGTCGATGTCTTTGTCAAGGTCTGATTTATGGCTCCAATCAGTGTTACTGTCTCAGCTACCAACATCATCTTTGTATATTTATCTATTTATCTCTTGGACAAGTAGACAGTGGTCCTGAGACAGGTACTGATAAAAAGTCCCAACTAAGTAAGACTTTAATTTTCAAAAGTCTGAGACAGGTACTGATAAAAGTTTCCAACTAAGTCAAAAAATTGATGCTTTTGAATTGTGGTATTGGAAAAGACTCTTGAGAGTCCCTTGAACTACAGAGAAATCAAATAAGTAGTCCTGAATATTCATTGGAAGGACTGATGCTGAGACTGAAGTTCTAATACTTTGGCCACCTGATTCAAAGAGCTGACTCATTAGAAAAGACCCTGATGCTGGCAAAGATTGAAGGCAGTGCCTTATGACCCAGCAATCCAACTGCTGGGCATATACACCAAGGAAACCAGAATTGAAAGAGACACATGTACCCCAATGTTCATTGCAGCACTGTTTATAATAGCCAGGACACAGAAGCAACCTAGATGTCCATCAGCAGAATGGATAGGAAAGCTGTGGTACATATACACAAATGTAGTATTACTCAACCATTAAAAGGAATACATTTCAGTCAGTTCTAATGAGGTGGATGAAGCTGGAGCTGATTATACAGAGTGAAGTAAGCCAGAAAGAAAAACACTAATACAATATACTAACATATATATATGGAATTTAAAAAGATGGTAACAATAACCCTGTATGCAAGACAGCAAAAGAGACACAGATGTAGAGAACAGACTTTTGGACTCTGTGGGAGCGGGAAAGGGTGGGATGATTTGGGAGAATGGCACTGAAACATGTATAATATCATGTAAGAAATTAATCACCAGTCTAGGTTTGATGCAGGATACAGGATGCTTGGGGCTGGTGCACTGGGATGACCCAGAGAGATGGTATGGGGAGGGATGTGGGAAGGGAGTTCAAGAGTGTGTACTCATGAACACCTCTGGCGGATTCATGTCAATGTATGGCAAAACCAGTACAGTAATGTAAAGTAAAATAAGGTAAAAAAAATAATAATAAATTTGCAAAAAAATTAAAAATAATAAAATAAATAAAGAAGAATGTCCAAAAACAAAAAAAGGAAGAAAGATTGAAAGTAAGAGGAGAAGGGAACGACAGAGGATGAGATGGTTGGATAGCATCACTGACTCAATGGACATGAGTTTGAGCTAGCTCCAGGAGATGGTGAAGGATAGGGAAGCCTGGGATGCTGCAATCCATGGAGTAACAAATGACTCCACAGACATGACTTAGTGACTGAACAATTTAAAAAAAGCAAAAGCAAGATTCTGCAGTAATAATTATTGATTCACAGAATTTCCACACATTCTTGGTATAGCTCAAATGGAGGGAGATCAACCTGTCAGGCTCAGGCAGCTACATTCAATTTGTTGTTTCTCTTCAATTCATAGGTAAGTACAAGCATATATCATCATGCTGACTGCCTTTCAGAGCCACCCACCTCCAGTTCGACGGGGAAAGAGTAAAATATTGCTACAGAACTGCCCTTCCCTTGCATATTTCTCTATATGAACAGGGAGGATGGGCATTGAATTGGTGACCAATGAATGTCTCTTCATACACATGTTGTTAATTCTTAGAGAAAGTCACTTGGCCTTGATGTTGGCAAGTCTGTATGAGCTCAATTTGGAAGACTATTATTTTCTTTTTTTCTCTTTAAGTAGTAGTCAAAATTAGTGTCAAACCTCCATCTAATATCTTTTTATAATGGTAAAGTGTGAGATTACTTGTAATGCATATTACCTTAAAGGAAAATATGGCTTATATAATCAGTTAATTTATCACATTATGATGTCACAAATTTAACAAACAATTATACGCATGTTATCATTGGGAGACACTTGTGACAAAGAAAGTTAAGTGACAAAGGAATAAAAATCTTAATAAATGAATATTATATATGACAGGAAACAAAAATACTAACAATTCAAAATGTCAATACTGAGAGACACCAGGGCATGACTTGGCCTCTGAAAAGATCTTTCACTTTAAGAAAAAATAAATTTATTTTGCACTCAGAAGGCAATTTCCTCTTTTTAAAACTGCATATCTAGCTTTGACATTAAACTAATATGTATTGATTCCTATCTCTCTGTTGTACTAGAGAATATTGATTCACATGGTAAAAAATTATTGACACCCTTATCACAGTGTTTCTAAAATTAATATTTTAACATTTTCATGAAAACACTAATCTATTAAATCAGTAGATTAATATTCTGACCTCAGAATTCACATTTGTGAAGAAAGGATAAGGAAGGAAGACCTCTAGAATATTGTAGAATTTTGTCTAATTCTTAGCTTTTTCTCTGAGTAATCATTTGTACTTTGGGCTTTTTTTTTTTACTGTGAATCATCAACGTTATATAGAATAATTTGTAGATATTTGACTTACATGCTCAGAAAAATAAAATCCTTTCCTGTTTATATAGGTATGGTAAAGCATTTTTTTGTAAATATGACATGAAGTCTCTAGATGTATACTGTCTATTAACTTTAATTCTCAAAACATCCTTATAATATAGATATTATTTAGAATTGGATAACCATAATATGGTGATATTAGAATAATTTCCTAAATAAGAGCCAACAACTAATAGAGGCAGTTTCTGAATCCAGAGCTTTGGGTTCAAAATCTTTTTCTCACTACAAAATAGTCTCTGTTCTAATGAACAAATGTTAAAGTATTAAATAAATACTTTTGTCATGGCATGGTGATGATTATGGATTTGTGGATATATTTTCCTAATTAAAAAATAAATTGTTTTTAATAATTTATTTGGCTATGATTTACAAAAATTATTAGACAAGGGGAAGTGTAGGAGGAAGAAGAGGAGGAGGAAGAAAGAGGAGGGGAAAAAAAAGGGGAAGCAGAGGGAAGAGGTGAATAGGAGAAGGGAAAGTAAAGGGAGAGGATGAGACCTTTCTGTTAACTAAAGCAAAAGCAATGTTTGTCCCAAGTTTACATCTTATATCAAGATGCAAACCTACTATGCCTGCTGTATTTGATTTACAGAGAAACCTATACATTATTTAAAAAGCATACAGAAATATGTTTAGTGAATAAGTCTGAGAATTAGAGACCTTCAGATTCTTATGAAACCACTGTATTTCTCCTTTCATAATTGCTGATTGCTTTAATATATATCACTGATGATGGAGGAGAGTAAAACTCCTTGCTTTGATTAACTGAATTCTGACAGTGGACATCTGTAATATATTAGATAATTTGGATCAGTTATAGTTTTGCTGAGTATCAGTTCAGTTCAGTCACTCAGTCTTGTCCAACTCTTTGCGACCCCATGAATCGCAGCACACCAGACCTCCCTGTCCATCACCATCTCCTGGAGTTCACTCAAACTCACGTCCATCGAGTCGGTGATGCTATGCAGCCATCTCATCCTCAGTCATCCCCTTTTCCTCCTGCCCCCAATCCCTCCCAGCATCAGAGTCTTTTCCAATGAGTCAACTCTTCACATGAGGTGGCCAAAGTACTGGAGTTTTAGCTTCAGCATCATTCCTTCCGAAGAACACCCAGGACTGACCTCCTTTAGAATGGACTGGTTGGATCTCCTTGGAGTCCAAGGCACTCTCAAGAGTCTTCTCCAACACCACAGTTCAAAAGCATCAATTCTTTGGTGCTCAGTTTTCCTCACAGTCCAACTCTCACATCCATACATGACTACTGGGAAAACCATAGCCTTGAGTAGACGGACCTTTGTTGGCAAAGTAATGTCTCTGCTTTTCAATATACTATCTAGGTTGGTCATAATTTTCTTCTAAGGAGTAAGCGTCTTTTAATTTCATGGCTGCAGTCACCATCTGCAGTGATTTTGGAGCCCCCCAGAAATAAAGTCTGACACTGCTTCCACTTCAATCTCAGAAGATTAGAAGAAAGTTTTGTTCTCTGTATATAAACTTACCCTCAGTCACTTTATATGCAGTATAGTGGTCTGGAATTGGGCAGAGCTTTATTATAAATATTTCATCAAAATGCACAGTCTGACAAAAATGAGAGCAATTGGCAAGGTCATCTCAAGAACTAAAATACGGTTCCTCAGAAATACATATATTTTGAACATAAAAAATGTAGACAGACGGTTATAGATATATGCAGTACTCTTGGCATATTACTTTTTCTGTGTAGCTTCACCACAAAGAACTTGGAAGCTAAATTGAGAGGTTAAAGTCATTTTTTAAAAGAAAAATTATTATAAGACCATGTTTTTTACGTGGCTGACTGACTAGCTCATTGAATAAACCATTTTTAAGTTGAACTTCTTTTTGATTATCTGGCACAGCATCCTTCAACTTTCCTTATCACCACATGCAGTATGTGTATCTCAAAGTTTCTATCCCCTACTGGGCTATTAGCCTCCTAACAGCAGGGAAAGTATCTATTTAATTCTATATCCTTAGTATGTAAGGCTTTAATATCATGTATAGTGAGTACTCATTAAATATATGCTTAATCTATTTGAATTATTCAAATACTACTTACTGTCAAAATATGCTAATGAGAAAATGTAAAAAATGCAGGCATATATATGCTTTACTGGAACAATATCCAACAATTTTTTATTCATCCATTTGACATATATTTATTAAGAACTTACAATTTGTCAGATGTTATGTTTGGCTTTGGGCTTCCCAGGTTGTACAGTGGTAAAGAATCCACTTGCAATACAAGAAATAAGGGAGAGGAGGGTTAAGTCCCTGAGTTGGGAATATCCTCTGAAGTAGGAAATGGCAACCAACTTCAGTATTCTTGCCTGGGAAATTCCATGGATAGAGGAGTCTGGTAGGCTACAGTCCACGGAGTTGTAAAGAATTGGACATGACTGAGCAACTGAGAACACACACATACCTGGCTTGAGAGACACATTAGTAGAAAAGACATCCACAGTTGACACCATCAAGTACCTGATTATTTGCTAGATCATACAAGAGGTTAAACGACATGGATCAGTTCAGTTGAATTCAGTTGCTGTCAAGCCTGATTCGTTGTGAACCCATGAACTGCAGCAGGCCAGATCTCCCTGTCCATCACCAACTTCTGGAGTTTATCCAAACTCATGTCCATTGAGTTGGTGATGTCATCCAACCATCTCATCCTCTGTCGCCCCCTTCTCTTCCTGACCCCAATCTTTCCCAGCATCAGGGTCTTTTCAGATGAGTCAGCTCTTCAATCAGCTGGCCAAAGTATTGGAGTTTCAGCTTCAGCATCAGTCTTTCCAATGAACATCCAGGACTGATCTCCTTTAGGATGGACTGGTTGAATCTCCTTGCAGTCCAAGGGATTCTCAAGAGTTTCCTCCAGCATCACAGGTCAAAAGCAACAACTCTTCTGTGCTCAGCTTTCTTTATAATTCACCTCTCATATCCATATACGACTAAAGAAAAACCATAGCCTTGACTAGACAGATCTTTGTTGACAAAGTAATGTCTCTGCTTTTTAATAGGCTGTCTAAGTTTCCTTCCAAGGAGTAAGCGTCTTTTAATTTCATGGTTTTAATCACTGCCGGTGCCAGCCGGCAAAGTCGAACGGTCCTGAAGAAGGGCAACGAGGCTGAGAAATAAAGAAGAAAGAAAAGATGGGGTCGAGAGGTTCAGAAGCAATTAACCATGAGGCAGGTTTTCATGCAACTGACAAAGTCTTTATTGAGTACATAGTATTTAAAAAAGAGAAGGGAGTAAAGTAAAAATTCTTTGGAGATTACGCANAAATAAAGAAGAAAGAAAAGATGGGGTCGAGAGGTTCAGAAGCAATTAACCATGAGGCAGGTTTTCATGCAACTGACAAAGTCTTTATTGAGTACATAGTATTTAAAAAAGAGAAGGGAGTAAAGTAAAAATTCTTTGGAGATTACGCACCTGTCTCTTGATTCCCCACAAGCCTAAAGTGTACATTCCAAGAAGTGGGTAGTTAATGACTAAGATAACAGTTTGCTAAACTCAGGGAATCAGGTCAAGGCAAGAGTTGTTTCCCAGGCCTCAAGGACTAACCAGGGGTGGCGGGACAGAGAGCTATGCCTGTGTTCCCACAGGCCCTTAAGATAAGGCAGCTCCCAGAGCCATGCCTTCAGCCCAGGCCCTTAAGATAAGGAAGCTCGCTGAGCTATGCCGTGGGCTGGAAGCCCCCTTGGACAGGGGTGGCTCCCCGCACATATATATATACGTGTATATATATATATAAATCTGGTTCTTCCTCTGCCTGCCAGTGCCAGGGACTCAGGAGATGAAGGTTTGGTCCCTGGGTGGGGAGGATACCCAGGAGTGGGAGGTGTTGGCAGACTCCAGTGTACATGCCTGGAGGGTTCTATGAATGGAGGAACATGGCAGGGTGCAAAGAGTTGGACACACCTGAGCACACACACACAAACAAACAAAAAATAAGTAAAACAAAAGACAAACCTTCAAAGCGGGAAGTAGGTTCAGATGGTAAATCACGGCCTACAATGCAGGAGAGTGGGCTTCGATTGCTAGATTGAGATCAAGGGAATGGCTACCCATCCAGTATTCTTGTCTAGAGAATTCCATGGACAGAGGAGCCTGGTGAGCCACAGCCCGTGAGGTTGCAGAGTCAGACATGACTGAGTGACTAACACTTTCACTTCACTTTCACTTTTTTGACAAGACCATTTTTATTTACACACAACATGAATGCAAGAAGTCCTAATGCATCTACCAAAAATATACTAGAGCTATTATATTTAGGAAGTTTACAAAATAAATATATATATAAATATTACTGAGAGAAATTAAAGGATATCTGATAACTGGATTGATTGAACTGATTAAATGAATTGTTTAGAACACTTACTACAAATAAACTATCAACTATCTTCAAATTGATATATAGATAAAGTGACACCTCAATCAAAATCTGATCAGATTTTCAGTTTGTTTTGGGTAAAACTGATAACATAATTCTAAAATTTGTATAGAAATGCAGAGGACGTTGAAAAGTCAAGCACTCTTTAAAAAGAAAAAAAAACTGGGAAAACATTTACTGTCTGATTCAAACTCATTATAAAGCTATATTAACTAAGCCAATGTGGTATTGATATAAGGTTAGACAATTACGCCAAGAAAACAAAAGAGATACACTACTATATACAAAATATATAGCTAGTGGAAAGTTGCTATATAACACCGGGAGCTCAATCTGGGCTCTGTGATAACCTAGAAGAGTGGGATGTGGGGAGGGGTGAGAGGGAGGTTCAGGAGGGAGGAGACATATGTATACTTAAGGCTGATTCATGTTGTTATATCACAGAAACCAGCACAACATTGTAAAGCAATTATCCTCCAGTTAAAAATAAATTATATGTACGTATGTATTTCTGGCTACTGAGGGAAGCCAGGCTGCATGTTGTTAGGACTCAAGCAACCCTGATGGCAGGCCCACATAGAAAGGCCACTTGCCAATAGGCAGCCCTAATTTTCCAACTCGGTGATTGTGCCACTTTGGAAACAAACCCCAGAAGTTAAACTTTCAAATGGCTTCAGGTGACATTTGACCACTACTCTGAAAAAGACCTCCAAGGCAGAACTGCCCAACTAAACCATTTCTAAATTCCTGGTCCATAGATATCCCCAATAATCATAAATGATTACCACTGCTTTAAGCTACTCTTGGGATAATTTGTTATGCAGCAATTGAAAGTTGCTCAGTCATGTCCAACTTTTGTGACCTCATGGACCATATAATCCATGGAATTCTCCAGGCCAGAATACTGGAGTCAGTAGCCTTTCCCTTTTCCAGGGGATTTTCCCAACCAAGGGATCGAACCCAGGTCTTCCACATTGCAGGCAGACTCTTTACCATCCGAGCCACAAAGCAAGTCCAAGAATACTGGAGTGGGTAGCTTCTCTCTTCTCCAGTGGATCTTCGCAACTCAGGAATCAAACTGAGGTCTCCTGCATTGCAGGTGGATTCTTTACCAACTGAGCTATAAGGGAAGCAGCAATAGATAACTAGTTATATTAAAATTATTTTTACTAACTAATTAATTATAATGACTAATTATACTAATTAATAAATAACTAATATGAGCTATGCAGCAATAGATAACTAATAGAGTTGGGCAGGATTGGGCAGGTGAACGTCACAGGAGTCACTGGGTGGCAAAGTGAAAGTGTTCAAGGAAAAAGACAAAGAGCAAAAGCTGAGAATGTGTGGGGGTAAAAGTGAATCTCTAGTATGATCAGTTCAGTCAGTTCAGTTCAGTTGCTCAGTCGTGTCCGCCTCTTTGCGACCCCATGAATTGCAGCACGCCAGGCCTCNCTTTTTCACTCTCCTCTTTCACTTTCACCAAGAAGCTCTTTAGTTCTTCACTTTCTGCCATAAGGGTGGTATCATCTGCATATCTGAGGTTACTGATGTTTCTCCCAGCAATCTTGATTCCAGTTTGTGCTTCATCCAGCCCAGCATTTCTCACGATATACTCTGCATAATTTAAACAAGCAGGGTGGTAATATACAGCCTTGACAGACTCCTTTTCCTACTTGGAACCAATCTGTTGTCCCATGTCCAGTTCTAACTGTTGCTTCCTGACCTGCATACAGGTTTCTCAAGAGGTGGTCTGGTATTCCCATCTCTTTCAGAATTTTCCCCAATTTGCTGTGATCCACACAGTCAAAGACTTTGACATAGTCAGTATAGCAAAAATAGATGTTTTTCTGAACTATCTTGTTTTTTTGATGATCCAGCAGATGTTGGTAATTTGAACTCTGGTTCCTCTGCCTTTCCTAAAACCAGCTTGAACATCTGCAAGTTCATGGTTCATGTATTACTGAAGCCTGGCTTGGAGAATTTTGTGCATTATTTTACTAGCATGTGAGAGGAGTGCAACCGTGTGGTAGTTTGAGCATTCTTTGGCATTGCCTTTCTTAGTGATTGGAATGAAAACTGACCTTTTCCAGTCCTGTGGCCACTGCTGAGTTTTCCAAATTGCTTACATATTGAATGCAGCACTTTCACAGCATCATCTTCCAGAATTTTAAATAGCTCAACTGGAATTCTATCACCTCCACTAGCTTTGTTCATAGTGATGCTTCCTAAGCCCTCTTGACTCACATTCCAGGATGTCTGGCTCTAGGTGAATGATCACACCATCGTGATCATCTGGGTTGTGAAGACCTTTTTTGTACAGTTCTTCTGTGTATCCTTAATAACACAAAACATGATGTTCATAATGAGAGGAAAAATATATAATACATTAGAGGGATGATCATTAAACATTCATGCTGGATGTTGTGGCACATGCTCAGGAATGCCTTCTCCTGCTCATTGTGCACACATCAGTTTTGAGAAAACCACCTCAAAGAAAGTTGCTTTCATACAATACAACCCAGTTTTGTAGCCACAGTTGATACCATCAGAGATAGAAACTTGATACAACCTGAGACAATCAAAACCTTTTCCTTGAATATTGATTACAAATTTTGTTCAAGTATTCAGTTTCTGAAATGAAGTTGACAATACTAGACACCTAATTGTTTTTCTTGTTTAGTTGCCAAGTCTATCTGACTCTTTTGTGATCCCATGGAACTGTAGCCCACCAGGCTCCTCTGTCCATGGGATTTTCCAGACAAGAATACTGGAGTGGGTTGCCATTTCCTTCTCCAGGGGATCTTCCTATGTCAGGAACTGAACTTGCATCTCCTTCATTGGAAGGCAGATTCTTTACCACTGAGCCACCTGGGAAGCCTAGTACATGTTGATAAAAATAAAAATAAATGTATTGTCAGTCATGTAACTTAAATATATGAAAAGTTTTCCAAAAAAATTATAAGCATTATCCACATAATTGCTTGGTTACAGGTTCTAGTATATAATTTTAAGATGAAATTGAATTGTAAATGACTTAGAACTTGATTGACACAATTTTTAAAATGTCTATTTTAAGAAAGTTTACTTGAAGATATTTGTTGAAATTTTCATACAATAGTCTAATACTGAGTCACTCAGTGCTTTGGAGATAACAAACATTGGTAAGTATTTAATATATAGATATTGAATTGAATTAAATTGAAGCCAATTCCCAACATTCCTGAAAAATTTTTTGCATGTTTATTTAAATTTTAAAGTATGCATAAAAAATCTACAAGCAACAAGTGCAGGGTGTGACAAAAAGGGAAACTTCTTGCACTTCTGGGGGGAATGTAAATTGATACAGCCACTATGGAAGACAGTATGGAGATTCCTTTAAAAAGTAAGAATAAAACCACCATATAATCTAGCAATATCACTTCTAGGTATATACCCGGAGGAAACCAAAACTGAAAAAAATACATGCACTCAATGTTCATTGAAACACTGCTTAGAATAGCTATAACATGGAAGCAACCTAGATGCCTATGATAAAGAAACTGTGGTACATATATACAATGGAAAACTATTCAACCATAAAAAGGAACACATTTGTGTCAATTCTTATGAGGTGGTTGAACCATGAGCCTATTATACAGAGTGAAGTAAGTCAGAAAGAGAAAAACAATTATTGTATATATATGCATATATATGGAATTTAGAAAGATGGTACTGATGAACCTATTTGCAAGGCAGCAATGGAGTGCAGACATAGAGAACAGACCTATGAACAAGAGTGAGGGAGAGGAAGAAGAGAGTGAGATGAATAGAGAGAGGAGCATGGAAACATAAACATTATCATATGTAAAATATATAGACAGTGGAAATTTGTTGTATGACACAGGGAATGCAAACCAGGGTTCTGTAATAGCATAGAGGAGTGGCAAAGGGTGGGAGGTGGGAGTGGGTTCAAGAGGGAGGAGACATAGGTATACCTATGGCTAATGCATGTTGATGTACAGCAGAAATCAAACCAGTGTTGTAAAACAATCATCAATCAACTAAAAATAAATATAAAAATACACATAAAATGCAGAGTTTAAAATATTTGCACATGGAAAAAATAAAAATAAAGTGCTCAGTTTCTTACATAATTAGCATTATTGAAGTTAAATTCTTTTAAATTGACTTAAAATAGTGACAAAAACTGCTCTTAATTATAACTGATGGTCAAAAGTAGTACATGTATGACAAGTAGTCTAGATGAAAGTCACGATTTCTTTAGCATTCATGTCAGAAATTTTACTTCTAGGTATTTATTTCATAGAAGTGATTGTGGATATAATATCTAACCATATTGTTTATCCCAACACAATTTGCAATAGAATATTTTTCTGAACCATCTAACTGTCTAAGAATAGAAAATGGTTGAATAAATTTTCATAGACTATCATACATAAGGCTATGCAATTATCAAACATTATATTGTAGAATGATATTTGATGGCTTGGAAAGCAATCAGGAGTCAGTGTTAACCAAAGAAGCAGATTAAATATTACTGTGCAAACAAAAATGTCATTTAATTCATATGTAGCACATGTTTAGGGTGTTTTCATTTTTCTTTTTTAATTCTTTTTCACTGCTTTAAAAATCTTGTCTTCAATGTCTACACCTTACTAGTTATGATGGATGAGACTATAACGTGGTAGCAGGCAGGCCATGATAACAATATAAGGAAAATTTAGTTCTCATTTGTGGAAATTGCACTGCTTGTCCAAGGGAGTCTATGGGGTAGTATTCCTCCAGCAATTCAGAATGCTTCAGTTTTGTGGCTCCATAATTTCACATCCTGGAATGTGAAGTCAAGTGGGCCTTAGGAAGCATCACTACAAACAAAGCTAGTGGAGGTGATGGAATTCCAGTTGAGCTTTTTCAAAACCTAAAAGATGATGCTGTGAAAGTGCTTCACTCTATATGTCAGCAAATGTGGAAAACTCAGCCGTGGCCACAGGACTGGAAAAGGTCATTTTTCATTCCAATCTCTAAGAAAGGCAATGCCAAAGAATTTGGCAAACTACTGCACAATTGCACTCATTTACACACTAGTAAAGTAATGCTCAAAATTCTCCAGGCCAGGCTTCAGTAATACATGAACCGTGAACTTCCTGATGTTCAAGCTGGTTTTAGAGAAGGCAGAGTAACCAGAGTTCAAATTGCCAACATCTGCTGGATCATCAAAGGAGTAAGAGTTCCAAAAAAACATCTATTTCTTCTTTATTGACTATGCCAAAGCCTTTGACTGTATGGATTACAATAAACTGTGGGAAATTCTGAAAAAGATGGGAATACCAGATCACCTTCTGAGAAACTTGTATCAGGTCAGGGAGCAACAGTTAGAACTGGACATGGAACAACAGACTGGTTCCAAATAGGAAAAGGACTCTGTCAAGGCTTTATATTATCCCTCTGCTTATTCAACTTATGTGCAGAGTACATAATGAGAAATGCTGGGCTGAACCACAAGCTGGAATCAAGATTGCCGGAAGAAATATCAATAACCTCAAATATACCGCTGACACCACACTTATGGCAGAAAGTGAAGAAGAACTAAAGAGCCTCTGGATGAAAGTGAAAGAGGAGAGTGAAAATGTTGGCTGAAAGCTCAACATTCAGAAAACTAACATCATGGCATCTGGTCCCATCACTTCATGGCAAATAGATGGGAAACAGTGGAAACAATGGCTGACTTTATTTTGGGGGGGCTCCAAAATTACTGCAGATGGTGATTGCAGCCATAAAATTAAAAGATGCTTACTCCTTGGAAGGAAAGTTATGAGCAACCTAAATGGCATGTTAAAAAGCAGAGACATTACTTTGTCAACAAAAATCTGTCTAGTCGAGGCTATGGTTTTTCTATTAGTCATATATGAATATGAGAGTTGGATTATAAAGAAAGCTGAGCACTGAAGAATTGGTGCTTTTGAAGTCTGATGTTGGAGAAGACTCTTGAGAGTCCCTTGGACTGCAAGGAGATCCAACCAGTCCATCCTAAAGGAGATCACTCCTGGATGTTCGTTGGAAGGACTGATGCTAAAGCTGAAACTCCAATACTTTGGCCACTTGATGTGAAGAGCTGACTCATCTGAAAAGACCCTGATGCTGGGAAAGATTGGGGGCAATAGGAGAAGGGGATGATAGAGGGTGAGATGGTTGGATGGCATCACCTACTCAATTGACATGAGTTTGGGTAAGCTCCGGGAGTTAATGATGGACAGGGACCCCTGGTGTGCTGTGATTCATGGGTTCACATAGAGTTGGACATGACTGAGTGACTGAACTGTACTGAATTTCAGCATAACTTCTTCTCTGCAAGTAGAGTGGCAAAGACAGAGAAACTAAAACATTACACACAGGCTTTTTATTATCTCAGCAGAAACACATATATCTGTTTATGGTCCATAATCTGGCCCCACTAAATGGGAGGAGTACTGTCATTCATCTGTTGATCCAGGCTTGAAGAGTAGACATTGATGAACTTTAGTAATTGAGAAAAACAGATGTCAATTATTATGTTTATATGTATTTTAAAAAATCTTCACGGGGTATATTTGACTCAAGAAGGAAAGTTACCATAAACTCACAACTTGGTAAGATTGTAAAAATATTAACAGTTTAAAAGTATAAAATACATATTTTTTAACTAATGTATTGCAAATGTTTTAGTCTCAACAGGCATATTCAAATATAAAAGGTGCATTAGCATCTAAAGTGTGGGAAAATCAACTTAAATCAAGTTGTTTCAAATTAATTTTAACCTCTACATATAAATTATATCCCAGGATAAGGAAAGATTTTTTTATCTTGGAGTCATTGAGAATTATTAAAACATGATATCAAAGTTAGTAATTTAAAAATGCTCTTTTAATTTAAAACAGGTGATAGGGGTCATTCCTAATATATACTGGATGATAATTCTGATCATAATTTTTGTCTAATGGCAATAATTTTTGAACATGTACAAGATAACATGATAATGACTAGTAGTATTTATAATACATTTTATTGGATATAATTTAAAATAAGAAAGATATTTAATTCTTTATATTAGTTTCTGCTCAGTCCTACCTCATTTATAGCCATGTCTGTCTACAAGTAATAACCACTATATATAACCACTTAGTACATTAAAGATAACTAGTACATTAATACTTATTTGCATCAGTATTATGTAAACTGAGTATGGGAAATGGGAATGTGTTTGCTCAGTCGTTTCTGACTCTTTGTGACCCCATGGTCTGTATCCCGCCAGGCTCCTCTGTCCATGGAATAATCCAGGTAAGAATACCAGAGTGAAGTGTCATTTGTTACACCAGGGGACCTTCCTGACCCAGGGATCAAACCCACATCTCTTGCCTTTCCTTCATTGGCAGGTAGATTCTTTACCACTAGTGCTATGTAAACTGATCATGAGAGAAAAATTTTATAGTATTAACCCATTCCTTCTTTTTTTTTTACAGTCAAACTCAGAGCTAAAGTTTATTACAGTGAAAGGATATAAAGCTTGTACAAATCAGCAAAGGAGAAGGCACCTGGAGCAAGGGCCAGAGAAAACCAGGGCAGACTTCGAAGTACCCTCTCCCAGTGGAGTCACCCCGGAAGCATTTAAACTTTTCAGCAGTGATGATCATTGCTAAGAATCTATTTAGGCTAAGTTTGCTCAAAATATCATATATCTGATTAATACAAATTGATTTAACACAAATATTAATTCAATTACTTTATTTTCCAGCTTACTTTTGTGTGTCTCTTCCTTTTGGAAAGCTAGACGAATGTATGGAAAATATTTTGGTGGTTAATGCTTGACGTTGTTGATAAAATATTACAAAGATTTCATGATTAAAATTCAGAAATAAAATATTTAATTTCATTTTTAAGAAGTTTTGCTGAAGTCAATGACCATAAAATGTTCAATCTCCATCAAGTTGTATCAAGATTATTGCAAAAACAAATCCCTATTCCACAATAAGAGTTCTAGTCAAGTACATTGATTGGTTATTTCTTAATGCTACAAGGTACGATTTGCAAATTATACCCACTGGTCAAATTCAGCCTGTCATCTGTTTTTTAAAATAAGTTTTAGTCAAAACCAGCAATGTAATATATTTACACATATTTTATGATGGTTTGTGCTATAAAAGCAGAGTTGAGTCATTGAGACAGAAAATGTTTGCTGAGCTCTGCCTTAGGAGCATCTCTACAATTATTATTACTTTGTAACTTGTTTAATAATGTATGACCACATAGATCAATAGATTTAAAAAGGAAAATCAAATAAGGAATTTTAAATTCAGTCTCTGAAATTTAAAGAGAAAAACAAATGGCTACTTTGAAACATAATTAATAGTTTGATATTTTCACTTGTGTATAATTATACTCCAAAATCTAGTAATTCTTTGTAAAATTTAAATGTAATGTCAGTTATAAAACATTGGTTCCGTCTTTATCATACGTGTATTCTCATTGTATGATTATATAGTAAAGTCTTCAAAAAAGGTTTTAAAACTCAAATATGGTTGACTATGCATTTCATTTTTTTCAACTTACATAATATAGTTTAATATTTTACCAATATAAAATATATGGCAATATGACTTTGTGGAAATAGAATTAGACAACATTCATAACAAATATTACATTATTTTCTTTCCATTAGTTTGGTTGTCTCTAACAATTCACATAAAAAATGTCCATTTTACTTTATTAAGTTAACATAGTAAAACTCGCTTGGAAAAACAGACCGGTATGCATGGACTTATTTGAAATATTAGGTATTACATGAATTTGCATGTCAATTTACCAGCTGTGACTACTAAGTACTATGTTTTGTTTGTGTTTGCATAATACGTATGGTTTGCATATGATGATTTGGGTGTAGTCTTATTAACAACTTACATTTTACCCATATAAGTTTAAATTAGTTCCAATAATAAAGGAAATATTTTTAAAACATAAGCCAGATTGTTTAATCCCTTTGATCAAAACCCTCTACTGGCTGCCATGTAATTGGAGCAAACATCATGGTGGTAAAATTCTCCCATAACCTCATCTTTTATTAATCTCCCAATTGTTTCTTCCATTCAAACCATAATCTTTCATAAACTCATTTTAAGGCTTTTGTACTGGCTAGGTTCCAATGCTTAAAGTACTGTTCCCAAGATATTTGCATGACTCACTTCCTGATTTGTTCAGATGTTTGATTTAAAAATAAATTTGCCTCAATATTTCTGTAGGTGAAGCTTTGCAGGTAAGTGATTCCCTAAGTTTGTGTTTACATACATGCATCCTTATTTTGACTTCACTTTCAGCATTATTTGTTGTAGGTGTAAAATTTTAGTTTGAAACATATTTTCTTTCCATATTTAAAACATTTTACTCTATTGTTTGTCCATTTTCATCATTTCTATTGATGCCAGCTATTAATTTTACTGATTCTCCTTGGTAATAAAATGCCTTTTATTATTTTTCCTTCTGCTTTTGACTTTTGGCATAATGATGAGCTTACTTGGCATTCACAATACTTCTTGAACTTAAAGTCTGAAGTGTTCTAACAGAGAAGTACGCCAAGGGAGGATGAAGTTGTGACCAATTAAGAATTGGGAGATGAATGCAATGGCTGGTGATGGAAATCTACATAGGGTACCAGTTGTTTTTACTCCAAGCTTGCTATATACAATATTTTTGGAAGCAGGGTGGAAAACTGTGCTGCATGGATCAAATATGGCTTGCAGCTTGTTTTATATAGTTTGCAATACAGTTTGCAAAGTCTAAGTATTCATTATCTCACCCTCTACAGGAAATGTCTGCAGAACTCTAATTTAGAGGAAGAATATTATCTTTCAAGTCAGGCCATTATGGTTAAAAAACAAAACAAAACAAAAATTTGGTTCTATTAAATACTAAAACCCTTTCTATTTCAATTAACTTTTCTGAGCTTTGCTTGATTTCTGTATACAGTGGCAATAAGATTATCTAAGAGAATTATTGTGAACACTAAATAAGAGAATGCTTGCAAGAATCCAAACACCACAATGTGGTACATAATGGGCAGTTAGAAAGTGTTATTTAATTAACTGAATGTTCCTTTGTATGTTTCACAATAGACAATCTCATGGCACAAATACCTCAAGTCTGGAACTTTGTAACAACTAACTGGATATCCTTCTATTATTTCCATTCTCTCCTCTTCTAGCTAACTTTGATGTTCAGTCACCATGATCTGTCTGACTCTTCATGACCCCATGGACTGCAGTAGGCCAGACCTCCCTGTCCTTCACCAACTTCAAGAATTGCCCAAGTTCATGCCAAAGCTAACTTTATATGACTGTATTTAATTATAATATGTGCTTTTATTCATGCATAGTATGAGGTGCCATTTTTTTTAAACTGGAAGTTTAGTTCATATACAATTTTGTGTTAGTTTCAGGCAGACAACAAAGTGATATATATAATATATATTATATATATATTACTTTTTGGATTCTTTTCCCTTATGAGTTATTACAAAATATTGACTATAGTCCTCTGTGCTATACAGTAGATGTCCAAGAACATATTGCATACTACATATCTATTTTATATATAGTAGTGTGTGCAAAATTATTTTGCACACACTATTATATATATATATACATACATATATATATATATATATATATACATAAAGACACTTTTTCTTTTCCTTTGCTTCATTCCTTTGCCCAATTTAGAATAAAAGTGACTTTTTCTAGTGCAGAATGAATCCACACTGAATAACCAAATGTGTAACATGAACACAGTGCATTAAAATTCCCTGATTTTAGTGGGCTATTAAGGAGCTCTTTGACTGAACATGAAGGGCTTTTCTGACAGATGTATGTAACGGAAANATATATATATATATATATATACATAAAGACACTTTTTCTTTTCCTTTGCTTCATTCCTTTGCCCAATTTAGAATAAAAGTGACTTTTTCTAGTGCAGAATGAATCCACACTGAATAACCAAATGTGTAACATGAACACAGTGCATTAAAATTCCCTGATTTTAGTGGGCTATTAAGGAGCTCTTTGACTGAACATGAAGGGCTTTTCTGACAGATGTATGTAACGGAAATTATAGGTATTCAATTGACTATGCCAAAGCCTTTGACTGTGTGGATCACAATAAACTGTGGAAAATNCTTTGAAGGAATGATGCTAAAGCTGAAGCTCCAGTACTTTGGCCACCTCATGCAAAGAGTTGACTCATTGGAAAAGACTCTGATGCTGGGAGGGATTAGGGGCAGGAGGAGAAGGGGATGACTGAGGATGAGATGGCTGGATGGCATCATTGACTTGATGGACACGAATCTGAGTGAACTCCGGGAGTTGTTGATGTACAGGGAGGCCTGGCATGTTGCAATTCATGGGTTTGCAAAGAGTCTCAGGACATGACTGAGTGACTGAACTAAACTGAACTGAAGGGATAATTAAAAAAGAAATGAACTGCCCCAATATTAGGAGATCTCAGCCTGGGGTATCATCCAGTTAAGCTGCCAAGAAGAGTAACCACTGCTTGAACCTTGCTGGCTTAGCATCCATTCCAGCTGATCTCCTTATATTCAAAAACATGGAAAATTAAACTTGCCTGGACTCTAGTAGAATGGCACTAAATGCCTATTCTTCTTGTGAGTGGAAAATTCATTTTTTTAGTCAAAGTGTTTTTGACCCAGCCATCTGCTCAATGGAAGTGATGCCCAACCTATGTCATGATCTTTTTTTAATAGTGCTACCTTTGAGGTACTTTATAAATGTTCTACCCAAAAGCATCTTTCTGTAGGAAATTTTAAGAATCCTTGTTACTGAGGAAGAGCTCCTTAATTTAAATATGCTAAAAGCCATGAAAAGCATTATGGAAGGGCAGTACTATTATGTTTGTTGCAGGCTACTTTATGTGATACTGCACGTTTTGCATCAAGCTTCTTTATAATATTTTTTGGGAATTAGTATGTCCCAAACTATTTTATAAAACTTTGGTTTCCAACTGTAGCACGTGTCAAAGTCATCCAAAGTGTTCATCAAATCCCAGATCACTGGACTTTGACCATAGAGTTACTGATTTAGCAGGACCAGAGAGAATCCTTAGATTTATATATCTAACAATTCCCCAGGTGCTGCTGTTGCTTGTGGTGGCACAATTGGAGAAACATTGATATAATACAGAAAACACAGAAAGATTATTTTATTATGCAATAATTCTGTGGGATAATATGCTTGAATTTTACATTCTGAGTACCACAGCCTTTTGTGCAAAGGCCTCAACTAGTGTACTTCATTTAAATATCTATATAATGTCTTTTGCAGTCATTTTTAAAATTTAAAATGGTTTCTTCACATATTATCAAATCCTCACAATCAAGTTAGAATGTATGATTTATCTGTTTAAGAACTTATATTGTATATGGATATATATATGTATGTGTGTATGCATATATGCATTGCATATACATATATATGTGTATATATATTTATAATATTGTGTATACATGCATGTTTTTCTAAAATTATCAAATCTAAAATTAGTACAATTTATTTCAATTGTAAGCTCAGTTAGATGTGATTTAAGTTGTGTCTATAAGCTAATCATTTTTCATTTTCTCATCTGGTTCTTGATAATACATTGATGCCATGATCTGAGTAGCTACTTAAAAATGTAATGATCATTTTATCCTTTTTCCTGCCTCATTCCCTTATTTTTATAAAACACTTTTTTATTTGATTGCAGAGAAATCTTCTTCTTTCTTCAGTTTCTATTCTTTTATATTTCAAATGTGAATTTTGCTTTCATAGTTCTAATTATTCATCTTTTGTATTAACACAGTTATTAACCATGCTAAAATTTTCAAATGGTCTCTTCAAAATGCCAACTTCAGAGTATTTTTGAATTTTTTAAAAAAATATTTTTATGATCTGAAGTATGATTTGAAAGAATTGATCTTTGTAGTGCTGGACTGGTGGAAGGGGATTATAGCCGGTGAATTTTTGGTGAAAGGCGAGCTTCTTCAGGTTTCTTTATGAATTGAAAAATCTTTCAATCTAGTCATAAATAATTGACTGATATTTTTTGTTCTAAGATGAGCAACCATCCCCCTTTGTTGTGGTCTCTTATGATTATTTATGTTAATAGCAAAAATACATGACCATACTAGACACTGTTCTTATTGTTGAAGAATTCTTCAAGTCATAACTAAGTTGAACTATCATTAGTTTTGTCAAAGGCTTATATAAAGTTTTTTTTTTTTTAAGATCTAACCAGAGAAGAACATATTGAAGAATTGACTTGACATTTGGCTTGTATAAAAGAAATAAGAAATCAGAACATGGATTATAAATTCTTTGGAAAAGATTTTGCTGTTTTTTATCCACTTTCTTTGAACTTTTTACAGTTAGAGAAATAGATTATCTTTTGAATAGTTCTATTCAAAANAAGTTTTTTTTTTTTTAAGATCTAACCAGAGAAGAACATATTGAAGAATTGACTTGACATTTGGCTTGTATAAAAGAAATAAGAAATCAGAACATGGATTATAAATTCTTTGGAAAAGATTTTGCTGTTTTTTATCCACTTTCTTTGAACTTTTTACAGTTAGAGAAATAGATTATCTTTTGAATAGTTCTATTCAAAATAATTTACTTGATGATGAATATCATATATGAAACAAAAATTCATTTTCCTTGATCCTTTGTAATGTCAATCCATTAAAACTATTTGTTATTAGATAAAAAACAGATAAACAAGTCTTGCTTTTTTAAGAAAAAAGTTGCTTTTTTAAGAAAAGCTTGTTTTTCAGAATGAAAATGCTAATGGATATATAAACATATATATGTATATCTGAAATTAATAATATATCTTCAATCTCTGTTAACTGGATTGGTCATTATATTGGCTGGGAATGGAAAAATCCTTAAAAATGTTGCAAATAATAACTTACAATGTCTTCCTCACCATGTCCCTCAGAAATGAACTTCTTCCCAAGCTGTCCATAAACATGAACTCTCTCAACATACAGTTTATTGATTATTTTTTAAGTCCAGAGTTGTAATTATAAACAAGCTTTTCTTCATGGTTTTCATGTCATTAGAATAATTATTGTTTAACCACTGCCCTCTTTATAAAGTAGAAAATAAATGGTTTCAAACAAGACTCATCATTCAATTTGTAGTTAATTGATATAATTAGAGTATATTTTGTCATTTATCTTTCTAAACTGATAATACTGTGAAAAATGTGTAGCTTCTTTGCATTCTCTTTCTTGAACTATTTGACAAGCTCTTTTATATTTTGGAAAAAGCACATTTTCTCAGTTTTAAAGTTTACTTACAGAAGTTTCTAAGCTTTTCATATGCTAGTGAAACATTCATACAAATTTTGAAAATTTTTATTGCAGTGTTTTTCAGAGATTTTTAGCAGGCTTTATGTGGATGTTGCATGGTGCATGCTCAATTGAGTCCCACTCCTTTGCAACCCTATGGATTGCAGCCTTTCAGGCTCCTCTATCCTTGGGATTTTCCAGGTATGAATATCAGTGTAAGTTGCCATTTTTTCCTCCAGAGGATCTTTGAGACTCAGGCATCAAACTCATCAAACTCGTATCTTCTGTGTCTCTTGCATTGCATGTGGGTTCTTTAACACTGAGCCACCTGAGAAGCCCATGGTAGACTTAGACCTGTATATTAATTGTCTCGATAAGTAATGATTGTTGAAGAAGTGTATATCATATCTGTTTTCTGACAAATCTAACATAACATTAATTTCATCATAATTTCATGTTTAATGATAACATTAATTTCATAATGTTATGATTAATCCTTGTCACATGGCTCAACTTTTAAGATTAATTTTGGAATTATTCTAAAGCAGTGGTTCTATAATGGATTAATTTTTCACCCTAGTGTTAATTTAGTAATGTATACAGAAAATTTTGTTTGTTATAACAAGTGTGGAAGGAGGAAAGAGGTGGTTGTTATTGCCATCTGTGAGTGGAGGCCAGGGATGCTGCTAAACATCCTACAATGAATAGAACATTTCCTCATACTAAAGAAATATCTATCTCTAAATGTCAATAGTGCTGATGTTTAAAGCCTGATCAAGAGTATCTCACTCAACACAGTCTATAAGCATGATAAAATTGGAAATCTCACTGGAAACTATCCTTTCTGTATATTCTTGCTTTAGCATCAACTTATGATGAGCTGATTAGTCATTCTACATTATCCTTTCTAATTTCTCTGACCATTATGATATATGTAATGACCGTGGATCTTAGCTGTGAAGAAAACTTGAAGAATGGAAATAAGACCTTACCCTTTTGGAATAAGTATTTACTTTCTGTGGCTCCCTAGTGACTCAGATGGTAAAGAAACTGCCTGCAATGCAGGAGACTGGGTTCAATCCCTGGGTCAGGAAAATGCCCCAGAGAAGGGAATGGCAACCCACTCCAATATTATTTCCAGGAGAATTCCATGAACAGAGGTTCTTGATGGGCTATAGTCCATGAAGTCGCAAAGAATTGGACATGACTGAGGGACTAACATTTTCTTTCTGTGGGTTGGTAATGCATAATTGTGCTGTCTGCTACCACTGTTTGTATTTTTATTTGCTTTCCTTTTCTGTGTGATTACATGGTGTGTGTGATTTTTAACTTTTATAGGATAGACGATTCATTTAAACCACAAAAAATCATCGTTACCCTCCTCTCTTTTATTAAAATACAATTTATGAATAAGGATGTAGTTACTTGGAAAAAGTCAAGATTAGTATTAATTTATTTACAAAAATGCAATTCACTTTCCTTCTGTCTCCTCTTTGAGTGAACTGAAAAAAAAAATGAGAGAGAGAGCGAGCAAGATTAAGCTGACAATTAAAAATTGCACACAAATATACAATTAATAGGGGGGAAATATATCTTGTTTGCATCAAGAGAGAAAAGAGCAACAGATTATTCCATTCTGAGATAAACTTTGATGATAAAGGCATATTCCTGATCTGAAATCCAGGCTTGGGACTTTGCTATGGATTATAGAAAAGCATAACTACCTAGATTTTTATTTAAAATGTGGTTTAATGTCACTAGTACTGTGCTGTTATACTACACTGAATTTTTTCCTTACCTGTCTTCATTATTAAATTTAAAGTTGTATAACCCATCTCCTGTGACAATTAGCTTTGTTTGACATGGAAAGAAGTAAAGATTTTGAAGGACAGAGATTTTGAAGCTCTTGAGCTTTCAGTGTCTAAAGTACAAATGATAAAAGAATATATGCCTTTGAGTACTTTATGCATCTATCTCATCTGCTTAAATGACCCCCACAAACACCCTAAGCAGGACGCCACTGTAGCTCTTAGTCAAGGATTAAATTTTTAAGCCAAATAAGGCCAATCAGTACTTCTTAATTGAGAGTTTGTAGTTGTGACACAGAATAACCAAGAAACGTGTATAGGAGCTGAGAAAATGCCCAAACAGAAAAGACTGAAGAAGGCCCAAGGGGATAAACAGAGAAATGCAATAAAGGAAAATGTCCTTAAGACTTCTGGGTTCTTGTGGTTTCTGAAGCCAGATGAGTGCACCTGCTTTATTTTCAATGAAATACTTTAAATCTTTATAACAATGCTGCTTCAGCATTTAAGTTAGACCATGATATTTTATGCTACTTTCTAACAAAAAAATTTAATAAAGTCTACAATAACAAAGTTAATGATAATATTTAACGAATGGTAATATTTAATGGCAGTTGTACAGCACTGGAGTGGCATGTGACCGAGAGGAGATACCCCAAGTCCAAGGTCAGGAGCAGTGCCTGTGCTTCACTGGACAAGCCATGTGGAGCTACCCAATGTTCAAGGTCAGAAAAACCCCAGTAAGATGGTAGGCACTGGAGCGGCTGTGAGGAGATACCCCATGTCCAAGGGCAAAGGAGAAGACCCAGCAAGATGCTAGGAGGGGCAAATTCATGTTTAGAATCAATCCCCATTCTTGCCAGAGACACTCAGAGGGTTCAAACAAACCGTGTGTGCACTAGGACCCAGGAACCCCAAAAAGACTGAGACAGAACTGTGTTTGAGCATCTTTTGTGGAGGTACAGGTCAGCAGTGGTCTGCTGCAGGGGCAGGGGTTCTGAGTGTGGGTACGGCATAAGTCATCTTGGAAGAGGTTACCATTAACCCCACTATAGAGCTACCAGAACTTACATAGAACTGGGAAATAGAGTCTTGGAGGGCACAACAGAACCTTGTGCACCTGGACCCAGAAGAAAGGAACAATGACCCCACAGGAGTCTTGCCTGTGGGTGTCTGGGAGTCTTTGGGAAGGTGTGGGTCGGTGGTGGCCTGATACAGGGTTGGACTGTAGCAGTACATGCCTGGGGAGCCAGGAGGAGCTACCGCATGCCTGAGGCTGGGGGCGGTGGCTGGGATGAGCCATCCCACATCCAAGGAGTGGTGGCTGCGCGGGGGCAGGAGGGCCTAGAGGAGCTATTCCATGATCAAAGTCAGGAGGGGCAGCCATGAGGAGATACCCCTCATCCAAGATAAGGAGCAGCGGCTGCCTTTGCTGGAACAGCGGCTGCCTTTGCTGGAACAGCGGCTGCCTTTGCTGGAACAGCGGCTGCCTTTGCTGGAGCAGCCATGAAGACATACCCCATGTACAAGGTAAGAGAAACCCAAGTAAGATGGTAGGTGTTGCAAGAGGGAATCAGAGGACAGACACACTGAAACCATAATCACAGAAAACTAGTCAATCTAATCACACTCGGACCACAGCCTTGTCTAACTCAATGAAACTAAGCCATGCCGTGTGGGGCCACCCAAGACGGGAGGGACATGGTGGAGAGATCTGATATAATGTGGTCCAGTGGAGAAGGGGATGGCAAACCACTTCAGTATCCTTGCCTTGAGAACTCCATGAACAGTATGAAAAGGCAAAATGATAAGATACTGAATGAAGAAACTCCCCAGGTCAGTAGGTGCCCAATATGCTACTGGAGATCAGTGGAGAATTAACTCCAGAAAAAACAAAGGGATGGAGCCAAAGCAAAAACAATACCCAGCTGTGGATGTGACTGGTGATAGAAGCAAGATCTGATGCTGTAAAGAGCAATATTGCATAGGAACCTGGAACATCAGGTCCATGAATCAAGACAAATTGGAAGTGGTCAAACAAGAGATGGCAAGAGTGAACGTCAACATTCTAGGAATCAGTGAACTAAAATGGACTGGAATGGGTGAATTTAACTCAGATGACCATTGTATCTACTCCTGTGGACAGGAATCCCTTAGAAGACATGGAGTAGCCATCATGGTCAACAAAAGAGTCCTAAATGCAGTACTTGGATGCAATCTCAAAATTGATAGAACGATCTCTGTTCGTTTCCAAGGCAAACCATTCAATATCACCGTAATCCAAGTCTATACATCAACAAGTAACACTGAATAAGTTGAAGTTGAATGGTTCTATGAAGACCTAAAAGACCTTTAGAACTAACACCCAAGAAAGATGTCGTTTTCATTATAGGGAACTGGAATGCAAAAGTAGGAAGTCAAGAAACACGTGGAGTAATAGACAAATTTGGCCTTGGCATATGGAATGAAGCAGGGCAAAGACTAACAGAGTTTTGCCAAGAAAATGCACTGGTCATAGCAAACACCTTCTTCCAGCAACACAAGAGAAGACTCTACACATGGACATCACCAGATGGTCAACATTGAAATCAGATTGATTATGTTCTTTGCAGCCAAAGATGGAGAAGCTCTATACAGTCAACAAAAACAAGACCGGGAGCTGACTGTGGCTCAGATAATGAACTCCTTATTGCCAAATTGAGACTTAAATTGAAGAAAGTAGGGAAAACCACAAGACAATTCAGATATGACCTGAATCAAATCCCTTATGATTATACAGTGGAAATGAGAAATAAATTTAAGGGCCTAGATGTGATAGATAGAGTGCCTGATGAACTATGGAATGAAGTTCATGACATTGCACAGGAGACAGGAATCAAGACCATTCCCATGGAAAAGAAATACAAAAAAGCAAAATGACTGTCTGAGGAGGACTTACAAATAGCTATGAAAAGAAGAGAAGTGAAAATCAAAGGAGAAAAAGAAAGATATAAGCATCTGAATGCAGATTTCCAAAGAATAGCAAGGAAAGATAAGAAAGCCTTCCTTAGTGATCAATGAAGAGAAATAGAAGAAAACAACAGAATGGGAAAGACTAGAGATCTCTTCAAGAAAATTAGGGATACCAAGGGAATATTTCATGCAAAGATGGGCTTGATAAAGGACAGAAATGGTCTGGACCTAACAGAAGCAGAAGATATTAAGAAGAGGTGGCAAGAATACACAGAAGAANTCTCAAGAGGCAGGTTAGGTGTTCTGGTATTCCTATCTCTTTCAGAATTTTCCACAGTTTATTGTGATCTACACAGTCAAAGGGTTGGCATAGTCAATAAAGCATCATAATTTGGCTCCAGGTAAATAGCAGGGAGGGTACTGAGCTCTACCCATCAACAGAAAATTGGCTTAAGCATTTACTGAACATGGCCTTGCTCATCAGAACAAATCCCAGTATCCCCCTCAGGCAGTCTATCCCATTAGGAAGCTTTCATAAGCCTCTTATCCTTCTCCATCAGAAGGCAGACAGACGACTGAAAACCATCATCACAGAAGACTAACCAATCTAATCACATGAATCACAGCCTTGTCAAACTCAATGAAACTATGAGCTATGTTGTATAAGGCCACCCAAGACAGATGGGTCATGAGGGAGAGTTCTGAAAGAAAATGTGGCCCACTGGAAAAGGAATGGCAGACCACTTTCAGTATTCTTGCCTAGAGAACTACATGAACAATATGAAAAGACAAAAAGTTAGGACACTGAACAATGAACTCCCCAGGTTTGTAAGTATCCCATATGCTACTGGAAATCAATAGAGAAATAACTCCAGAAAGAATGAAGAGATAGGCCCAAAACAAAATAAACACCCAGTTGTGGATGTGAAGAGCAATATTGCATAGGAATCTGGAATGTTAAGTCCATGAACTAAGGCAAACTGGAAGTGGTCAAACAGGAGATGGCAAGAGTGAATTTTGACATTTTAGGAATCAGCGAACTCATATGGACTGGAATGGATGAATTTACTCAGATGACCATAATATCTATCACTGTGGGCAAGAATCCCTTAGAAGAAATGAAATAGCCATCGTAGTCAACAGGAGTTCGAAATGCAGTACTTAGATGCAGTCTCAAAAACATTTCCAAGGCAAACCACTCAATATCACAATAATCCAAGACTATGCCCTGACCAATAATGCTGAGGAAGCTGAAGTTGAATGGTTCTATGAAGACATAGAAGACTTCTAGAACTAACAAAAAAAGAAGGTGTTCTTTTCATTATAGGGAACTGGAATGCAAAAGTAGGAAGTCAAAACACACCTGGAGTAACAGGCAAATTTGGCCATGGAGTACAGAATGAAACAGGGCAAAGGCTAATAGCTAATGGAGTTTTTCCAAGAGAATGCATTGGTCATAGCAAAAACCCTCATCCAACAACACAAGAGAAGACTCTACACATGGACATCACCAAGACTGAAATCAGATTGATTATATTCTTTGCAACCTAAGATGGAGAAGCTCTATACAGTCAGCAAAAACAAGACCAGGAGCTGACTGTGGCTCAGATCATGAGCTCCTTATTGCCAAATTCAGATTTAACTTGAATAAAGCAGGGAAAACCACTAGATCACTCAGGTATGACCTAAATAGAATCCCTTATAATTATACAGTGAAAGTGAGAAATAGATTTAAGGGACTAGATCTGATAGATAGAGTGCCTCATGGACTATGGATGGAGGTTCATGACATTATACAGGAGACAGGGATCAAAACCATCCCCATGGAAAAGAAATGCAAAAAAGCAAAATGGCTACCTGGGGAGGCTTTACAAATAACTATGAAAAGAAGAGAAGTGAAAAGCAAAGGAGAAAAGGAGATATAACCATCTGAATGCAGAGTTCAAAAGAATAACACGGAGAGATGAGAAAGCCTCCTCAGTGATCAATTCAAAGAAATAGAGGAAAACAACAGAATAGGAAAGACTAGAGATCTCTTTAAGAAAATTAGAGATATCAAGGGAACATTTCATGTAAAGATGGGCACAATAAAGGACAGAAATGGGATGGACCTAACAGAAGAAGAAAATATTAAGAAGAGATGGCAAGAATATACAGAAGAACTATACAAAGAAGATTTTCATGACCCAGATAATCATGATGGTGTGATCACTCACCGAGCCAGACATCCTGGAATGTGAAGTCAAGTGGGCCTTAGGAAGCATCACTAAGAACAAAGCTAGTGGAGGTGCTGGAATTCCAGTAGAGCTATTTCAAATCCCAAAAGATGATGCTGTGAAAGTGCTGCACTCAATGTGTCAGCAATTTGGAAAACTCAGCAGTGGCCACAGGACTGGAAAAGGTCAGTTTTCATTTCAATCCCAAAGAAAGGCAATGCCAAAGAATGTTCAAACTACTGCACAACTGCACTCATCTCACACACTAGTAAAGTAATGCTCCAAATTCTCTAAGCCAGGCTTCAATAATATGTGGACTATAAACTTCCAGATATTCAAGTTGGTTTTACAAAAGGCAGAGGAACCAGAGATCAAATTGCCAACATCCGCTGGATCATGGAAAAAGCAAGAGAATTCCAAGTAAATATATTTCTGCTTTATTGACTATACCTAAGCCTTTGACTGTGTGAATCACAATAAACTGTAGAAAATTCTGAAAGAGATGGGAAGACCAGACCACTTGACCTGCCTCTTGAGAAACCTATATGCAGGTTAGGAAGCAACAGTTAGAACTGGACGTGGAACAACTTGTTCCAAATAGGAAAAGGAGTATGTCAAGGCTGTATATTGTCACCCTGCTTATTCAGCTTATATTCAGAGCACATCATGAGAAACACTGGGCTGGATGAAGCACAAACTAGAATCAAGATTGCCTGGAGAAACATCAGTATCCTCAGATATGTAGATGACACCATCCTTACGTCAGAGAGTGAAGAAGAACTAAAGAGCTTCTTGATGAAAGTGAAAGAAGAGAGTGAAAAAGTTGGCTTAAATCTCAACATTCAGAAAATGAGATCATGGCATCTGGTCCCATCACTTTATGGCAAATAGGTGAAGCAACAGTTGAAACAGTGGATGATTTTATTTTAGGGTACTCCAAAATCACTGCAGATGGTGAGTGTATTCATTAAAATTAAAAGACACTTACTCCTTGGAAGANTTGGAAAACTCAGCAGTGGCCACAGGACTGGAAAAGGTCAGTTTTCATTTCAATCCCAAAGAAAGGCAATGCCAAAGAATGTTCAAACTACTGCACAACTGCACTCATCTCACACACTAGTAAAGTAATGCTCCAAATTCTCTAAGCCAGGCTTCAATAATATGTGGACTATAAACTTCCAGATATTCAAGTTGGTTTTACAAAAGGCAGAGGAACCAGAGATCAAATTGCCAACATCCGCTGGATCATGGAAAAAGCAAGAGAATTCCAAGTAAATATATTTCTGCTTTATTGACTATACCTAAGCCTTTGACTGTGTGAATCACAATAAACTGTAGAAAATTCTGAAAGAGATGGGAAGACCAGACCACTTGACCTGCCTCTTGAGAAACCTATATGCAGGTTAGGAAGCAACAGTTAGAACTGGACGTGGAACAACTTGTTCCAAATAGGAAAAGGAGTATGTCAAGGCTGTATATTGTCACCCTGCTTATTCAGCTTATATTCAGAGCACATCATGAGAAACACTGGGCTGGATGAAGCACAAACTAGAATCAAGATTGCCTGGAGAAACATCAGTATCCTCAGATATGTAGATGACACCATCCTTACGTCAGAGAGTGAAGAAGAACTAAAGAGCTTCTTGATGAAAGTGAAAGAAGAGAGTGAAAAAGTTGGCTTAAATCTCAACATTCAGAAAATGAGATCATGGCATCTGGTCCCATCACTTTATGGCAAATAGGTGAAGCAACAGTTGAAACAGTGGATGATTTTATTTTAGGGTACTCCAAAATCACTGCAGATGGTGAGTGTATTCATTAAAATTAAAAGACACTTACTCCTTGGAAGAAAAGTTATGACCAACCTCGACAGCATATTAAAAAGCAGAGACGTTACTTTGCCAACAAAGTTCCATCTAGTCAAGGCTATGGTTTTTCCACTAGTCATGTATAGATGTGAGAGTTGAACTATAAAGAAAGCTGAGCACTGAAGAATTGATGCTTTTCAACTGTGGTGTTGGAGAGGACTCTTGAGAGTCCCTTGGATTGGAAGGAGATCCAACTAGTCTCTCCTAAAGGATATCAGTCTTGAATGTTCATTGGAAAAACTGATGCTAAAGCTGAAATTCCAATACTTTGGCTACCTGATGTGAAGAGCTGACTCATTTGTAAAGACCCTGATGCTGGGAAAGATGGGGGGCAGGAAGAGAAGGGGATGACAGAGGATGTTATGGTTAGATGCTATCACCAACTCAATGGACATGAATTTGAGTAAACTCTGGGAGTCGGTGATGAACAGGGAGGCCTCGTGTGCTGCAATCCTTGGAGTCACAAAGGTTGGACACGGCTGAGTGACTGAACTGAACTAAACTGAACAAATGCTAACTGAATGCCGAGCAACAGTCTAATATATTTCCAAGATTTTTCTCATTCATTGCTCTCCAAACTCATGTAATAGAAAAGTCACTATTTCTGCAAGGTGTTAAATAATTGTATCATTAAGAAAGGAAATAAAATATATATCTAAATCTTGGTTTTTATACTTATTTTATTTTTTGCCTAGGCCAGAGTTAAATAAATATCAATGTTCACAGCTGGAATGTTCAAAAGTTATTAAGAGGCTTGCATGAAATGTAAAATCACAAGAACTTTATCAGCAGTTTTTAAATTTTTTTAAAATTTTATATTGGAGTATAGTATTAACAATGTTGTATTAGTTTCAGGTAGGTGTATAGCAATTTATTCAGTTATATATACATATGTATATATATATATTCTTTTTCAAATTATTTTTCCATTTAAGTTTTTATAGAATATTGAACAGATTTTCCTGTCCTTGTTGGTTATCCATTTTAAATAAAGCAATGTGTGCTGTAGTCACTAAATAGTATTATGTTTTTAAAATTAGAGTAAAATCAATGTGAATTCAAGCACAAGCATTTCTTCAGCTCTTCTAAGGAACATATATTCATCTCCTAACACTAAAAACAAATATATTTTATACAATGTAAATATATGTGCACATATAAGTTGTAAATATAATATTTATGATATAAACCTAACATGTATAATATAAAAATAAGATTGCATTATATGTATGCAATATACACAATAAAAATTGAAGCTTTGGAAATATTTCAAAATTAAAATGAAGAGAATTGCTCTTAAAAAGACAGAGCTTTTTTCACTCTCCCAACTCTTTTTCCAAATAATTATCCTATGATTCAAAACATTACTTAGAGGAAATTGTTCATAAAGAAAGGCAGCAGCAAAATTTTAAAGTACACCATGTTCCCAAAACGTGGTAAATAGTACCTCATGTAGGCTTCAGTTTACATTTAAAAGGCTAAAGAAAGTGGCTTTTGAAAAAGGATTCAGATTGATGCTACTGTATAATTTCAATACAAGTTTTCAAAATAAAAAGCAATGTTATAATAATTCAGTAGCAAAGGTACACAAATGATTCAGAATTCAGGCAAACCACAAAATCTTCACCCGGAAATGTACTGAGCATTCATGCTGAGGTATGAGTACTCTTGGAGTTGTATCTAAGAAAGCAAAAGCCTGTTTTCACTAGGCTCATGGTGTGTCCTCTGGTCAAGATAGAGTTAAAGCAACAGTGATTAGAAACCTAGGATGGAAGACCACGTGTAAGGAGTATGTAAATCCAAGTGTGAGAAAGTAGAATTTGGGAATCAAATTGAAGAAATAACCCTGACTTTTTATAGCTGACACTGGAAACTTTCTTTGAGCTATTGACTACTCTGAGGCTCACAGAGAGAGTTAAGTTGGACTAGCTGACTCAAATGATGGGTGAATTACTAGATAAATTGGTTATATTAAGCTGTACAAGTCAGGAAATGTTATTTTGAATCTTAGATCTTTTAAATTTTAATGGCCTTGTGCCAGGAGCCAGGGTGGAGTGGAGAATCTCACCCATGGCAAAGGTCATGAGGAAGAGGCCTGACAGGCAAAGGTGAGATCAGCCCTCGAGGAGCCTCCCTTTCTTGAGCATCTACCCAAAACCCATAATCTGTCTGTTTTTTTTTTTTTTATGACTTTCATCAACTCTTTTGATATGAACAGGGGGCTGTCCCTGACCAAAGAATTAACTTAGGGCTTTAGCTTATAAATCTCCTGGGCATGAAAGGAGTGTTTCAAACCCCCTGTTAGCATTCTAGCTTATTTGGCAGGTTTATCCAGACTCTTGCAACATTGTTGAGCCTATGATTACTGTCAAGTTCTCACATCCCTTATCCATTGTGTTTCTGGGAGTACATATAATCAGGATACACAAGAAACAAGTAATAGCCTTAGCATTAGCAACATTAGACTTTGAGTTAATAAGTTCTTTCTTTGCTGTAACCTGCTGAATCTTTGCTCCATAAAAATGTAACTCTGTACTTTAAGTGTGACGTAGGCTGGGAGTTTGAGAAGAAACACTTTAAGAGAAAATTAGTGTTCTGGCTGACCAACCTTTATCAAAAGGAGGTCATGGAATATCAACAGACCTCTGGGACAGGAGATGACGTACAAAAAATGGGACTCTTGCAAGAAGGAACCAGATATTGATAAAAGTTATTACTGATGGAATGTTGAGTTGACCCTGAATTTTTCACCTTGCTATATGTGTAACTCAGGGTATAAAAGCCCCGAGGAAAATAAAGTAAATGAGCCTAGCTCACCGAAGAAGCTTGGTCACCTCGTGTCTTTTTTTCCTTATCTCTTTCTCTATCTTTCTTCATTCGCCGATGTCGTCCATCCTGAGGATATCCCTGGACTCTGCTGAGGCTGGACCCTGGCAGCCTTGATGATTAGTTTAATTTGTCAGCTTAACTAGTCTAGGTGCTCGGTTGTTTGGTCAAATATTAGTCTGGATGTTGCTCTGAAGTTAGTTTTCAGTTAGAATTAACATTCGAACATTACAAAAGAAAAAAAAAAAAAAAGAGGGGTAGAGAAAATGATGAAATTCTAGCTGAGTTATTTGAAATTCTAAAAGATGATGCTGTTAAAGTGCTTCACTCAATATGGCAACAAATTTGGAATACTTAGCAGTGGCCACAGGACTGGAAAAGGCCATTCCAGTTCCAAAGAAGGGCAATGCCAAAGAATATTCAAATTGCCACACAATTGCACTCATTTCACATGATACGAGATAATGCTCAAAATCCTGTAATCTAGGGTTCAGTAGTACACAAACTGAAAACTTCCACAGGTTCAAACTGGATTTAGAAAAGGCACAGGAACCAGAGATAAAATTGCCAATATTAGTTGATTCACAGAAAAAGCAAGAGAATTCCAGACAAACTTTTACAGAAAAAACATCTACTTCTGCTTCATTAACTTTGCTAAACCTTTGACTGTTTAGATCACAACAAACTGGAAAATTCTTCAAGCGATGGGAAAACCAGACCACTTACCTGCGTCCTAAGAAACCTGTATGCAGGTCAAGAAGCAATAGTTAGAACTGGACATAGAACAACGAACTGGTTCAAAATTGGGAAAGTAGTATGTCAAGACTGTATATTGTCAGCCTGCTTATTTAAATTCTATGCAAAGTACATCATACAAAATACCACACTGGATTAAGCTCAAGCTAGAGTCAGGATTGCCAGGAGAAATATCAGTATTCTCAGATATGCAAATAAGACCACCCTAATAACAGAAAGCAAACAAGAACTAAAGAGCCTCTTGATGGAGGTGAAAGAAGGGAGTGAAAAAAGCTGGTTTAAACTCAACATTCAAAAAACTAAGATCATGACATCTGGTTCCATCACTTCATGGAAAATAGATGGGGGAAAAAAGGAAACAGTGACAGACTTTATTTTCTTGGGCTCCAAAATGACTGCAGATGGTGACTGCAGTCCTAAAATGAAAAGATATTTTCTCCTTGGAAAAAAAGCTATGACCAACCCTGACAGCATATTAAAAAGCAGAGACAACAGTTTGCCAACAAAAGTCCATATAATCAAAGCTATGATTTTTCCAGTAGTCATGTACTGATGTGAAAGTTGGACAGTAAAGAAGGCTGAGCACCAAAGAATTGATGCTTTTGAACTGTGGTATTGGAGAAGACTCTTGAGAGTCCCTTGGACAGCAAGGAGGTCAAACCATTCAATTATAAAGGAAATCAGTCCTGAATATTCATTGGAAGGACTGATGTTGAGACTGACTCTCCAATATTTTGACCACCTGATGCAAAGAAGAGACTCACTGGAAAAGATCCTGATGCTGGGAAAGATTGAAGAAGGGGATGACAGAAGACAAGATGGTTGGATAGTATCACTGACTCAATGGACATAGTTTGAGGAAACTCGGGGAGTTAGTGAAAGACAGGGAAGCCTGGTGTGCTGGAGTCCATGCGCTTGCAAAGAGTGGACTTACTGAGTGACTGAACAACAACAACATTTCAATAGTGGCCTTTGAGTAAATCAGCTTATCCTCGATAATATTGGTGGGCCTCATTCAATCAGTCAAAAACCTTAAGAATAAAGACAGGTTTCCTAAAGAAGGAATTTTCCCAAGAGTGCAACACAGGAGCTCTCCCTGAGTTTCCAGACTGGCACCCTCTGGATTCATATTTAAGAATGTAGCATTAATAATTTCCTGAATATCCAACCTGTGTTGGAAATACGCCTTCCCTCTGTATTTCTTACTTGCCAGTCCCCATACTACTGAGCCAATATATTAAAATAAATTCTCTCTCTCCATATGCATAATTTTTTTCCTAGGTTCTGTTTCTATCATATTTCTGTTTATCTGGAGAACCTTGAATAACAAAATTGCATGCTTTGCTACAGTCCAGTATGTTCATGATAAAAATCACTGTATCAGTGCACACATTTTCTCTTCCCTGTGCCTTCCAGCAAGGTGAGATGTAATATTTCTGTCCTTTGTGCCTTTAGCAAAAAACTTCTCACTAGTCTTCGTCTCCCCCTGGGTCTTGATTAAGAAGATCCTCTTGCACACAATTTTGTGCCTATAAAACTGTATCCCCAGTTGCTCTCAAAATGCTTTTTTGATAACTTATAGAACCATTTTTTAAGAGCTGGATAGCTAGTGTTGTGAAGGTTTCTAGCCCCATCCCCAGTGGCTACCCTCCAGCAAATGCTATCACTTTTATACCAAAAAATTTTTGACTTGCAAGAGCTCAACAAAAGATTCTTTAGCTCAATGATTTTAAAAAGGTAAAATGATTTGATCTCAAAAATAAAGAACATTTAAGTTAAAAAAAAATGAAGAACAAACTGCAAATATCCTTTGCTATTTTGAACGTCTTTGTGTTGTCAATATGACAGTAGCATTAGATTGGAAGGGGAAAGAAGGGACGAGAAAGAGAGAAGTCTTTATAATATTATTTATGTATTTTTCAATGGAAATACTGTTTCAGGTTTCTATGTCCTACTCTCAGTAATTGTTCTCTACTGCTTAATTTTTACAAACAGTAGAAAATGTTTAGAACATTCATATGTGGACATATACTGATATTTGTGTACTAATATCTCTTGATGTTTGGCAATATGATAAACAATTTGCACAATAAATAAGTTGAAATTGGTTCCAATATATGCCTTATTTTCTTAACTCAAGGTGGTTGTTTCTGGATTTGAGTCTGCAATTCTAAGAGCGTATAATTTTATATGAAATATCATTGCTCAAACATCTCCATTCTTGGTTGACAGAAAACAGAATAGAAAAATAAGCTGCTTGGTTGACAGTTGTCAGCAATTATTAAGCTTTTGTTCAGAGAAATAATTATATGTTTACAGAGAAAAGGATTTATAATTAAGAGGTATTTGAAATTCAACTTTTAATATTGCTTCTAAAGTTGTAAAAAAAGAAGAAAAATCTTGCAGAGTTTTATAGCAGATTCACTTCCCAATTAGGTAATCCTGGTCTCAATTTTCTCTCTCCTTTCAGTATGTCAACATGTACCCAATATATATATATATATCCCATCTTTAAGTTATATTGACCTCTGTTCAACGATTATTGCACTCTCAGATTATTTTCTCTCAGAATGCCTTTGGCCCTCTTTTGTAACTAATATATTTTAACAATGAATTTCCTAATGTGTAAGCTTACATAAAACAATTCTGTCACCTTTGATATTGTAATAGAATATGCCCATATTGTAAGAGCGCCTATTTCATATGAGGCTTTTATTCAAACCACCTCCCTCCAATGAATTATAATGTCTTTGAGAAAAGGGAACAAATTTTCCTTGTCAATATTTATGTCTGATATAGTATATGCTCATCTAACATATCACCTTGATATATTGAATTATCTTACAGAAAATATATATAAGTAAGCATATTAAGTAAAATATCAGTAATAAAAGTATTAAGTAAGAAAGTCTACACATACTAGTTTTCTATATCTTTATTGTTAAGTTTCTCAGTCATGTCTGACTCTTTGTGATCCCGTGGTCTGTAGCCTGTCAGGCTCCTCTGTCCATCGGATTTTCCAAGCAAGAATACTGGAGTGGGTTGTCATTCCCCTCTCTGGGGGATTTTCCCAACCCAGGTCTTTTGGTCTCCTGCCTTGCAGGCAGATTCTTTATTATCTGAGCCATCAAGGAAGCCTCTTTTTCTATATTTTTTATCTTACATTTTTGGGAATTTTTTTTTCTAATTATAGTTTCACTGATATTCTTGTCCAAACATGTATGTTTATTTCTCTAACAGAAATTCCAAAGTACTTTTTGATATGTGTATATGTAAAGGAGATCAGTTTAAAGAGGAAATCACCTTAGAATTTTACAATTAAAAGAACTAATTAATCTGAGTTTACTAAAGAATCACTCATGATGCTTTAAAAGAAAATACATTTCTCTGAGTACGTGCTCCTGTGTAGCTTGAGTCATTGGAGATTTACATCAAAGAATGGTTCAAATGTGAGAAGAAGCTACACTGTGAATTAAAAAAGTACAAATATTTTTAATAAGAAGACACAAAATGAAATGACATGCCACTGTAAGTCACATGGTAACACTGAACAATTTGTTAACTTATACACATATTAAAAATCTACTCCATATGAAACATTGTTCTCCTTTGGGGTCATATGCCAGTAAAATAAAATTGATCCTTGCTCTAATGGAAATTTTATTCCGCTAGTGGAAATCAGATGATTCACAATTAAAATAACAAAGATATCAATTTTCAGTTACTAGAAACTGGAAAGAATGGTGTGATAAAGATGAAAAAAGAAGCGCTATATGAATCATATGTTCTATGTCAGGAAAGGAATTTCAGATTTAAATATGATGCTGCATATATATGGAACTTAGAAACATGGTAATGATAACCCTGTATGCGAGACAGCAAAAGAGACACAGATGTATAGAACAGAATTTTGGACTCTGAGGGAGAGGGAGAAGGTGGGATGATTTGGGAGAATGGCACCGAAACATGTATACTAGCATGTAAGAAACGAATCGCCAGTCTATGTTTGATACAGGATACAGGATGCTTGAGGCTGGTGCACAGGGATGATCCAGAGAGATGATATGGGGAGGGAGGTGGGAGGGGGTTCAGGATTGTGAACTCATGTACACCCATGGCAGATTCATGTCAATGTATGGCAAAACCAATACAGTATTGTAAAGTAAAATAAAGTAAAAAATAAAAAATAAATAAATAAATAAAGTAAAAAAAATAAATATGATCCTAAATCAAGGATATGCCTGAAATGAAGAATCAGCAAGGACGGTCGTGAAGCTGAGTGAAATGAGTGGAATCAATGGGGAGAGTGGTAAGAAAGGACATAAGAGTTATGAGGTGAGAAGAGGATTGTGTCAGATTTATGGACCACTGTAGTGAATTTGTTTTTATACTCATTAGGAAGAGGAGTTCCTGCAAACTTTTAATTAGCGTATTGCCACAACCTGCCTTAAGAATTTAAAGGAGGACTTTGTGTATTAGAATTGAATACCTCTAAACAAGAATACAAACAGAAAGGTCAGTTAAGAAACTACTACACTAATCCAGGTAAGTATTGATAGTGGCTTAAACCAGTGAAGTAGAGGATGGGAATTATTTTGAAGCTATAGCCAAAATAATTTGCCAACACACTAAAGGTGTAACATGAGAGACAGGGAAGCTAAAGATAATTCCCGTGACTCTAGTCTTAAATTTAGTGACTGGAGTTCTGTCAACTGGGACCTATAAATGTCAGCATGTCTAAGGAAAGGTTTTGCATGTTTTACTTATACCATTAAGAATCTTGAGATGGGAAAATTATCCTGGGTTTTCCGGATGAGACCTAAAGGCATCTATCGTTAAAAAGGGGGGTAAAGGGGAGAGTTTTGCACACAAACACAGAGAGGGAGTCAAGATGAAGCAGAGAGAAATTTGAAGATGCTAGCCTTGAAAGACTGCAGATATTCACCTACAAGCCAAGGAATGCTGGCAGCCACAGAAGCTAAAAGACCTAGAAACGGTTTTCTCTGAGAGCCTCTAGAGGGTATATTTCCCTACCGATATACCATATATAATTAGGTGAATCATATATGCTATGTTGGAAAAGGAATTTCAGATTCCTTCATTTGGGGGCCTTGATTTTCCCCAGTGATATTTATTTTGGACTTCTAGCATCCAGACCTGTGAGATAATTTCTGTTGTTTCAAGGCACCAGTTCAGTTCAGTCGCTCAGTCGTGTCCGACTCTTTGCGACCCCATGAATTACAGCATGCCAGGCCTCCCTGTCCATCACCAACTCCCGGAGTTAAGTTCCTGGTAATTTGTTACAGCAGCATAGAAAATATAGATACTAATAGATTGTACTCCAAATTGGTAAAAATTGCAAATTCCATAGCAGTATATGAAAGTTCACATTTTTCTATACTGTTGTCAGAATCTGACATCATCACGTTTAAAAATATTTGCTAATCTGACTGGTGAAAAATTCCAACTGCATTAGTTTTAATTATACTTTCTCCATTAATATTTAGGTTGAACTTATTTTCATATCATTACTGGTCATTAGGGGCTTCCCTCCTAGGTCGGTTGGTAAAGAATCTGCCTGCAGTGATGGAAACCTGCGTTCGATCCTTGGGTTGGGAAGATACCCTGGAGAAAAAAATGACAACCCACTCCAGCATCTTTGCCTGCAAAATCCCATGGACAGAGCCTGGTGGGCAGCAGTCCATGGGGTTGCAGAGTCGGGCATGACTGACCTACTAACACTCACTCATTCACTGGTCATTTGCATTTCCTCTTATGATATGCTTTTCAAACCTCTTCCAATTTATATTTTGATTTATAAAAATTTTTAATGTATTCTTCCTGATATATAATGCAAACAGTTTCTCCAAAATTGGGTTGTTTACAAGACTGAAGCTTTGATTTATTATATTTTGTTGTCTCCTTTCTAGCTTTTGAATTTATTGTTTTCTTTTGTTTTAGATGGCCTGCCCTCAAAATATATTTTTTTATATTTATTTTTATAATTTTTTATATGTTGAGATCTTACAAATTTTTTTTGAAAATAATATGAGTTACTGATATGAATTACTTTTACATCAGAAATACAGTTATTTAAAAAATAGTTTACTGGATAGTATATTCCTTCTGCACTAATTTAAGATACCAACTTTATCATATAATATTTAGATTTTTAAAAAAATTTACTTCACTGATCTTTATATTTATCCTACCACCAGAATAACACTATGTAATTTTATATAGATACATGATGCATTTATGCAAGTCCTCCTTCTTGCTTCCCCTCTTAAAAAAATTGTATTTGAATAAAATTTTGTTATTTACTTTTGCATAGAAATATTTGCTCATACATAAAAATTTTTAAATGTTATAAGAAGCATAGGACTTCTAGAGAAAATAATTTTGAGGTATGATTGATGAAGCATTTAATTTGTATATTAACTGAACAGGAAAAAAGTTTAGCCTGTAATAGTTTAAATTAGAATATTTAAAGTATTTTTAAAGATTTTTTTCATTTTGATCAATATTCTAAGAACTGAGAAGATATATTATTTTTAAAAATATCATATTTTTGTTATAATTTGTACGTTTTATTGCCTTTAAAGTAAACATTAATCTTAATGGCAATACTATTCTAAAAACAACTGAACAAAGGAAAAACGTTTGCCAACTAAACTCTGAGATAGTCTCTTTTATCACATATTTTATTTTCTGAAAGAACTATTTTCAAGTTCATTAATTATATAGTTATCATATGGTGGAGCAATGGTAAAGAATCTGCCTACTGATGCAGTAGACACATGGAGATATGGGTTCAATCCCTGTATTAGGAAGATCCCCTGGAGTAGGAAATGGCAATTCACTTTGGTATTCTTGCCTGGAAAATTCCATAGGCAGAGGAGCTCGATAGGCTTGCAGTTCATGAGGTCACAAAGAGTAGGACATGACTGAACACACAGCACCATACCATATAAGACTGTTGCATTTGCTTTAAAAAGGCAATGTAAGCAAATTAACTTAGTTAAGATTTCTGAAAACTCTCACATCAAAGTACAAATTTCTGAAAATCTTTAACTCATGCACTTCATATCTGTACTTTTAAACATAATGCCATCCTGAATGCTATCAAGACCACTAGGATAAAACTTTTCTTAAAATAATCCGTAAAAAGGCTGCTGCCATTTGTCCTGTGTCCTTAGCTAACTTTCTCTTTAAGGAGATCTCATTACCCTTTGGTTCCAACCTTGACATGTTTCTAAATAGGTCTGATTTATCACCTCCTAGAACCAATGATTCCTATGTGATGAAAGAGAGTTCCACTATTAACCATATGATTTTTTTGAAACCATTGGAATGTAATTTGAATATTTGGATACAGATGGTTTTGATATTCATACACTCACAGATGATTTATATTTGACTGCTACCAGAGCAGAGCAATTGTATATCATAAATTGCAAAAGGTGCATCTTAGAATAAATAAAATGTAGAATTTATTTTATTTTGTTGTAATGTATCCTGAACACTAAGAGATCAAACCAACAATGGGCACTTCTCATAAACATTTTAAGGCAAAACATTATAGTACCTGAAATCATCTATAACCATTCAGTGTGAATTCAAAAAGATACAGGGATTTTAAAAAAATGAGTTGGAAATGCAAGGAACACATAGTAGAAAAATTAAATCATCAGCAAAGGCATTAAAAAAAAAAGTAATTTCTTGCTGCAGAAATTCAAATCAGCAACATGTAGAACAAATTTAGAAGTTCCCCAAACAGAAAAAAAAAAAAAAAAAAAAAAAAAACA
>SJYA01000917.1:144284-336796 GCA_006410615.1 Neotragus moschatus
GAAAAAAAAAAAAAAAAAAAAAAGGCCATTAATTGGAACTTGACCATTAATGACTCTTTTGGGTTCTGATTCTTGCTTCTTTCCTTTCCAAAAATAAGCATCTTTCTTCCTTTTATATTACAGACCAGCCTCTTTAATACAGAAGGAGGCAAGAGCACTTGGCTGTTGATATGTTGGGGTTTGCTTTTTCTGTTTGCAAATTACTTGCTGTGTCAGCTTCACTACTTAAACTTTAAAATTTTCTCTCTATGGATTGATACTGAGGGATTTGAACTACATCATTTTCCTAAATGTGGGCCACATAATCCTGGTTCTACAATATATTAAGCCTCCTTTAAGACAACAAATGTTGTGATTAAATAAGTTAAGAAACTTTACCTTAAATTTCTCTCTTGGAGATTTAAAGAGTATGTTAAATACACAGAGAAATTCCACAGTGAAAAAGAAACCAACTTAAGACTGTTGTTCAGTTCTTAAACAAGAAAGACATATCCACTAAGAATGACTTATTTCTTTACCCAGCAATTAACAATGTCCCTTAAATCTGGTCTAGTTCTTGTTTCTCCAGCAAGAAGAGACAGTTCTTTTCTAATTTATGCTATGTTAAAAAAAGATTAGAATAACTAAGAAAGAATTATTTAAATGATGGACGATGTTCAATTGTCTGATTTACTTATACAAGTATCCCTATGTAGTCTCTGAAGTGAAGTCGCTCAGTCGTGTCTGACTCTTTGTGACCCCATGCACTGTAGCCTACTGGGTTCATCTGTCCATGGGATTTTCCAGGCAAGAGTACTCGAGTGCAGTCAAGTAATACCTATATAAGAAGACTCTAGATAATGTTCGTGTGTGTCTGTGCATGTTCACGTGCTCAGTCATGTCTGACTCTTTGCAAACCCATGGGCTCTAGCCTGTCAAGCTCCTCTGTCAATGGAATTTTTCAGGCAAGAATTACTGGAGTAGGTTGCCATTTCTTACTCCAGGGGATCTTCCTTACTCAGGAACTGAACTGGCTTTCTTGCGGCTCCTACATTGGCAGGTGAATTCTCTACCACTTGCGCCATGTGAGAAGCCCACTTTACATAACTGCAACTGGAAATCCATGATTTAAAAATAAAGAAATCAGCTTTGCTGAGCATAATTCACCTTACAATCAAATATTAACAGAAGAACTTAGAACAGTGTGATTTACTATACAAATTCTAGACCTATCTAGTTTATGACTGTGAAATAACTTGGTTTTCATATTTTATTTTATTTTATTTTTTCATCTCAGGTGTACATGAGTTCCCAATCTTGACCCCCCCCCCCGGTTTTCTTCTTAAACACAAAGTATTTCAGCATAGCTCTTGTCTGGTTTAATTGTTGAATTATTAGTAATTCTCTGCCCTACTTATTCCTGGAAGTACCCAAAGAGTGTTTCACTGCAAGTCTAAAAGATTGTCTGTAAACACAAGGTCTCAGAATATATTCATACTATTATCTCTCTCCTAATATGGCCTCAACTTGTGAGTGGTCTCTACCAGCGACCAGGGAAGCTACCAGCAGAATCTTAGCCAATGGTCTACACCAATAATACTGGTTATAATTTCTGAATGTTCCCCTTGAGATAATTAAAAATGGGACAGCTTTCTTCCTGATTTAAAGTCCTAACCGCTCTTTTCACAGAGTGTTTTATCTAGTAAATTGTCATTTTAAATTCCCTTCCCCCTCTTTGAGAGACGTCTTTTTAAAGATCTCTTAGAGTTTTACCAATCCCTACATGCCTTCCACAAGGACCTGAGATACATTTCTTTGAGTGTAAATATTAAGGAAAATTGGAAGTCACTTAGTTGTGTCCCACTCTTTGCGACCCCATGGACTATATTGGAGTGGGTACCCTTCCCTTTCTTCAGTGGATCTTCCTGATCCAGAAATCAAATAGGCACCTTCTGCTTTGCAGGTGAATTCTTTACCAACTGAGCTATCAAGGAAGGCTAAATATTAAGGGAGATGACCCCCTAATCTTTCAGTTTGTGTTGAAATGGAAGAGCCTAACTTTTGTGGGCATCTTGTTCCAAATTGTACAGCAAACTACCTCCTGTCACAAAGACACAAGAAAATTTACCTTTTCTGTATAGAATGTTAATTAGCAAACAGGTGGCTTGTGTTTCTGCTCATCCCAGGACCTTAAAAATTCTCCCAGTCTCTGTTTCAACTGAGTGCCAGTTGAGATAGCTTCTCTCTCCCAGATTTCAATATTCTGTTTAACTTTATCCAGTTTAACTTTTGCTTTAACAACATTGTCTCTGGATTCTCCAAACTATTTAATGGATCCCTTGGAGGAAGAAATGGCTACCTACCTCAGTATTCTTGCCTGGAGAATACTATGAACACTCTTAAAAGTCTTTTAATTATTACCCAAATTGCAAGTAATGACAATGAAAAAATAAAATGACATGAATACTATCATCTATTGAGAGACACAAGGCTAATAAGGAAGCCACCTTTTAAAATATCAAAATATATCTAAACTTGTTCCTGATTCTAGGTATTTGGACCTTTACTCCAGTGCTCCTTTTTCCCTCCTCCACATTTCATGAGCATTCATTCTAAAAGGTAAAAATATTTTTGCACAATACCTCATACACTTGCATATAAGTCTATTTTGAATAAATCAAATTTGCCACAACAGAATGCTTTAAAGCTTTTAATATATGGTATCACTGGAAATTTGGCATATATATGTGTATCTAACATATACAATGTATCATATATATACAACATGCATTTAACATTTACAAGTAAACTTTGTATATATGCCTCTTCTCTGTATAAAAAGTTGCTGTTTCTATAATGTGAAAATATCTGTTGATTAGACCAGCATTATCAATTCTTTAGTCTAAGTCTTTTCATTAGCTTTCATAAATTCTGCATCTCTGAATCATGGAGTAAAGTGTTATTTTTCAAAAATGAGTCTATTCATAATGTACTTAACTCCTATAGATTTTAATAAAACCTACATATGTTACTTTGCTAGATGTAATAGTGATAGATAGCTACTCAGGAAGTTACTGAGAAGCAATATTATAATTTGAGGTTAAAATGAAAAAAAAAACCACTTTAATGTAATGTTATACTAAGATAACTAGACATTCATGTACAAAGATATTTATCTAGCCAGAATTATTATTCTCTCACTCCAATTTGCGGAGAAGGCAATGGCACCCCACTCCAGTACTCTTGCCTGGAAAATCCCATGGATGGAGGAGCCTGGAAGGATGCAGTCCATGGGGTTGATGAGGGTCAGACACGACTGAGCAACTTTACTTTCACTTTTCACTTTACTGCATTGGAGAAGGAACTGGCAACCCACTCCAGTGTTCTTGCCTGGACAACCCCAGGGACGGGGGAGCCTCGTGGGCTGCCGTCTCTAGGGTCACACAGAGTTGGACACGACTGAAGCAACTTAGCAGCAGCAGCAGCAGCACTCCAATTTGACCTTCTGGATTTACTGAAATCAACGTCAGAGAAACCAGAAACTTTCATATAATTTTGAAACAAACAAAAAAAAGAAATAAAAGAGTTTAAGTCAATTCTTGAATCCCATTCACTTTTTCACTTGTCATTATTTTACCTTTGATTCAATCATGTTTTTGTAAATCATTATGTCCTAAGACTCAATATATTATAGGCAGTAAAAGCAATTCTTGCTATGACCTGTTCTACTCCATAGTTTCAATAAAGTCAATAAACTTTTTAGATAATAATTTAAAAGTGTAGGTAAAAATGAAGTAAAGGAATAAAATTATTTGCTTTTTCAATTGGATAGCATCCTAAATAAGCAGGAAGAAAAGACTGTGCTTGATTCTATTTTTGATTAGGTATTTATATATATTATTCATATTAGAGACAATTCTGTATTAAAAAAAAAAAACCACTAAGACTCATGGGAAAACAATGAGTAGAATTATTTTGAAAGTGTTAGTCTCTCAGTCATGTTTGACTCTTTGCAACCCCATGAACTATAGCCCACCAGGCTTCTTTGTCCATGGAATTCTCCAGTTAAGAATTCTGGAGGGGGTTGCCATTTCCTTTTCCAGGGGGTCTTCCCAACCCAGGGATCAAATCTAGGTTTCCTGCATTGCAAGCAGATTCTTTATTGCCTGAGGCACCAGGGAAGCCCTGGGTTTCCACACGTAGTTGCATCCCTTTGAAAGTCACTTCCACTAGTTTAATGCTAACAAACTCAGCTCCATGTTCCCTGTACATCACAGTACATCAAGTACATCGCAGGCAGTAACCTCAAAATATCCAGTACTTATTCTCCCATTTACTTTAACCATTGTATAGTTAAAGAAAACTAAAACCGAGAAAGGGAATCTCAGGCTTTCTGACTATAAAAACCAAGCATAAAACCTTGCCTTAGAAAAACTGTCTGTATATCAACATAGACTTATTAAGTAGATAACTATGTCTTAGGAAACAAATTTAGGAAAATTAGAAGACATGGATTCAACTTAGGACCACTGGAATCTATTTTTTGCCTTCAACTAAACAATAATAGCAGTACTAAATTATCTAATCTTTGTAGAGAAGGACAATCTTCTTATTTTCATTTATTTCTTTTAGAAGCTAAGCGTATCATAATGTAGTATTTTCACATTAGCTAGGTAATAACAACATGTAATCTCTGTTAACTCCAGAAATATTAACTGGTTAAAGGATTATAAAAGTGGGTAGAACACAAACAAAAACTTGTAAATGCTTATTTCTTCTGTGTATAGAATTTGCTTATACAAAATAATGTAATTCTAACTCTTTCAGATTTCTATAAAGCCCAGAACTATGATCAAGAATCTTAGATACTTACAAAAGAAAAGTTTCTAAATGTCAGCACTCTCTGTTGCAGAGTCCCTGCAGTTTTGACCATTGGAAACTTCATAAGAACATACCTACTTAAAGGTGATTCATCTTTCACAAAATTTTAACATGTCTGATTAGTTTGTTTTTAAATCAAAAGCAAATTGTACATAGGAAAAAGAAAGAGGTTTGAGATCTGAAGAGTTGTTAGATCTATATTAGGTTTCCGCAGTGCATAGGATAAAGGAACTATTTGCATAGCAGGAGACCTGGGTTCCATTCCTGGGTCAGGAAGATCCCCTGGAAAAGGGAATGGCTACCCACTCCAGTATTCTTACCTGGAGAATCTCATGGAAAAGGAGCCTGAAGGGCTGCCGTCTATGGGATCACAAAGAGTTGGACATGACTAAGTAACACTTTCACTTTCTATAGATCGGTAATAGTCATGCTGAAAAAAAAATATTAGACAAGTATGGAATAAACTGTTCAAAGAATACACAAGTACTTCAATAATCTTAGAGCATTTAGCCTAAATCCAAGTAAACTTATATACTTTAATATCTTAATGTAAAGGGAGCTTCTCAGTGGTAAATAATCTGCCTTACAATGCAGGAGATGCCAGTTTAATCCATTCCTGGGTTGGGAAAATCTCTTGGAGAAGAAAATGGCAGCCCAATGCAGTATTCTTACCTGGTAAATCCCATGACAGAGGAGCCTGTGGGGCCACAGTCCATAGAGTTGGAAAGAGTCAGACAAGACAGAGCAAGCAGCTGAGCACACACGCACATGCACTGAATGGAGAAGTCAGTCCTGTGACATTTTCAAATAAATTATGGTGTTAATGGGGCATTTATATGACTGATATCACTTTTAATCAAATTTTTATTGAAGTATAGTTGATTTGAATCACATTTAATATGTCTCCTCTACATTTAAGATGGCTATCAATGTGAAATATATTTTCATCAAAGCTNGGAGAAGTCAGTCCTGTGACATTTTCAAATAAATTATGGTGTTAATGGGGCATTTATATGACTGATATCACTTTTAATCAAATTTTTATTGAAGTATAGTTGATTTGAATCACATTTAATATGTCTCCTCTACATTTAAGATGGCTATCAATGTGAAATATATTTTCATCAAAGCTTGACTTTTAGGAATCTCTTAAATTAAGTACATTTGTTGATCCCTGGAGAAAGTTGAATTCATTAAAAATTAGCTTATGTAGAAGAATAAATGAATTGATGTTGGTCAATTAAAACATTTCCAAATAGTGTAATTATTATTCTTTAATATTCAAATTGATAATAGGCTTGGAAAAAGTGAGTCTGTATTTCCACACATTCTTACTTTTATGTGGTGTTTTTTATTACTTTGTAAAATATAGATTTCATCTGGCATCACTTTTCTCCCATATGAAGGAATTCTTCTAACTTGTACTTTAAAGATATTTGTTCCACTGACTCCTGGCATGCATTTTACTAATGAAAAGTCGGGTCTCCTTCTAATCTATTATTATTTTTTTAATCCACTGTGTCTCTTTTCTATGGTGTCATGTGTGAGGGCAGAGGTTATTTGGGAAATCATACCTTCATCTGAATTTTATTGGAAACTTAAAATGATGTAAAAATTCAAGTTTTAATAAAAGTAGCAACCAATATCTCAGAATTCAAAATAATACTTTTGTTAACTTATTTTGCTATGTTGTTGTTTAGTTGCTAAATCATGTCTGACTCTTCTGCAACCCCATGGATGGTAGCCCACCAGGTTCCTCTGTCCATGGGATTTCCCAGACAAGAATATTGGAATGAGTTGCCATTTTGTTCTCCAGAAGACCTTCCTGACCCAGCGATTGAACCTGAATCTCCTGCATTGCAGGCAGGTTCTTTAATGATGCCAAACATATAGTTCTATGTTCCCCCATCAACTTCAAATAAACAGCTGGGCTCAGATCATCTCCCTAAAGTACAGTGTAATATGACAAGCAGACATTATCAAACACTCATTGACAATGCCATGGTAGGCACAAAAATGGCCCTCTAGAAACATGCACATCCAAATTCCCAGACCATAAGAGTATGTTACCTTACACTGCAAAGGAGACTTCGGTTTGCAGATTAAATTAAATTTGCTAAGTGGCTAACTTAAGAAATAGAGAGTATCCTGGATTATGCAGATCTGTCCAATAAGGTTGGAATAATGTGACAGGAAATGACTCAGTCTGCTGGTGCTGGACTTGAAGAAAGAAGGGGCTATGAGGCAAGGAATACAGATGGATTCCAGAAACAAGAAGGACCACAAAATAGAATCTCTTAGAATTAATGGATAAACAGGAAGAAAGATCCACTGGAAGAGAGAAACCAGGGAAACTTCAAGCTCCTTCCACATATCTTGCCTTGTGCATATCTTCCATTTGGCTTTTTCTGAGTTATATTATTTTATAAAAAACCAGTGCAATTCAGTTTAGTCACTCAGTCATGTTTGACTCTGCAATCTCATGGACTGCAGCAAGTCAGGCTTCCCTGTCCATTACCAACTCCTGGAGCTTGCTCAAATTCATATCCATGGAGTCAGTGATGCCATCCAACCATCTCCTTCTCTGTTCTCCTTCTCCTCCTGCCTTCAGTCTTTCTAATGAGTCAGTTCTTCATATAAGGTGGACAAAGTATAGGAACTTCAGCTTCGGCATCAGCCCTTCCAAAGAATATTCAGGACTCATTTCCTTTAAGATTGACTGCTTTGATCTCCTTGCAGTCTAAGGGACTCTCAAGAGTCTTCTCTGACACCACAAACTGATTATCTAGTAAGTAACCCATTTCTCTGAATTCTCTGAAAAACTTAATTGAATCTGAAAAAAATACTTATTCAGTTGCATAGAAGCATGGATGAGAACCTGAACTTACAATTGGTGTATAAAGTGGGAATTTTATGGAATTTAGCCCTTAACCTGTAGGATGTGATGTTATCTCCAAGTAGGTAGTGTTAGAATCAAGTTAAATGCTTGGTGATTTTGAAAAAAAGAAAGAAAAAACACATATAAGAGCATAGAAAATTAAAAGGACAAAAACTTGGAGCTAAAATACTATTAAAGATTAGATGGAGATCGGTTAGAAACAAGGCTGTTTGAAGAAATATAAATCATTCAGTTCAGTTCAGTTCAGTCGCTCAGTCGTTTCCAACTCTTTGTGACCCCAAGAATCGCAGCACGCCAGGCCTCCCTGTCCATCACCAACTCCTGGAGTTCACTCACACTCATGTCCATCAAGTCAGTGATGCCATTCAGCCATCTCATCCTCGGTCGTCCCCTTCTCCTCCTGCCCCCAATCTCTTCCAGCAGCAGAGTCTTTNTGAACTCAGGGAGTTGGTGATGGACAGGGAGGCCTGGTGTACTGCGATTCATGGGGTCGCAAAGAGTCGAACACGACTGAGCGACTGAACTGAACTGAACTGAATATTAGAGCTGTTAGTAGCCAAGAAAGAGATTCAGGTTTGCCTACTTGAGAAGGTGCACTCACTGATGACAGAGGCACAGAACAGAAGGGGACTGAATAATTGAATGACAGCTTGGAGGGGAATAGCTAAGAGAGCCTTCTAATTAATATGTACTCACTTTGCAAACATAAGCCATTAACTTTAATTTTAAAGTCTGTAATATTTGATGGCATATTTGCGACAACATTTTTCTCAACTGTTGATAAAAATGTAAAGTTCTAACTTCCTGGAAGGTAGGTACAGTTCATATTCATTTTGTTTTTGTATCCAGAGTGTCTTCCATGATTCCTGATACAGTGCATGATCAATTTACAATTCACCTAGTAGAACAAATAGATGAATGTCCTAAAAGTGTACATTTGATAAATAAATATCACCCTAAATAATTTGCATTCATTTCAGATTTAAGTTCTTGTATAACTAGTTTATTCCTTGCAAATGAACATATAACAATAAAACCAAACACGTATAGCTTCCTTCTTCAGTATTAGCTTCCTACTACTGTACCAATTTGCTGCAAAACATTATCATAAAATTTGTGGCTTAAAATAACATAAATTTATTGTTTTAGATTACTGTATGTCAGAAGACTGGCATGAGTCTTACTGGGCTAAAATTAAGGTGTCAATAGGGTTCATTTCTTTCCAAAAGCTCTTGAGAACTTTTCCTTGACCTTTTCTGGAGGTTGCCAGCATTCTTTGACTCATTGCTCCCTTCAGTTCAATTCAGTTCAGTCTTTCAGTCACGTCCAACTCTTTGTAACCTGATGGACTGCAGCACGTCAGGCTTCCCTGTCCATCACCAACTTCTGGAGCTTACTCAGATGCATGTTCATTGAGTTGGTGATGCCATCCAATCATCTCATCCTATGTCGTCCCCTTCTCCTGCCTTCAATCTTCCCCAGCATCAGGATATTTTCAAATAAGTCAGCTCTTCGCATCAGGTGGCCAAAGTATTGTAGTTTCAGCTTCATCATCAATCTTTCCCATGAATATTCAAGACTGATGCCTCCCTTCCTCTATCTTCAAAATCTGCAACAGTGAGTTCAGTTCTTACATCATCGTAATCTGACCTCCACTTCTACCTCCCTCATCCACTTTTAAGTATTCTTGAACTACACAGGGCCTACTTACATAATTCAATATAATTTCCTTATTTTTAAGTCAGCTAATTAGCAAAGTTAATTCCATCTGTAAATTTAGTTTCCCTTTGCCACATTAGATAATTTACTCATAAATTCTAAGGATTCAGATATGAATATCTTTAAGAAGCTATTATTCTGTCTACTATAGTTTTTTTCTTTCTTATGTATTTTTTTAATTATCAAAGATTACAATTGTACAATATTGAGATGTATAGAACAAGACAAAATTACTGGCAGACAATTGCTTTACAATATTGTATTAGTCTCTGCCACACAACACTATGAATCATCCACAGGTATACAAATGTTCCCTCCCTCCTGAGCCTCCTGCCATCTCCCTCCTGAAAGTACTCTTTATATTGTCACAAAACATTGGGTTGAGCTCCCTGTTTTACACATCAAATTCTCACTTGCTATCTATTTTACTCATGGTAATGTGTATGTTTCCATGCTCTTCTCTCAATTTGTCCCACTCTCTCTGCAGCCATGAAATTAAAAGATGCTTGCTTCTTGGAAGGAGAGTTATGACCAATCTAGTTCAGTTCAGTTCAGTTGCTCAGACATGTCTAACTCTTTGTGACTCCATGAACTGCAGCATGCCAGGACTCCCTGTATATCACCAACTCCCGGAGTTTACCCAAACTCATGTCCATTGAGTCGGTGATGCCATTCAACCATTTCATCCTCTTTCACGCCCTTCTCCTCCTGCCCTCAATCTTTCCCAGCATCAGGGTCTTTTCAAATGAGTCAGCTCTTCACATCAGGTGGCTAAAGTATTGGAGTTTCATCTTCAACATCAGTTCTTCCAAAGAACACTCAAGACTGATCTCCTTTAGGATGGACTGGTTGGATCTCCTTGCAGTCCAAGGGACTCTTAAGAGTCTTCTTCAATACCACAGTTCAAAAGCCTCAATTCTTCGGCACTCAGCTTTCTTTGTAGTCCAACTCTCACATCCATACATGACTACTGGAAAAATCATAGCCTTGGCTAGATGGACCTTTGTTGGCAAAGTAAGTCTCTATTTTTTAGTATGCTGTCTAGGTTGGTCAAGGAGATCCAACCAGTCCATCCTAAAGGAGATCTTTCCTGAGTGTTCATGGAAGGACTGATGTTGAAGCTGAAACTCCATCTTTGGTCCCCTGATGCAAAGAGTTGACTCATTTGAAAAGACCTTGATGCTGAGAAAGATTGAAGGCAGGAGGAGAAGGCAATGACAGAGGATGAGATGGTTGGATGGCATCACCGACTCAATGGATATGAGTTTGGGTAGACCCCAGGCGTTGGTGATGGAGAAGGAAGCCTGGAGTGCTGCAGTCCATAGGGTTGCAGAGTTGGACATGACTGAATGACTGGACTGAACTGAACAGTTTATTATATTTAAGTCTCTTGGACAGCAAGAAGATCAAATTGGTCAATCCTTAAGGTAATAAACCCTGAATATTCATTAGAAAAACTGATGCTGAAGCTTCAGTACTTTGGCCACATGAAGCAAAGATCTTATTTGTTGGAAAAAATCCTGATGTTGGGAAAGACTGAGAACAGGAGGAGAAGGCAGCGACAGAGGATGATATGGTTGGATGGCATCACCGACTCAAAGGACACAAATTTAAGCAAACTTTGGGAGTTGGTGAAGGACAGATAAGCTGAGCATGCTTCAGTCCATGAGGTTACCAAGAGCAGTACACAACTTAGAGACTGGATAGCAACAACAAATCTCGGTGGCACAGTAGTAAAGAATCCACCTGCTAAAGCATGAGGCAAAAGAATGGGAGTTGATACCCTGGGTTGGGAAGATCCCCTGGAGGAGGAAATGACAACCCACTCCAGTATTCTTGCCTGGAAAATTCCATGAACAGAGAAGCCAGTCCATGGGGTCTCAAATGACCGGACACAACTGAGCACTCATGAATCAGGCACCAGCAGTTTATTATATTTAATGAAATTCATAAAATGTCATAAACAAGAATTCTCATAGGAAGCCACAGATTTCTGCAGGACACATCAATCTAATCTTATTGATTTCCATTCTTGAACAGACTGAAAAAGTGAAGGAGATAAAAATGTAAGTTCGGTTGCAAATTCATTTGAACCTATTTGGAATTACTCTGTATTATGCAGGATCAATGTAATTAATGAGTTTTCCTTCTGTTAGTTGTTTTCTTACCTATCCACTACATATGCATGCCCTTAAAACAGCTGAAATAATCCTTTGCTGGAGACTGTAGTGTGCTTTTGTAATTCAGGGGATCATTTTGAGATATTTTCAGTTTCTATTGTAACTGTCTAGAAGTGTCTGGAGTGACATCAGATTTCACATTCATCCTCGTTCACTCAGAAATCCATTTAGCTTGGGGAAAATGGGACTTATTCTTTCACATTGCTGACACTACTGAGCCAAATGATGACAGATCCTACAGCTTTTGTTCCTCGGTTCCCCAAATCCCATGTTTAGATCCCTGGCTTCCCCCGCCCCCATTGGGAAAAGTTTGGTTGCATTAAGAAAAAAATAAAAATAAAAAAATGACCTCAGATTTCCTATCATTAGTACTTCCTGATGCAAATCTCTTGGGTTTGCAAGCTGAAATCTATCATGTTTTTTTGTTTATCCTTTTCAGCACTTTTAAAATTTTCTTTTCTAAACAAGCAAAACCAAAATGTAGCTAATACTTTGTTATCTATCCATTGGTAAATTGAAGCTTTCAGTGACGGGAAAAAAAAAAAAAATGAGTATACCTCCAAACTCTATTTTCCTCTTTTAACCACTTCTAATTTAAGTTCCAACTACCTAATGTTTGTAGTACTCGGCATCATGTTCCTTTTGATCATGACCATGATCATCTAACTATCTCTTTCAATGCCGTTATTAAGACCACAAATTTAAGGCTATATCAATAATTTCAAATGAAGAGTGCTTTTACCTTATCCTCTTAAGGATTCAACATTATCCTTGTTGACATTCAAGGTCTAAAGAAATAACAGAGGTGTAAACCAATTGAAAGTGAAATAAGAGTTAAATATTAACGGAGCAAAGCTTCCAGAGAGCTTTCAGACAGGAATTCTTCAAAGGACAAACAACCTCCAAGTAAGTAAAACCACAATAATAAGAATGGGGAAATATCATTCGACTTCTGGTTGCAGTCTCCTATTCCAAGTAAAGCAGATTCCCAAGGTCAAATCTAGAGAAAAACAACATTTGAGCTCAACTGGCCAGATTCTCCACTGGAAAGCAAAGGTTTAAGCTTATTGCTGGCAGAAACATGGGAAGAATGCAAAATAATCAGTGCCAAAGGCAAAGAATAAGATATAAGGTAGAAAATAAGCATCATAACCATATCAGGTAATAGGGGCTACCGAAACTCACTTAACTGAAAAACAGATTTTGAAAGCATGTTGAGAGGACAGATTCACTGAACTGTATGTATGCATGCTAAGTTACTTCAGTTATATCTAGTCTTTGTAACCTTATGGACTGCAGCCTGACAGACTCCTATGTCTATGAGATTCTCCAGGGAAGAATGCTGCAGTGGGTTTCCATGCCATCCTCCAAGAAATCTTTCTGGCCCAGGGACCTAACCTATGACTTTTAAATCTCCTGCATTAGCATGCAGATTCTTTACCACTAACGCCACGTGGGAAGCCCACTGAACTCTATAAACTTCATGATTTCCAGTTCATGTTTGTCTTGGTTCTTGGATTCTTCTGAGGAAGAGTTCAAAATAAAAACCTTTAAAAACTCATCTGAATTATCCCTTTTGAATTATCTTATTCCATACATTCTACTTTGTTTCCAATTTTTCAGCTTTTGACAGGATGGAAACTGTCTTAATCTATTAGACTTTTGGCCTACAATAGATTAAGGCATTGATCTTTTGTCTATACAAATCTGGCTAGTCCAGTCATTACTTAAGCTTCAAGTAACTATAGGGTTCTCATGAAAAATGTGATGTAATGTTTTGGAAAATAATACAAAGCTTATAAAAATGATGGTTGCCACTCTTCTTTACCAAGTCTTTGAAAATATTATTAACATAAATGCACTCTTTCCAGTGGAATTTGGACTCAGCCATAATTCACACACTACCACAGCTTGTACATTGGCACTGGGCTTGAAATCTTTAGGTTGTTAAAAGCATGACTGTGTCATCTTAAGGTACTGGCAGACTATTCTCCCTATCTTCTGGGAAGATCAATTATGTAGCAAAGCTACAAGCACAGATTACAGCCTAGTTCCTCAGTCTCTCAAAAATTTTTTTTTCTAAACTTATTCCCATGTGTTAAATTCCTTTCTGTTTAAATATTTAAACCAGTTGTGCTGAATATAACAGGGCATTAACAAAGGCCCCACTGAAAGGATGACTTGTGATCAAAGACTGTGCTGATGTATGAGATAGGGCTCTCCAAGAAGATGGAAGGGTAAAGACTAAGATCCTGAGGTAAGAGCACACATCACATATTCAGCACCCAACAGAGTCTGAAGAACCAGAGCGCAGTGAGCAAAACAATAAAAATTATAAAGGAGATGAATGAAATTGTTCATGGAGAAGAATGCTAAATATTGACAAGTGGTAAGTTCCTTTCTGCTTTAATTATAGATTTAATGCAACCTTAATCAAAATTCTAGCAAGTTATCTTATGGATATAAACAAATTGGTTCAAAAGTTTAATATAAAGAGGCAAAAGATCCAATATTGAAGAAAAGAATAAAGTTGGAGAGCTAATGTTACCCCACTTTAAGATGGACCATAAAGTTACAGTGACTGAGATAGTATGATATTAGTGAAAGAGTAGGTAAATAGATCAGTGGAACAGAATAGACAGCCCAGAATAGACCCACATCAATTTATTCCACTGGTCTTTGACAAATACCATATGGAGCAAAGATAGTCTTCAATAAATGTAACCATTGGGCATGAACATACAAATAAAAAAAATATACACAGACTTTCTACTCTTCACAAAAATTGGCTCAAAATTGACCTAAATGTAAAATGCAACAAAATAAGATAACAAAGGGCAAAACCAGCATACTCTTGGGTATGGTGATGACACTTTAGATAGACCACATTTCATAGACCAATCTATGAAAAAACTAATTGATAAGCTAGACTTTATTAAAATCAAAAACTGCTCTGAGAAAAACACTGTAAAGAAAATGAAAAGACAGGCATAGATTGGGAGAAAATATTTGCAGACACAACTGAAAATGAATGATTAACCAACATATACAAAAAGACTTTAAAAAATCAATAAGAAGAAACATGACCCAATTAAAAAATGGACCAAAAACCTTAACAGATGGCTCACCAAAGGAGATACACAGATGGGAAATAAATATATGAAAAGATGCTCCACATCATATGTCATCAGAGAAATGCAAATTGAAATGAGGCACCACTACACACCTATTCAGTTCAGTTCACTTCACTCGCTCAGTAGTGTCCGCCTCTTTGAAACCCCATGAATCACAGCATGCCAGGCCTCCCTTTCCATCACCAACTCCCAGAGTTCACTCAAACCCATGTGTATCGAGTCGGTGATGCCATCCAGCCATCTCGTCCTATGTCGTCCCCTTCTCCTTCTGCCCTCAATCCCTCCCAGCATCAGAGTCTTCCAATGAGTCAGCTCTTCGCATGAGGTGGCCAAAGTACTGGAGTTTCAGCTTTAGCATCATTTCTTCCAAAGAAATCCCAGGGCTGATCTCCTTCAGAATGGACTGGTTGGATCTCCTTGCAGTCAAAGGGATTCTCAAGAGTCTTCTCCAACACTACAATTCAAAAACATCAGTTCTTTGGCGGTCAGCTTTCTTCATAGTCCAACTCTCACATCCATACATGACCACTGGAAAAACCATAAATTTGACTAGAAGGACCTTTGTTGGCAAAGTAATGTGTCTGCTTTTGAATATGCTATCTAGGTTGGTTATAACTTTCCTTCCAAGGAGTAAGCATCTTTTAATTTCATGGCTGCAATCACCATCTGCAGTGATTTTGGAGTCCTAAAAAATAAAGTCTGACACTGTTTCTACTGTTTCTCCATCTATTTCCCATGAAGTGATGGGAACAGATGCCATAATCTTAGTTTTCTTAATATTGAGCTTTAAGCCAACTTTTTCACTCTCCTCTTTCACTTTCATCAAGAGGCTCTTCAGTTCCTCTTCACTTTCTGCCATAAGGGTGGTGTCATCTGCATATCTGAGGTTATTGATATTNCAAAGAAATCCCAGGGCTGATCTCCTTCAGAATGGACTGGTTGGATCTCCTTGCAGTCAAAGGGATTCTCAAGAGTCTTCTCCAACACTACAATTCAAAAACATCAGTTCTTTGGCGGTCAGCTTTCTTCATAGTCCAACTCTCACATCCATACATGACCACTGGAAAAACCATAAATTTGACTAGAAGGACCTTTGTTGGCAAAGTAATGTGTCTGCTTTTGAATATGCTATCTAGGTTGGTTATAACTTTCCTTCCAAGGAGTAAGCATCTTTTAATTTCATGGCTGCAATCACCATCTGCAGTGATTTTGGAGTCCTAAAAAATAAAGTCTGACACTGTTTCTACTGTTTCTCCATCTATTTCCCATGAAGTGATGGGAACAGATGCCATAATCTTAGTTTTCTTAATGTTGAGCCTTAAGCCAACTTTTTCACTCTCCTCTTTCACTTTCATCAAGAGGCTCTTCAGTTCCTCTTCACTTTCTGCCATAAGGGTGGTGTCATCTGCATATCTGAGGTTATTGATATTTCTCCCAACAATCTTGATTCCAGCTTGTGTTTCTTCTAGCCCAGCATTTCTCATGATGTATTCTGCATATAAGTTAAATAAGCAGGGTGACAATATACAGTCTTGACGTACTCCTTTTCCTATTTAGAACCAGTCTGTTGTTCCATGTCCAGTTCTAACTGTTGCTTCCTGACCTGCATATAAGTTTCTCAAGAGGCAGGTCAGGTGGTCTGGTATTCCCATCTCTTTCAGAATTTCCCACAGTTAGTAATATACATAACTCTGATGTGGGATGTTGATATTTTCAGAGTCAGCTGGAGGCATGGAATACACTGAAAATGTCTGTAACTTTCCCGTAAATTTGCTACTTAAGACCTCTCAAAGACACAATAATAGTATTTGCTTTTACCTGAGTGAAATGGCAAGCCATTAAAAGGATTAAAAGCCATTAAAAGGTCACATAAATACTGTGACCTTTTACATTAATAGGAATGTTTCAATATCATTGCTGTAATGAGGAAAGACTAGTAAAAGATAAACTTGAGAGTAGGCAACTAGTATGAAAGATATTGCATGTGTGCATGCTAAGTCGCTTCAGCCATATCTTACTCTTTGTGACCCTATGAGCTGTAGCCCCCAGGCTCCTCTGCCCATGGGGATTCTCCAGGCAAGAATACCGGTGTATGTTGCCATGTCCTCCTCCAGGGGGATCTTACCTACCCAAGGACTGAACTCACATCTCTTATATCTCCTGCATAGATAGATATGTCCTTTACCACTAGTGCCACCTGGGAAGCTCACAAGTCATTACTGTCATCCAAATGAAAAGCAAAAATGGCTTGGGTCCAAGTGATGAGAATAGATAAGTGAGAAGCAAAAGGGTTCTGAGTGGGCTTCCCATGGGGCTTAGTGGTAAACATTCTGTCTACCAATGCCTGAGATGTGGGTTTGATCCCTGGATCAGGAAGATCCACTGGAGAAGGAAGTGATAACACTCCAGAATTTTTGTGTGAAAAATCTCATGGACAGAGAAGCCTAGCAGGCTATATTCCATGGTTCACAAAAGAGCCAGACACAACTTAGTGATTAAACAACAACAATAAACAGATTCTGAACAAAAAATTTATGGGATTAAGAGCTGTGAAACTAAGTCAAGTAGGCTCCAAAATTTGGGCTTGAGTAGTTGGAAGGATGGATGCTACCATCTACTGATATGAGGAACAATATATACAAATGAGGGTTATGGGAAAAGATTAGAGAAGCAGCACACTATATATGCACTCTGGCTCCTACTTGTACCAAACATTGATTACAAGCTCTATGACCTTGGGTGATTTATTCAACTTTGTATCTCGATTTCTTCATTTATAATAGCAAATATTTCATAAGGATAAGTCAACTAATATATGTAAAATCATTGTAGTATATTTTTGGTATCTAGTAAACATTATATGGATGGGAACTCTCATTGTTATCAAGTGCTAGGCTTTGAGTGTTTAAATTTGAGATATTTATTACATTTATATTGGAGATCTTTAATAGGAAATTGGACAATCAAATTTAGAATCCATGAGAAAGGTCAATGACAGAGCTTTAAATTTGAGAATCAATAATTCGAGGTAACAAAAGTGAAACTTTCTACCTTTAAATAAATATAACTTAGTACATGCTGAACTTTCATAAATACCATCTAGTCATATATTTATTGGAGAAGGAAATGGCACCCCACTCCAGTATTCTTGCCTAGAAAATTCCATGGACAGAGGAGCCTAACAGGTTACAGTCCCGGGGGTCACAAAGAGTCAGACACGACTGAGCTACTATCACTCACTCACTCACATATTTTTATAGGCATGGAAACCTGTTGTATACTACAGTGAGCTCAGCTCAGTGTTCTGCAAGGACCTAGATGGATGGAATGGGGGATGGGAAGGAGGTCCAAGATGGAGGAGATATATATATACACATAGCTTAATTCTTTGTAGCACAGTCAGTAAGGAATCTGCCTGCAATGCAGGAGACATGAGTTTGATTCCTCAGTCAAAAATATTCCCTGGAGAAGGAAATGGCAACCCACTCCAGTATTCTTGCATGGGGAATCCCATGGATGGAGGAGCCTGGCAGGTTTCAGTTCATGGGGTTGCACAGAGTTGGAAAAGATGGAGTGACTATACCACCACCATAGTTGACTGACTTCACTATACAGCAAAAATTAACACAACATTGTAAAGCAATTGTATCCTGTTTAAAAAAAAATGCATGGATCTGGATGAAATAACCAAAGAAATAATGATTTGTAGAAAGACAAGTGGTTCAAATACAGATTCTCATAGCACTACAATGTCCATTCATTCAAGCAGAAACATCAAAGGAAACTGAATGACAATAATTTACCAGTAAAATAGAAAAAAATGAAAAAAAAAAGTTGAAGCATACTGGGAGCCACACGAAGAAAACATTTCAAGGATGAGAGTATGATCAAATATGCAAGTAGGGCTGAAAGTCAAATAAGATGAAGGTCATTTTGTTTCATTAAATAGGTCAGGTTTTGTTGAATAGATGAAGATGAAACCTAGCTGGCACAAGTTCAAGAGAAAATGAGAGAAGATAAAATGGAGACAATCACTTTAAAGAATTTTGTCATAAAAAGAGAAAAAAGAAATAGAATGATAATCTCATCGGGGACTGGGTGCCAAGAGAGAAGTTCTATTTTGTGTTATTTTGTTTAACAAAGGAGAAATTATACTATGTTTTCTTGTGTCTAAAATATAAGCGGGAGAAGATGAAGAAAATAATTTCTATAAGCTGAATCCAAAATGAATGATTTAGGATGTGCTTTAGTTCACTGAAGGCAGGATTAGCACTAGTTAAGAAAATGAATGGTGTACTACTGCTGACCATAAAAGGGTCAGGGATGCAGCTGAGTTGTTAGGTGTGTTCTAGTAACACTGGCAAGATTTCTTCTGCATGTTTCAGTGAATTATGATGCCAATTTACTACATGTGAGAAAGGATGAGGAAGTATAGGAAGTCTGAATGAAGACTGGACACCATGAAACAGTCCACTGAGAAAGTGGGAAAGAAAAAGGCAGGGCAATCCAGTATCATCACTGAACATCCCACTGCTGTTAGTGATTCACTATTTAGCTGAGCCTGGTCAGTGTGTCTGTGTTTTGTTTTTTTTTTCCTCCAAATGTCTGCATCTCCACAGCTGAAGATGCATAATAGGAAAGAGTTTGATTTGGCCAGGATTAGACTTTGATATGACCAGGATTCAGTTCATTTCAGTTCAGTTCAGTCACTCAGTCATGTCCAACTCTTTGCAACCCCATGAATCGCAGCATGCCAGGCCTCCATGTCCATCACCAACTCCCGGAGTTCACTCAGACTCACGTCCATCGAGTCAGTGATGCCATCCAGCCATCTCATCCTCTGTCGTCCCCTTCTCCTCCTGCCCTCAATCCCTCCTAAGCAAAAAATGTCAAAAACAAGATGGGAACAAAGAACTGAGTGTGTACTCACAGGAATTATTTAATGAAATCCATGAAAGGCAAAGCTAGAGAGGACATAATATGGTTAAAAAGTTGTTACATCAATTGATGTGATATTTTTGAGTAGAGGATTATGGATTGAGGTTCTGAGAGAGTGAGATAAACTATAGGAGATAGTGTCAGAAATATGAGGCTTGAAGTTGAGATATCACTTTTATGAATGATCACCTGGCTTATGGTACAGCATGAGAATGAGTGAGTAAACTGGGATAGAGGACAAAATATAAGGAGAGGAGGAGATTTTGGGACTAGAGATCGAGATGTTGATTACTGAAGAAATGGTATTGGTGAGGGGGCTTCCCACGTGGCGCTGATGGTAAAGAACCCACCTACCAATTCAGGAGGCATAAGAGATATAGGTTCGATCCCTGAGTCTAGAAGATTCCCCGGAGGAGGGCATGGCAACCCACTCCAGAATTCTTGCCTGGAGAATCCAATGGACAGAGGAGCCTGGCAGACTACAATTCATAGAGTTGCAAAGAGTCAGACATGACTGAAGTGACCATGTATGCATGGTATTGGAGAGGAAACATGATTGAGCTAGGAGATAAAATCTTAAAAGTGTTAGGTAGATTACCCTAGGATTTAAAAGATGACAGATAAGGGACAAGGAAGTAGATAGTTTGCAACATGAGATTAAAAGTTCTGGGAACATAAGAAGAATGGAAGGAAAGTTTTTGCTGTTGTTGTGGAAATCTCCAAAGCCTATAGCACCAGTATTTCCAGGCATTCTCCCATCCAAGTACTAACCAGGCCTGATCTTGCTTAGTTTCTGACATCAGATGAGATCAAGTACATTCAGGGTGGCATGGCCCAAAGGGCACAGGTAGTTTGTAAAAGAAGTGACACTTGCAGTAAATTATCCTCTTATTCCAGTGCTGTAAAAGTTTCAGTTTGTTCCTTTACTATCATAAATTAATCTGAATGGCTCATTTAGGTGTTTGTTCTATAAGTAATCCTTAAAATGAACAAATGCCTCTCGGTAGAACATATCATAATAATAGTCATTTAATTGTAAAACTACAGCCTTGGCTTAATCTGCCCCTATAATTATAAAATAAAATGACATAGCACTAGCAAATCTATTTAAAGAATTAAAAATATGGAATCATGTATGACAAGGAAAGAAGGAATAAAATATGAAGATTTCATGTTAAATGATGTGAAACTTTCTGCTCCATGCTTACCTAAAGCTCTAGCAGAGTGAAAATATGCTTCCTCCTTTAAGGAGAGACCCTGGGACTGAAGCCATCATTTTTCCTGTAACTGACAGATCCTGCTTTACTTACAGTAATTGAGGTATCGGGATGAACTCACCCTATGAGCACAGTAGAACTGCTTGAGAACCTGCACATCATGGAATCTTGAAGAGAGTCAATTGGTCTTTCTATCTCAGGAAGCATCACAGATACCCAGTTTCCCAAGATAGAAACTTCAGCACTAACCTTGCCTCCTGAAGTTTCTCACACATCCACTTATTCACTTACTAATCCTTCTTCATAAATATCTCTTGAATCTGGCTTTTCCTCTCCATTTCCACTGCCAGTGCCCTAGTTCAGTCCTTCATTATCTCTTCCCAGGAACTTTTCACCAGTCTGCTTTATAAGGAGGTATGTCTCTTTCACAAGTTTTTTCTGTTAGTCCATACTCTACACTACTATACAGTTAATATTTCAGAAAATTACTTTGGAGCACACTAATGTCTGTTTTATTTCAACTAATGCTGAAATATTCAGGATGGTATAAGTGAGGCTAGTTATTGAATATGCATTATGTTTCCTGAATTCAATTTTAAGCATCTCAATGGAGGGCTTACTTCATTTTTTTTTTTTTTTCCAGTTTGCTTACTGTGTTCAGTGCAATGGTGAATGCAATTAAATAGATGCTTAATGCAGAGCTGGATGATTACTTGCTTTATTCTAGGCAGGATTTCAGCATTTTGAGGAAATGTCAGAGTTATTTTTTTGTTGGCAGCCTTCTCCTAACTCTCCTTTGGCAAAGGTCTTGTGCTTACATTACTGTGGAAGATGCCAAGGACATTCTCTACTTCTTGCCAATATTTTTATCTATATAATTCATAAGATAGATATACAGTGTTACACTAAAAATTCCTGAGGGGTAAACTAGACACACAAACTATAAATAACTGAGTGGTTCATCTCAGTGATGCAATCATTATTCAGATATACTAGTAAAGAGGAGTTCCAATGGCATATTTTATTTTCTGAAACTTGGATAAGTGCAAGCAGCCTGCCTACCATCCAGACAACCTGGAAAAATAATGCCAACACTATAAAATCCAATACTGTGAGGCATGTGGCAGAGCAGTCTTCCTGGGTTCCCTTACCCTCCTACTCTCCACCTGGATGCCCCTTATTGATAAAGTCTCTTGTTTTGTATAGCCTAATTGTAAGCACTCTTTAGGGCTGTGGATAAATGTGTTGGTTCACTATGCTGAACAGGAGGGGGTCATAGTATAACATTTTTACATTCATGTGAAATAACAAGTTTTTGCTGTGTTATAGAAATTCACCTTGATAGAATATATTTTGGACAAATTAAATACTATTTTCATATTAGATATTAATTGTTAACTTAGGCCTTTATACTAATAGGAAATACAAGCTGATGAATTGAGGTTATATTATAGTGGCCAATACACAGCTTGGATACAAGGATACAGAAAAGAGGAAAAAAAAAAACATGTTAAAAAAATTTACTCTCTTCCTGAAGTATTTGACTCTTGGAGTTTGAGTAATAATTAATTTACATAATTTGGACTAAGATGATCATAACAAGTTTCAATTAAGTAATAAAAGTAGTAAAAATTTCAAACTAAAATTTGTTGTTTTTCAGTCACAAAGTCATGTCCAACTCTATGTGACCCCATAGTCATACCGGTCCTTCACTATTTCCCAGTTCAGGTCAGTTTAGTCTCTCAGTTGTGTCCAACTCTGCAACCACATGGACTGCAGAACACCAGGCTATCCTGTCCATCACAAACTCCTGGAGCTTGCTCAAACTCACGTCCATTGAGTCGGTGATGCCATCCAACCATCTCATCCTCTGTCATCCCCTTCTCCTCCTGCCTTCAATCTTTCCCAGCAACAGGATATTTTCCAATGAATCAGTTCTCCACATCAGGTGGCCAAAGTATTGGAATTTCAGCTACCTCCCAGAGTTTGTTCAAATTCATATCCGTTGAGTTGGTGATGCTATCTAACTATCTCATCCTCTGCTGCCCTCTTCTCCTTTTGCATTCAAACTTTTCCAGCAACAGTGTCTTTTCTAATGAAAAGACAAAGGATTAAATAAGATTAAATCTTACATATTCACTCTGTCATTTTTCACCATATTGAACACCAATAGGAACAAGTTGCCAACAAAGGTCCATCTAGTTAAAGCTATAGTTTTTCCAGTATAGTTTTTCCAGTTTTTCTACTGGAAAAACCTCTATATCATGATATGGATATCATGATATATATATCATCATATATATCCATGATATGGATATCATGATATGGATATCATGATATATATATCATCATATATATCCATGATATGGATATCATGATATGGATATCATGATATATATATCATCATATATATCCATGATATGGATATCATGATATATATATCATCATATATATCCATGATATGGATATCATGATATGGATATCATGATATATATATCATCATATATATCCATGATATGGATATCATGATATATCATGTATGGATATGAGAGTTGGACCATAAAGAAAGCTGAGTGCCAAAGAATTGGTGCTTTTGAATTGTGGTGTTGGAGAAGACTAACCTTTGAACAGCAAGGAGATCAAATCAGTCAATCCTAAAGGAAATCAGTCCTGAATATTCATTGAGAGGACTGATGCTGAAGCTCCAATAATTTGGCCACCTGATGTGAAGAACTGACTCTGGAAAGACCCTGATGCTGAGAAAGACTGAATGCAGGAGGAGAAGGGGAAACAGAGGATGAGATCGTTGGATAGCATCACTGACTCAATGGACATGAGCTTGAGTCGGTTCTGGGAGTTGGTGATGGACAGGGAAGCCTGGCATGCTGCAGTCCATGAGGTCATAAAGAGTCAGACATGACTAAGTGACTGAACTGAACTGCGTAACAAGTTTAATATCAACATTTGTACAGGAACTCTATGAGACATAAACTTCACCATAACTGGAAGAACACCTTCTATGATTTATAACCCAGGACCCAATTCCAATCTTTAAGTTTCATGGGAACTCTGGCCAAGGGAAGATCAAAGTATATTACATTGACAAAAAGCATAGATTTGGACCCAGGTTGGTGAGTCTTCAGCCCAGATGTTCACTCATGTGACAATGACCAATGAGCAAAGAAACCTAGCAGCATAGTGATGTCCATGAAATTAGCAGACTTGTCCAACTTGATGGAGATGTAAATGGAAGACAGAGACTGAGGCAATCTGGAAGCAACTTAGTCTGAAAATAAGCTGCATTTGCTTATCCTCTCATGCAGGGCTCAAGGAGGTGAAATACCTGATTGCAATGGACCCGTCTACTTCCTTGATGAACATTGGTTTCTGTTCCAATATGAAAATACTTCATGGAAGTTGTTCAGCTTCCACAGACACTTGAGCAGCTGTAATCATTTCTTCTACCCTGGTTGAGTGTCTAGCCACCTGTGCTGTTTCTGAGCCCCATTAGCCTGAACTTGTTGGAGAAAAGCCTGGGATGCACATTTCAGAATGTCTTGTGGTAGTATAAATAGTATTGCTGAATTTATGCTAGGCTCAGCAGTGCTCAGGGCTTCATCATTCAAGATCTCCTTCATCCTGGGCACCATTCCGAGGGCATAAGCTAGCAGTGGTGAGCTTCTCTGTGCTGAATGGCTTGTGCAGTTCTGCCTCTGTAGTGGATGCCAGTAGATCAATTGATCTTAGGACTGCTTCTCAAAACATCCACTAGATTTTGCCTGAAGATATGCAGTCAGTGGAGGAGAGGCAAACCTTGAGTCACTCCATCGATTTCTGGTCAAAGAGCAGTTAGAATTGATGCTTGTAATCCTACTTTTTGATGTGAACTTGGGAATGTTGTACTCCTGGCATAATGTATTTTTCCCACTTTCTCTATCTAATATTATTTTCTATCTACCTACCAAATTATCTATTACTTTCCAGGTTGTCTCTGACCAATCATTCTTAATCAGAGTCCTTACTGGTGGCTTGGTCATTGTTCAGCAAAGATGGATTACCGTCAGAATTCTGGGAAGTTGGTAGGACCTATGGACTGGCATCTTCTGTCTCATTTTTGCTCTTTCCCAAATTATTTTCATTGGTGGTGACTTGTCAGTTCCAGGTTCCTTACCGGGACCTCCTATTCTGTTATAAGATAACTCGTGCAAATTGTTACTGTGGTGCCTGGGCAGGGTGGGCAGCTTCAGTCAGTGGTTCTCCTAAGAGTGATTTACAACGTCGTTAGATTCTGCTGTACAGCAAAGTGAATCAGTTATACATATATGTATATCAACTCTTTTTCATTATTATCCCATGTAGGTCATTATAGAGAATTGAGTAGAGTTCCCTGTGTTATTCGGTTAAGTTCAGTCACTTAGTCCTGTCCAACTCTATGCAGCTCCATGGACTGCAACATGGCAGGCTTCCATGTCCATCACCAACTCCCAGAGCTTGTTCAAACTCATGTCGATTGACTCAGTGACTCCATCCAACCATCTCATCCTCTGTTGTCCCCTTCTCCTCCTGCCTTCAATATTTCCCAGCTTTAGAGTCTTTTCCAATTAGTCAGTTCTTCACATAAGGTGGTCAGAGTATTGGAGTTTCAGCTTTAGCATCAGTCCTTCCAACTAATATTCAGGACTGATTTCCTTTAGGAGTGACTCGCTTGATCTACTTATAGTCCAAGGGACCCTCAAGAATTTTGTCCAACACCTTAGTCCAAAAACATCAGTTCTTAGGCACTGAGGTTTCTTTATGATCCAACTCTCACAACTGGAAAAGCCATAGCTTTGACTATGTACCTTTGTCAGCAAAGTGATGTCTTTGCTTTTTAATAAACTTTCCAGATTTGTCATAGCTTTTCTTCCAAGGAGCAAGAGTATTTTAATTTCATGACTGCAGTCACCGTCTGCAGTGATTTTAGAACCCAAGAAAATAAAGTCTGTGCTATTCAGTAGCTATCCTTATTAGTTAGCCATTTTATATCGAGTACTGTGTATCAAAAAGTAGCAGTTAGAACTGGTCATGGAACAATGGACTGGTTCCAAACTGGGAAAGGAGTACCTCAAGGTTGTATATTGTCAGCCTGCTTATTTAAATTATATGCAATGCACGTTATATGAAATTCCAGGCTGGATGAAACACAAGTTGGAATCAAGATTGCATGGAGAAATATCGATAACCTTAGATATGCAGATGACACCACTCTTACGACAGAAAGTGATGAGGAATTAAAGAAGCTCTTATGAAGGTGAAAGACAAGAGTGAAAAAGCTGGCTTAAAAGTCAGCATTCAAAAAATGATCATGGCATCCAGTTGCATATCATCATGGCAAACAGATGGGGAAACAATGGAAACAGTGGAAGATTTTATTTTCTTGGGCTCCAAAATCACTGCAGATGGTGACTGCAGACACAAATTAAAAGATGCTTGCTCCTTGCAAGAAAAGCTATGACAAATCTGGAGAGTGTATTAAAAAGCAGAGACATTATTTCCTAACAAAGTCTGTATAGTCAAAGCTATGCTTTTTCCAGTAATCATGTATGGATATGAGAGTTGAACCATAAAAAAGGTTGAGCGGGAAAGAATTGATGCTTTTGAACTGTGATGTTGGGAGAAGACTCTTGAGAGTCCCTTGGATTGCACGGAGATCCAACCAGTCAATTCTAAAGGAAATCAGTCTTGAATATTCACTAGAAGAACTGATGCTGAAGCTGAATCTCCAATTCATTTCCCACCTGATGCAAAGAGCCAATCATTAAAAAAGACCCTGATGTTGGGCAAGATTGAAGGCAGGAGGAGAAGGGCACAACAGAGGATGAGGTGATTAGATGGATGATTAGATGGATCACTGACTCAATGGATATGAATTTGAACAAGCTCGGGGAGTTGGTGAAGGGCAGGGAAGCCTGGCTTGCTGAACAACTGAGCGACTGAACAACAGTTGTATATATGTCAGGCTCCCAATTTATTTCTTTCCCCCTTCTTCCTTGGTAACCATAAAATTGTTTTCTTTATACATGTATGTTTTGTACATACATTCATTTATACCATTTTTTTTTAGATCCCACGTAAAAGCGATGTTATATGATATTTGTCGTCTCTGTCTGATTTACTTCATTAACTATGACAGTCTCTAGGTCCATCACTGTTATGGAGAATTTTGAACAGCTGGGATGGATGGAATGAGAAAATCTTAAGCCATTCTGTGTGTGCTAATGAGAATTTCTGCGAGGAGAAATAAACTCTCTCAGAACAAGAAGCAGCTTTACAACTTAGAGTGCTCATTCTGCTTGAGTCCTAGTTTCCACCCATGAATCCACACAGAAACTTACCATTATATGCCCTGTCATTTCAGAGGGATAGCTCCCAGTTCAGTTCAGTCACTCAATCACATCAGACTCTGTGACCCCATGGACTGCAGCACGCCAAGCTTCCCTGTCCATCACCAACTCCCGGAGCTTGCCCAAACTCATATCCATCAAGTTTGTGATGCCATCCAACCTTTTCATCCTCTGTCATCCCCTTCTACTCCTGCCTTCAATCTTGCCCAGCATCAGGGTCTTTTCCAATGAGTTGCCTCTATGCATGAAGTGGCCAAAGTATTGGAGTTTCAGCTTCAGCATTAGTCCTTCCAATGAATATTCAGGGCTGATTTCCTTTAGGATTGACTGATTTGATCTCCTTGCAGTCCAAGGGACTCTCAAATGTCTTCTCCAACACCACAGTTCAAAAGCATCAGTTCTTCAGTGCTCAGCTTTCATTATAGTCCAACACTCATATCCACACATGACTACTGGAAAAACCACGGCTTTGGTAGAAGGATCTTTGTTGGCAAAGTAATGTCTCTGCTATTTAATATGCTATCCAGGTTGGTCATAGCTTTTCTTAGAAGTAGCAAGCATCTTTTGGTTTCATGGCTACAGTCACCATCTGCAGTGATTTTGGAGCTCCCAAAAATAAAGTCTGCCACTGTTTCCATTGTTTCTCCATCTATTTGCCATGAAGTGATGCAACCAGACACCATGATCTTAGTTTTTTGAATGTTGAACTTAAACCAGTTTTTATATTCTCCTCTTTTACTTTCATTAAGTGGCTTTTTAGTTCCTCTTCACTTTCTGTCATAAGTGTGGTGTCATCTGCATATCTGAAGTTATTGATATTTCTTCCAGAAATTTTGTTTCCAGCTTGTGTTTCATCCAGCCCAGCATTTCACATGATGTACTCTGAATAAAAGTTAAATAAGCACAGTGACAATATACAACCTTGAAGTATTCCTTTTCCAATTTGGAACCAGTCTGTTGCTCCATATCCAGTTCTAACTGTTGCTTCTTGACATGCATACAGATTTCTCAGGAGGCAGATATGGTTGCCTCATATTTTCATCTCTTGAAGAATTTTCCACAGTTTGCTGTGATCCACACCGTCAAAGGCTTTGGCATAGTTAATAAAACAGAAGTAGATGTTTATATGGAACTCTCTTGCTTTTTCAATGGTCCAGTGGATGTTGGCCATTAGATCTCTGGTTCCTCTGCTTTTTCTAAATCCAGCTTGAACATCTGGAAATTCATGGTTGATGTACTGGCAAGATGGCCCTTGACAAAGCCTTCCTTGGGTGGTAAAACTGGCCTCAGGCTTCTAAGAAGATTCACAACATAAAGAGGCAAAGAAATAATTTACAAGTTTTGTAGAGTAAATACTCTCAGAAGAGGGAAGCTGAGACCTACTGTCAGAGAGAAGTTTGTCTAAAATTTAGTGGAAGTGAAGAAAACCTTGAGGACAAGGCATATATATATATACATACACACACATATTCAGAGAGCATGAAGTAGTTAATTATAAGATTCTTTCTTATGCTATGTTGCATTAATTTGTTGCTGTTGTTTTAGTCTCTAAGTTGTGCCCAACTCTTTAGTGACCCCATGGACTGTAGTCTGTGAGATTCCTCTGTCCATGGGATTTCCTAGACAAAGACACTGGAGTGGTTTGCCATTTCCTTCTCAAGGGGATCTTCCCTACCCAAGGATTAAACCTGAGTCTTTTGCTTTGGCAGTTGGATTCTTTACCACTGCACCACCTGGGAAGCCCAGAGATAAATTACTATGATTTATTTTAGTGATCCTTGTTCAAAAATGTAATAGAGTAAAATTGATCAAAACAAAAATTAGTTTATTTACAAATGGACCTGAATCCTCTATAAAACGTACTATTTGGCAACATTGTGAGATAATTTTCTACCAAAATTAGTTATTATTATCATTTATTATTATTATTGGAGTGATTATAATGCAAGACTATTAGACTATTCAATCTTGTTTAAAGAATGGAAAATTTACTAGGAGATGAAATTTGTAGTAAATATTAGGTAAGTAAATCATAGCTTTTAGTAAACCTAACTAAGAAAGTATTAGAAAATATGTTGTTGTTGTTGTTGTTTTAGTTGCTCAGTCATGTCCAACTCTTTTCAACCCCATGGACTGACTGTAGCTCCCTAGGTTCCTATGTCCATGGTATTTCCAAGGCAAGGATACTGAAGTGGGTTGCCATTTCCTTCTCAAGGGGATCTTCCAACCCAGGCATTAAACATGGGTCTCCAGCATTGGCAGGTAGATTCTTTACCATTGAACCACTTGGGAAGCCCATTGAAAGGTATAGATAACAAAAAATCAAATAGCTGGTGAGAAGCCTGGATAATAAGTTATCCATTGATAAGCCATGCTAAAGAGAAAATAAAATTATGATAGGACAAACAATTGTATAACTTTTAGACAGAAAGCAACAGAAAGAGCAATGTTTTATAATGCCAGTTCTGAAATACTAACTACGTTTTCTAAAATTGATCACCTATTGGTGACACCCAGTATAGTTTAATGGTGGATCCATAAATACCCTGTTCAGACAATGCAGGAAAAGCCCATAACTCTTTAGCAGATAACTAGTCAGCTATGTCTGTAGCAATCTGCCTTTCCATATAGTACTTTCTATTTATTAACACCTATGATCAAACCTGAACCATAATCCTACTAACTGCTTCATCAGCAGAGATGGTTGATATATGGCAGAAATAAGGATAGTATCTAAGAACTTTTCATGATCTTGGATTCAGGTATGCATACTTGGGCCTCATATTAATACATTCTGCCTCAAGATATGCATTTATTTCAAAGTAATTTTGAAACAATATGCCTTATGCAATTACCTTGCAGCTATTTAAGATACTACGGTACCGAATGATCACTATAGTGAAACTATACGACAGAGATTTAAATTCACCACTGAATATTAGGAAAAACATCAAGGAAAAAAAAAAAAAAACAGAAGCTGATCAGTCCTCTGCATTGAACCTATTTTCAAATACTATTAGCTATGGCTCAAAAAATTATCTTTATTAACCTAAATGTTTTGCAAATATTACCATAAAGAAATATTTCTTAGGCTCTGGTGAAGCCAGGGATCTTTTATTGTCTAGAACAAGAAAGTCAGCATTTTATCTGTGGTATACTAATTGACCAAAGACAATCTAAAAGTCAAGATTTAGTAGAAAATAAAAAATAATTTCCAGATTTAGTTCACCTACAGATAAGATTTTTATCTTCATAACCAAGTATATCTTCTTAACACTTAAAAAGTAGCTTGAGAAAAAAAAAAGAAAATTTTAATTGCTCACTTGATATTGTAATGGGATTACACAGTTTTAAAGGGATGACATCTCATTTATTTTCACCTGTTTCTACCTTTATTTTCCAGTTTCTTTTTATTAAGTTTATATCTTGTATTTAGAAGAATACAACACTTTTATGAATGTCACATGTTGTGTGTTTTTGTGAGGTGGGTGGCAAAATTTTTCTAAAGTTTGGGTTCTTAGAGACAGCAGATGAATAAATAATAGAATACATAAAAACTAAAGGTCTGCTTTCCAGCTTCTTTTCTGTGGATATCTACCCTACTCAGCACACAGAATGAATTTATCCATCCATCTGTCATCTGAATGCACGTGTGTGTGCTCATTCACTTTAGTCATGTCCAACTCTTTGCAACCATATAGGCAGGTCCCACCAGGCTCCTCTGTCCATGAGATTCTTCAGGCAAGAATCCTGGAGTGGGTTGCCATGCCCTCCTCCAGAGAATCTTCCGGACCCAGGATTGAACTCGGATCTGCCTGTATCTCCTGCATTGCAGGCAAATTCTTTACTCACTGAGCCACCTGGGAAGCTCAGAGACTATATGCAGGGTCATAAAGAAGATGAAGTTTGTTGGGGGGAAATGGGTGAAGAGATTCACAAGCTGTCTCCTTATGGCAAATATTTCACACAATATTCCCAACAGTTCAGCTATTATCTGCCCACATCAGACTAGGTAGAACACAAAAACAAGATAAAAAACAATTCAATAAAGCTGGTATTTTCTGATATTTTAAAATAATGAGTAGAGCTATGATCATAATGTTCCCCAAGAAGTGTTAGAGAATTAGTATTTATGAAATTGTTTATACTTCATATAACAGGTGAGGAAGGGTCAGATCAATAAATAAGTTATATTAGTCCTTCTACAGACACAGCAACATCAACATTTTATCTTTTCCTTTTAAGACTAGAGCTTATTTCCACTGCATTATGCTACCCTAACTCTTTGTGAGTGCTTCATTCCCAACCCAATTCATCCCACATTTCACTCCATTTCAATGTCCCTCTTCTTTCTATCACATCTTACCAATTCTTCAAGACTTAACTCAAGCTGTCATGATGGCTACAGTACAGCTTTTCTCAGATGGATTTCTTCTTTTCTAAACTACCAAAGAACACTGGTTTGAACCACTCACACTCTTAAAATTTTAAGCAAACTATATATTTTTCTTTCTTACTAGATAGTATACTCCCTAGGAGGAGAAGGAAAAACAGGACGAGATGGTTGGAAGCTCTAGGAGATGGTGAAAGACAGGGAAGCCTGGCTTGCTGCAGTCCATGAGATCCAAAGAGTTGGACATGAAGGAGTGACTGAACAACAACAAATACTCCCTCGCATGAGCCAGACTGCATACCATAAAATGTTTGATTGCTCTATTTCTTATATTAAAGATTCTCAGTAATATAATCCTTCACACAGTTCAGCAAGACTGTGTGGATTAACTGAGATTGATATATGTGAATGTACCTCACCTGATGTTTGCCACAAAGTGCATGAGAATGCAAGAAATATTCATGTGTATGAATATGTGAAACAGATGAGAGAGAGAGAGAGCAAGAGGAAAATGGAGTGAGGCAGATGGAAAATTCCTTTGGTAGAGTTGGAGAGAGAAAGAGAAATGGAGATAGACAGACAGAGAGAGGAGTTGGTCCATCATTCAAAAGGGAAATATTTTAGTCCCTTTAAGGTTCCCAGGTGGCACAATGGTGAAGAATCACCTGCCAATGCAGAAGACTCAAGAGATACAGGTTTAATCCCTGGGTCGGGAAGATCTCCTGGAGTAGGAAATGGCAACCCATTGCAGAATTCTTGCCAGAAAAATTCCATGGACAGAGGAGCCTGGCAGGCTTCAGTCCATGGGGTTGCAAAGAATCATACACAAAATTGGAAAGGGGAAAAGAAATGAAAAGTAACTATTTCTCCCTAGGCAAGAACAGCCTTTCTAAATTATTTTCTTCTTCAAGAGGGAAAGCGAGAGCTGGTGGGATCTGCTCTTCTTGTGGGGAGAGTGGGGAAAGGAGAAGAGACTCTCTCCCACCACAGAGTACAGAGAAACTCCATCAAGTAAATAAGAAGCTGATGTCACAATAATGGCAGGGGTTTCAGTGAAGACCCAGGAAAGAAAGTGGCCACATGGGGAAGAGTGGCATTGTGAACTCAAGGTGACTTCAGTAGTGATTTCAGTCATTAACTGTGCTGACCACTGGAGTGCCTTAGGTATCAGCAATTACTTTTATGTGTTTGGCCAAAAATACATCATTGAGGGATGACTCACGTCCCATTGACCATCCATCCCCAGGCTGAATGCCAAGAAAGCATCTATACTATATGAAAGCTGAGTTGTACAATAATAATTTTATATCCAACTTTTCATACATCTGAATTGCTTGAAAGATTTTAATGTATTCTTGTGCAGCCTTATGGCTCTTGTCCATCTTTTTTTTTTTTTTTTTNGGAGTGGTTTGCCATTTCCTTCTCCAATGCATGAAAGTGAAAAGTGAAAGTGAAGTTGCTTAGCCGTGTCCGACTCTTAGTGACCCCATGGACTGCAATCTACCAGGCTCCTTCATCCATGGGATTTTCCAGGCAAGAGTACTGGAGTGGGTTGCCATTGCCTTCTTCAAATTTAGCAACTAAATCACCATAAATATATATATTTAACTTCTAAAATTTGAGCTGCTATTTGATTTAATTTCATATCCATGATCTCTGGATGATAGGGAGGATCTTTTGTAAAATCTGACCATAATTTCCCAATAGCTGATAACTTACTATTAAGTGATAAACTAAGCCCAGGATATCCAATATATTTATATGGATAATGTATAAGGCAAGTGTAATAAAAGCTACCATTTTTAAGTACATAATGGACACTAGTTCATAGCAGGTATCATTGTGTGTAGGAGNTCTCTGGATGATAGGGAGGATCTTTTGTAAAATCTGACCATAATTTCCCAATAGCTGATAACTTACTATTAAGTGATAAACTAAGCCCAGGATATCCAATATATTTATATGGATAATGTATAAGGCAAGTGTAATAAAAGCTACCATTTTTAAGTACATAATGGACACTAGTTCATAGCAGGTATCATTGTGTGTAGGAGTGGAAAAACAAGCTATTTCTGAGTTGCTATTCAAGTTTTTTTTTTTTTTTTTTTTTTTGGTTTTAAAATTTGGGGCTTTTAGTGTTTTGGGAAAGAATTTGCCTTGCCCATTGCAGTTCATTCTCAGTGATTCTCCTCTTCTAAATATAAGTTTTTTGAATAACTGCCTCAATCTCCATGCCATTGTGTTTTTTTGCCTTTTTTTTTCTGTCTTGCTGTTTCATATTCCTATTCTTGTTTGTTTAAATTTTAAGGATTAGGGATTGTTTTAAGAATTAAGAAATCACATACTCTAACAGCCTGAACTGAGCTGTCTCTGACAATAAAACCTGAAAAACTTAATATGTTTCTGTTCTATTCATTTCTAATCAATTTCTGTGGTACTCAACTGTAATTTTTAGCCAAGATAGGGCATTTGAAATTATATCTTTTAATCATTAGATTTCTGTTCTTTGCCTGTTCCTTCAGACTTCATTTTTCTGGAGCTTGCTATTTTAATCTCTGCTCAGAGAAAATTTGAATTAAGTGCCAGTAATTTGCATCTGTCCCTACATGGCATTCAGGTTGCATTGTCAAAATGAACCCGTTTACCATAAAATATTGGTATTTATCAAGCAGAAAACATCATTAGGGGATTGTGAATGATTTATGGTGCTAGGCTTCTCCTGAAATCCTAAACTATCCCTTTATAAATTCCCTCTTTCTATAGTTTTCCGACTTTGAAAGCTTCCACATTAGTTCACTCAGTTGCTTTTGTTTACAGTTCCATTTAGAAAAAAGTTCATTGACAAAGACATATTTTCTTTACTGATGATTTCAGTGTATAGTTCTTTAGTGTAACTTTTTTTTTTTAATTCTAATAAGTTGCTAAAAGATTCAATAAGTAGCTAGCAAACTCCACTAAGTATGAAATTGTCCTGTAAGACTCCTAATAGTGTAGTCTGAGGGTGCACATGACCTGTGTTACAAGATACATTAATTCATAGCTTATGAGTGGAAAAGATTTGCCGAGTCTTCTGCTTAGGAATAGCATCACTGCTTCTACCAGTGAGGATAAAAGCAGTGTGTGAGGAGATCATTTCAGCTTGCTGCTGCTGCTGCTAAGTCACTTCAGTTGTGTCTGACTCTGTGCGACCCCATAGATGGCAGCCCACCAGTCTCCCTCGTCCCTGGGTTTCTCCAGGCAAGAATACTGGAGTGGGTTGCCATTTCCTTCTCCAAATCATTTCAGCTTAAACAAGCTCAATTCAAATACTCCCTCAGAGTAAGGAGGAAGATAAATTAATTACTGTAAAACCATAAATAAACTCATATGATGGAATCTATTAGCAAAATCGCCTGATCTAAACCCAAGATAAAAGGGCTCAGAAGACACTGACTGCCTCAAGTACAAGATTGCAATTATCATAGGAAGAAATTAGAGGGAGGAGGAGAATGTGGCAAATGGAGTAGTAGACTGAGCAACTATGACTTTATACCAGAGCAGGAAAAGGTTGGTGAGAACTAGTTGATAGGAGCTGTGAAAATGGAAAGAACAATTGTTGAGTTGACCTACATTTTCCCTAAACAGGACAAGATTGAAAAAAACGTGAAAGTGTTAGTTATTCAGTCAGGTGTGTCTCTTTTTGACTCCATGGACTGTAGCACACCAGGCCCTCTGTTCATGGGATTTCCCAGGCAAGAATATTGGAGTGGATAGCCTTTCCCTTCTCCAGGGGATCTTTCTGACCCAGGGATCCAACACAGGTCTCCTGCATTGTAGGCAAATTCTTTACCATCTGAGCCACCTAATTGAGAATAACAATTATCAAACATGGCTCTTCTTTGTGGACAAACAGTTCGACTAGACTTCTCAAGCCCTCTTGAAGTTTGGTGTGATCATGTCCTCCTGGTCTTGCCAATGAAAAATAAAAGTTGACTTGACTCTTCTCTCCCCTTTCCCCAAGCAAACTTCTCATTAAACTTCTTCTTGCTACTTCTTTCTCTGCCCATTCAGAGAAACTGATGGTGAAGTAGGAAGTCACATGTTGAAGATGATAATACAGTTTTTATCCTGAGTCTCTGAATATGTAAAACAGGAACACTTCATTTTCTGGATACTGCCCAAGATTCTTACATAAGCAAGAAACACATTTTTATTGCATAGCACCATGCAAGTTTGAATCTGATTGACATTACCTAGCCTACACTAATTAATATTTAAATCAATATTTAAGTATTTGTTGTTTTATGGCAGGCAATTATTAACATGATACCAAAGACTAGAAGGAATTCAAATAGCATACATTGATTTAAAACACTTTGTAAAATTATGATTTTAGTAACTCAGAGTCTACCATTTCTGTAGTTCAGGGTAAATGATCAGATAGAACCCACCCAGGTAAAATTTTAGTGTATGTTGACTCAATTGCTGTATTTAATAGGGTTTTAATAAAGACAAATTAGCCAGGTAAGAATTGGTTGTTTCAGAGCAGAGCTATAGGAAATAAGAATCATGGAATTAACAGTTTTGCAAAGGTGGAAAAGTTAATAACTACTCTTGGATCCTCAATGATAGGCTAGAAAGTTTTCTATCCAGTCATACTGTTTTATATGGTGTCAGAGTTGAATGACTCCTGTTAAAGTGAAACGGGCAAGAGGAAAAAGAGGCAAATACAAGAATGATTCTAAGAACTTCTTCCTGGAAATAAATGCAAAGAAAATTACTGGCATATGATACTAAAAGTAAGCAAAGAAGATAAGAAACCTGAGATGATTTTGAGACAAACCATGAGTCTGATTTTTGAAATTTTTTGATTGCAAAAACCTGCATTTTAGATAGAGTAAAGCTAGCACAAGTTATTCCCTAATGACTACTTCAAATGTGATCCTACAAATAATGGACAAGAAAGAACTGCCCAGAGTATGGAGCCATTGCCACATAACAGCATGAACAAGCAACTTCCATATAAGGAGAAGATCCAGGGTATAAAAAAAAATCTGGGTCACATAATGTTTTCTCAGTTTCTCAGCATTATTATGTCACTTCTCTGGTGAATGACTGTTATGTATTTATTTTGATTCCCTTTATAAATAAGATTTTTTATTATGTACTATTTTTATTGCTCTGTAATTATATATCAGAAGTGGGAAATTTGCAGAGAAAGATAATCTGCTTTTTTTATAAGTTTTCCTACTATAAAAACCATATCATGGCAATGTGTAAAGAACATGCTAGTGTCAGAAAACTCTGCTTTGTTTTTCTTTGTTTGAGATTAATCTCAAACAAAGAAAATTGGATGGAACTGGAGAGAAGACTGAGTGCATTTTATGTGAATGCATGAAAAGAAGGGTACAAATGGATATTTGATGAATAAGATTTTGCATTGTGGCAGCCTGCTTACTTTTTCTAAATGAGAGTTTCTCTTTGTCCATAGCACACAATTAAAATATACACATTTCAGCTTCATTTGTAGTTAGGTGGAACTGAGTTCTAAGTAATAGATTATGTATTAGTTAGCTTTTGGTATGCAACCAACCACTCTTAAATTTACTGACTTAAGAAAACCATTTTTCTAACTCATGATTCTATAAGTTAATGAATTAGACAAGACTCAACTGTGAATCTTTCTTGATTTTGCTGAGTTCACTCATTGCTCTGTGAATCTCCTTCTGAAGGTTTTGTAGCTGTCTTCTGGTATAATGGGAAATTCTGAGTCCCTTTCTCTTGGAATCCAACAGATTATCTGGGACTTCAGATAACAGTGTAAGCAGAATCTTCCAAGAGAACCAAGAGAAGATAAACCTCAAAGCTCAGTCAGATTTTCAGGTTTCTCCTTGTGTCTCTTGTTCAAAAAAATATAATAAAACCCAATGAAGAGTGTTAGTCACTCAGACATACCGGACTCTTTGAGACTCCATGGACTGTAGCCCACCAGGCTCCACTGTCCATGGAATTCTCCAGAAAAGAATACTGGAGTTGGTTGCCATTTCTTCCTCCAGGGGATCTTCCTGACCCAGGGATTGAACCTGGGTCTCCTATATTGCAGGCAGATTCTTTACCATCTGAGCCACCAGGGAAGCCCCATAATATAATCCAGTAAGCAAACCCAAATTTAAGATCCATAGAAATATAATTGACCTTACCATGGGAGAAACTGATAATCTTCATTGCTGTGGCCAGAATATGAATAGAAATAATTCGTGCCACTTCTAGACCTACTCATTAAAACTCATTATGTTCTTCTCATCATCATTCTCCATTCAGTTAGCAGGGTAGAGACAGTTGCTTTGGGTATTAAATCTGGTCACAGATTTCTTGCAACTCTTTCCATCAGGATGAAAACTTCTGCTGGGCGTGTGAGTTGCTTGAGTAAATAAAATGTCACTGCTATGGTGTGCCCCATTTCAAGATTTAGCCTCTAGGAATCCCATTAACTCCCACATTTACCTTCTTGGAATCTGCCGCCTCTGTGTAAAGGGTTTCATCTGCCTTATTGGAGAGATAGTGTGAAGAAAGTGAAATTCCTGGACATCCTTCAACTGGTCCAGCAATGCCATCTGAGCTGTCAGACACATGAAAGCAGCCATCATGGATTTCTAGGCAGCCTTGAACTACCCTAGCTTTTCCATCTCAGCCACTGGGCATGTGAATGAAGACCAAACTGAGACTGCAAATGGCAGATGAAACCAGCAGAAGAATCGACCAGGGGAATCCAGAGGCTATTGGTATGTTGTGAACTTGTTTTTATTTGTTTCCTTTTTCAACTCTTAAGTTTTAAAATAGTGTTTTATGTAGTAGTAGATAACCAGAGCAAACATGGTTACCTTGAAAGATCATTGAAGATGGATGAACCTCTATCTACTTGTGTGCCTAAATGAACTGATGATGAACTCTAGCCTCACCTCAATTCTTATAGACCTAGACATCCCCCAAGAGAGTTATGAAAGCAAAATTAAAATATTATCCTATTGAGTCACAATATATGTAGTTCTATTTTATTTTCTTGCAACTTAGTCTATTCTAAATGATATAAGCTCCTACGATCAGTTTATATCACAAATTTTGCTCAGCCATTGTCCATCCCATTCCAATATGCAGTTTGCTTTCTGGTGATTTAGGATATCTCAAAATTTTCTTCCTCTCAAATAATATAGGTTATGAACTTTTGAACACCTGATGTGTTACTACTGTTATAAAGAAAATTCTTACCTATGGTCAAAGTGGAAGAAAAAGAATCATTGTGCAACTACCCACTTAAATGTTACAGTGACAGAACATTTTGCCTCTGTCACATCAAAATGGGATAGAAAAAAAATTTAGTTTGATTTGATACCAGAAAGATTGAAAACATTTATGGAGAAAAATCAAACAGAAATTCTGATGCCTTAATATCCATGAGAATAAGTCACTTTGGTTTACTCAGGCAATCATTTGTATAAAAGTTGTCAATCAAGCTGCGCATGAGCACAGAACATTCAAGGTAAACAACAGCAAGTGGTCAAATCTACAAATATTAGTTTATTCACAAAAATACAATATATAAGTTTTCTACGAAATGTCTGCAAACATTTTATAGTCCAGATATAAAGAGGCCGAAAATGATATTACATTACAAGCACAATCCTGTCTATGAAGAAAGACCCTATTTCTCATAGAACAATGAAGAAATGAAGTAGTAGCAAACACATGAAAGATCAAGGTGCAAGGTAGGAAATCAATGTACAATCCTAGTACTGTAGAGTAAACCATAACAGATATAGACAAGGACATACTTAAAATTAATCATTGTAAAATCCCCAATGTAAATCTCCATGAGAGCTGGGAAGATTTGTGTCATCTCTCTGCTAAAACAGGGAAAGTCTAGGGGAAATCAGGACAAGTTGGTCATCCTACAGATGAGTGAACAAAGAAATGGGTAAAAGAATTTCCTATGGGGCATAATGGAGCAGCACACTTACGTAAGATTTGTCGTTGTTATTCAGTTGCTCAGTCCTGTCTCACTCCTTGTGACCCAATGGACTGCAGCATGCCAGGCTTCCGTGTCCCACACTATCTCCCAGAATTTGTTCAAACTCATGTCCATTGTCTCAATCATGCCATCCAACTGTCTCATCCTGTAGTACCTTCACCTGCCCTCAATTTTTCCCAGCATGAGTTTTTTTTTTCAATGAATCAGCTCTTCATATCAGGTGGCCAAAGTATTGGAGCTCCAGGGTCAGCATCAGTCTTCTAATGATCAGTCAGGGTTGATTTTCTTTAGGATTTACTGGTTTGATCTCCTTGCTGTCAAAGGAACTTGCAAGAGTTGTCTCCAGCACCACAGTTCAAAAGCACTGGGCCTTCCCCAGTGCCTCATAAGATTAGCTATACTAAATTCAGCCTTATCCAGTGAAATTTCCTCTAAGGAAGGAAGTGTTATATAAAGTTTCAAATACAGTAAACACTAGGCATATGTGGCTATGGAATGCTTGAAGTCTGGCCAATGCAATTTAGGAATTGGTTTTTAAATTTAATTAGTTTAAATGTAAGCTGAAATAGCCATGTGTAACTATTTGGGGTGGGTTCTTACTATTTATAATTCTGGGACAGTTGATGATCATAGGGCTATTTAAATAAGAAACCATCTTGTTACGATCTGAAAACTTTTATTTGAAGAAAAATACCTTTCAATTAACATCTGTTCATTCATTTCTTAGAATAGTTTTGAGCCTATTCTTTTTGCCTGGTAGGGTGATAGCTAGCAATATTTAGAGACCCAGAACATTCTCTGTAGCCAAATGTAAAAGGAGATAATATTATTATTTTTCTTCCTATTCACAGAACATTGTAAGATTTAAAAACATATTTTTGGTGTAAGTATTTACCATGAGAACTTTTCACAACTTGGTCTCGACTTTCATTTCAGAGTGGTTTCCAATTATTCTACCAAATGTTCCGTATATTACAGGTGAATCTATCTACTGGACTGGTTCCCTGGGGCTCAACAGTAAACAATTCACCTGTAAGACATGAGACTCACAGGGAACACGTGTTCAATCCCTAGCCTGGGAAGATCCCCTAGAGAAGGAAATGACAATTTCCTTTCCTTGTCTGGAAACTCTAATGGGCAGAGGTGCCTGAGGGGCTACAGTCCATGGGGTCACAAGAGTTGGACACAACTGAGACTGCAAGGAGATCCACCCGGTCCATTCTAAAGGAGATCAGTCCTGGGTGTTCATTGGAAGGAATGACACTAAAGCTGAAGCTCCAGTACTTTGGCCACCTCAAGTGAAGAGCTGACTCATTGGAAAATACTTTGATGCTGGGAGGGATTGGGAACAGGAGGAGAAGGGGATGACAGAGGATGAGATGGCTGGATGGCATCACTGACTCGATGGGTGTGAGTTTGAGTGAACTCCTGGAGTTGGTGATGGACAGGGAGGCCTGGCGTGCTGCTATTCATGGGGTTGCAAGGAGTCGGACACAACTGAGACTGATCTGAACTGAGTTACTAAACAAAGAAAATTTGCAAGTCACCACTCAACTGTATCCAATATATGATCTCTTTTTCATTCATTTTTTTCTCCTAATTTTCCTCTTGTTTTCTCTCTCTTTTTTAAAAATTCAGTTATCCTGAACTCCCCCTCAGTTCAGTTCAGTGACTCAGTCATGTCCGACTCTTTGAGACCCCATGAATTGCAGCATGCCAGGCCTCCCTGTCCATCACCAACTCCCGGAGGTCACTCAAACTCATGTCTATTGAGTCGGTGATACCATCCAGCCATCTCATCCACTGTCATCCCCTTTTCCTCCTGCCCCCAATTGCTCCCNATCAGGAAGCAACAGTTAGAACTGGACATGGAACAACAGACTGGCTCCAAATAGGAAAAGGAGTACATCAAGGCTGTATATTGTCACGTTGCCTATTTAACTTATATGCAGAGTACATCATAAGAAAAGCTAGGCTGGAAGAAGCACAAGCTGGAATTAGATTGCCAGGAGAAATATCAATAACCTCAGATATGCAGATGATACCACCCATGGCAGAAAGTGAAGAGGAACTAAAAAGCCTCTTAATGAAAGTGAAAGAGGAGAGTGAAAAAGTTGGCTTAAAGCTCAACACTCAGAAAATGAAGATCATAGCAGCTGGTCCCATCACTTCATTGCAGATAGATGGGGAAACAGTGGAAACAGTGTCAGACTTTATTTTGGGGGGCTCCAAAATCACTGCAGATGGTGATTGTAGCCATGAAATTAAAAGATGCTTACTCCTTGGAAGAAAAGTTATGACCAACCTAGATAACATATTGAAAAGCAGAGATATTACTTTGCCAGCAAAGGTCCATCTAGTCAAGGCTATGGTTTTTCCAGTGGTCATGTATGGATGCAAGAGTTGGACTGTGAAGAAACCTGAGTGCCGAAGAATTGATCCTTTTGAACTGTGGTGTTGGAGAAGACTCTTGAGAGTCCCTTGGACTGGAAGGAGATCCAACTAGTCCATCCTAAAGGAAATCAGTCCTGGATGTTCATTGGAAGTACTGATGCTGAAGCTGAAACTCCAATATTTGGCCACCTCATGAAAAGAGCTGACTCACTGGAAAAGACTCTGATGCTGGGAGGGATTGGGGGCAGGAGGAGAAGGGGATGACAGCAGATGAGATGGCTGGATGGCATCACGGGCTTGATGGACATGAGTCTGAGTGAGCCCTAGGAGCTGGTGATCGAAAGGGAGGCCTGGCGTGCTGTGATTCCTGGGGTCACAAAGAATCGGACAAGACTGAGTGACTGAACTGAACTGATCTGAAACTGAATTCTGTATTTTAAAATTTTTCTTTCTCATATACACACAAACAATATTAATATCAGTTCAGTTCAGTTCAGTCACTCAGTCATGTCCAACTATTTGAAGCCCCTTGGATTGCAGCACACTAGGCTTCCTTGTCCATCACCAACTCACAGATCTTCCTCAAACTCATGCCCATCGAGTCGGTGATGCCATCCAACCATCTCATCCTCTGTTGCCCCTTTATCCTCCTTCTTTCAATCTTTCCCAGCATCCTGACCTTTGTCAATGAGTTGGCTCTTTGCATCAGGTGGCCAAATTATTGGAACTTTAGCATCAGCATCAGTCATTCCAATGAATATTCAAGGTTGACTTCCTTTAGTATTGACTGGTTTTGATCTCCTTTCTGTCCAAGGGACTCTCAAGAGTCTTATCCAACACTACAGTTCAAAAACATCAATCCTTCAGTGCTCAGCCTTCTTTACAGTCCAGCTCTCACATGTGTGGACTTTTCTTGTGGCTCAGCTGGTAGAGAATCTACCTTGAATGTGGGAAACCTGGGTTCAATCAATTGATTGGGAAGATCCCCTAGAGAACGAAATGGCTATCCACCCACTTCAGTATTCTGGCCTGGAGAATTCCATGGACTGTATAGTCCATGGGGTCACAAAGAGTCAGACACAACTGAGCATCTTTCACTTTCACTTTCTCACATCTGTACATGACTACTGAAAAACCATAGCTTTGACTATGTGGATCTCTGTCTGCAAAGTGATACCTTTGCTTTTTAATACACTGTCTAGATTTGTCATAATTTTTCTTCCATGGAACAAGTGTCTTTGAATTTCATAGCTGCAGTCACCATCTTCAGTGATTTTGGAACCCAAGAAAATAAAGTCTGTCACTGTTTCCATTGTTTCCCCTCTATTTGCTATGAAGTGATGGGACCAGATGCCATGTCTTCGTTTTTTTGAATGTTAAGTTGTAAGCCAGCTTTTTGACTCTCCTCTTTCACCTTCTTCAAGAGGCCCTTTAGTTCCTCTTCACTTTCTGCCTTTCAGTTCAGTTCAGTTCAATCACTCAGTCATGTCTGACTTTTTGCGACCCCAGGAATCACAACATGCCAGGCTTCCCTGTCCATCACTCTAGTTCACTCAAACTCACATCCATCTAATTGGTGATGCCATCCAGCCATCTCATACTCTGTCGTCCCCTTCTCTTCCTGCCTCTAATCCCTCCCAGCATCAGAGTCTTTTTCAATGAGTCAACTCTTCACATGAGGTGGCCGAAGTAATGTTGTTTCAGCTTTAGCATCATTCCGTCCAAAGAATACCCAGGGTTGATCTCCTTTAGGATGAACTGGTTGGATCTCCTTACAGTCCGGGGGACTCTCAAGAGTCTTCTCCAACACCACAGTTCAAAACCATCAATTCTTTGGCACTCAGCTTTCTTCACAGTCCAACTCTCGCATCCATACATGACCACTGGAAAAACCATAGCCTTGACTAGATGGACCTTTGTTGTCAAAGTAATGTCTCTGCTTTTGAATATGCTATCTAGATCGATCATAACTTTTCTTCCAAGGAGTAAGCATCTTCTAATTTCATGGCTGTAGTCACCATCTGCAGTGATTTTGGAGCTCCCCGAAATAAGTCTGACACTGTTTCCACTGTTTCCCCATCTATTTCAGGGTAGTATTACCTATGTAACTGAGGTTACGGATATTTCTCTCTGTAATCCTGATTCCTGCTTGAGCTTCATCCAGCACCAACACCTCGCATGATGTACTCTGTATATAAGTTAAATAAGAGGGGTGACAGTATACAGTCTTGACATAATCCTTTTCCCATTTGGAACCAGTTCATTGTTCCATGTCCAATTCTCACTGTTTCTTGTTGATCTGCTTGCAGGTTTTTCAGGAAGCAGATAAAGTTTTCTTGGTATTCTCATTTCCTTAAGAATTTTCCAGTTTGTTTTGATCCACACAGTCAAGACCTTTGTGTATTCAGTGAAACAGAAGTAGATATTTTTCAAAAATTCTGTTGCTTTTCGAATGATCCAACAGAGTTTGGCAGTTTGATCTCTGCTTCCTCTGCCTTTTCTAAATCCAGTTTTACATCTAGAAGTTCTCATGTACTGTGGAAGCCTAGCTTGAAGATTAATACAATGTCTATCAATAATTCTAATATTATTTTCTGGCTATTGTTATTAAAATTATTAAATAATAAAATTTAGGATTAATGGTTCTGATTAACCAGAATATTCAAATAAGTAAATTTTTTTCCAGAAATTCAGAATGTCCTATAAGGTAACTATATTAAAAATAAGAAAAAAAAACCACAATATGAAACAAATATTCTAGTATTAATGCTAAAGCTTCTGTACTCATTTATATAAGCACTATAATTTGATACAAGGAAATGAACCTTTGATCTTGAGAGTTTCATACCAGCTAAAGAGTAAATTTATGGTACTCGCACTCACAGAGTAACAGAGTTCTTGGGTAAGAAATATTAATAGATGTGTTAAAATAATAGAGGGGTCATTCCCTCAGTAATTTTTAAAGCAAATATACATAAATTATAAAATGTTCAAAATTAAAGATCAAGTAATTTTTTTTTTTTTTTTAATGAAATGTATTCTGACATGGACAGAGGAGCCTGGTAGGCTGCAGTCCCTGGGGTCGCTAAGAGTCAGACACAACTAAGCGACTTCACTTTCTCTTTTCACCGTCATGTCTTGGAGAGAAAATGGCAACCCATTCCAGTGTTCTTGCCTGGAGAATCCCAGAGACGGGGAGCCTGGTGGGATGCCGTCTATGGGGTTGCACGGAGTCGGACACGACTGCAGCGACTTAGCAGCAGCAGCAGCATTCTTACCTTAATTATTCTAATAAATTTGATTGAAATTCACCTAAGTAATCTAGACTAGCTAGTTACTGAAATTAATCTATAAAATTTTATCTTACGTAATTCTAAATTTTTTGTGGATTTTTTGAGTTAGTATACTTTCATATTAGCATTTGAAAGAACTAAACCTAACTGAATGGAATAAAAGCATTCAATAAAATGCCTACTACATTTTATGCTTCAAAACACTTCAACAGTCATTGGATTATTTTCTTCTTTTATTATTTTCTCTGGGTATAAAAGGATCACTTTAGTCAGGAGACTGAGAGAATAAAGGCAATTACTGTTCAAAAATAACACTTTCTAACTGTAATACTAAAAAAAAATGACATTTATGAAATTTTAGAGTTAAAGTCTCAGAAATAATAAAGTCCCAAGTAATAGCATCAAAGCAATGCTAACAGCGCTTACTGATATGCAGGGCAAGCTGGCATAAAGTCTATTAAGACATGACTTACTAAGAAAAAAAGCTGCTATTATTATTAAAGTACTTTTAACCTCACCTCCACACATCAGAAAATGTTTCTCAAGTGTTTTTATTCTTTACAAGAGTTTAGCTATTTCAAGTTGATGGTCTTTTGTATCTTTCAAATAAAAGACCATTAATTACTAAACAATACCTCAAAATTAACAGAAATCTTAATAAACAACGTGTTTTAGGCTGATATAGCCAAAAATTCAATATCTTTTGCAAAATAACCATCTAAAAAAAAAAGTGTTCTCTTTAATATACTTATGCTTGGTATTGAGCTTTTTCCATTTTACTGATTACAAACTTAGAAGGTTACACATTGGTATATTAACTGAGAGTAATTTATCTACTGTGAAAAGCTCCTCATTTATTTGATGTTATTTGGTGATACATGCTTTCGTAGAGAGAGGAAGAATGTATGACTTTCAGGCTTAAAGCTCTCACTGTAAGTTCATACATTTCAGCATTGTGTTAGTCATACTCTTGAGATGCCTGTAATGATTCCTAACTGCTGGTATTTGTACCTCCATACAATCCTTCCCACATTGAATAGATCTGTCAATAAGCTACCATGAACATGGCAATTCTAGGTTATACAAGGTATCACATCTTTCTCCTTGTTCTTTGGGATCACTTGCTCTAGGAAAAACTAGTGGCCTGGTAGAAAGCCAGCTCAGCTGGTAAAGAATCTTCCTGTAACACAGGAGACCCCAATTTGATTCCTGGGTCAGGAAGATTTGCTGAAAAAGGGATAGACTACCCACATTGGTATTCTTGGACTTCCCTTGTGGCTCAGCTAGTAAAGAATCTGCAATGTGGGAGACCTAGGTTTGATCCCTCATTTGAGAAGATCCCCTGGAGTGGAAAAGCTACCCACTTCAGTATTCTAGCCTGAAGAATTCCATGGACTGTATAGTCCATGGGTCACAGAGTCGGACACGACTGAGTGACTTTCACTTTCATGATAGAAAGCCACTAAAGATAAATCTACATCCCAAAGTTCTGAGACCTTTTGACAATTCCAGTAAGAAACAGGTTTTCCCTGGTAACTCAGATGGTAAAGAATCTGCCTGCAATGCAAGAGACCCAGGTTCGATACCTGGATTGGGAAGATCCCCCAGAGAAAGGAATAGCTACCCACTCCAATATTCTTGCCTGGAAAATTCCATTGACAGAAGAGACTGGTTGGCTACATACAGTTCATGGAGCCACAAAGAGTTGGACATGACAGAATAACTAGCACTTTCACTTTCAAGTAAGAAACAGAAGTATTCTTCTAACAACCATGTGAATGAGCCATCACTAGAAGATCCTCCAGGCATAGTTAAGCCTTAAGGTGACTACCATCCTAGTGAGCATCTTAACTTCAGTCTCCTGAGAGATCTCCCAGTCAGGACTAGTAAGCTGCTTTACTCTTGAATTCCTGATATACAGAAAATATGTGACATAATACAAAAGATAGTTGGATTAAGTCTCTATATTTTGGGGGTAATTTGTTATACAGCAATAAATAATACACACAAAACAGCACATACATAAAAAAAGAGAGTCTAGAATTCAGGTAATATTAGTAACATAAATGAGTTCATATGTATACCTATGGATGCATGGGAAAGAATATATACATATTCAAAGCAATGCTAAGAGAATATATATCAGAAAAACATATGAAAAGTACATGTGTGAAAAAAAGCAATGTGTGTTATGAATTTTCAAGAATAATGGACATGATAAATTCCTCTCAACACATGCCAAAGACTGTTAAACATGGATTCTTGCCCACTGATGCACAGCAGGATAAAAATTAGAAGATGTTTAACCAGGTCTCTCCAGGGCTGTCCACCATTGCTACCAACCAAAATGTTCCAAATGGTTCCTCTCAGACTGTTTGCATTAATGAATAGATGATGTCTAAAACCATATGGGATTCTGTACTTGCCTTAATTAAAATTAATTGCCCCATGAATGATTAATGCTTAGTCTGAGTTTTTCATAGTTTCTATATTACTGAGACACCAAACAATGGAACTCATCTACATTTTATGTTACTTATTTCAATACACACTAAACAAGTAATTAATTGTTGCATCTGTTTTCTTTTACTAAATATGACGAATAGCTCATTTTAAACATTGAATATTTACTGCAGAAATTTACCTGAAGAAATCTGGCATCTCTAGTAATTTAAATTTTGCTTGGAACCATGAATAATAAATATCTGATAATTCTAGAATAGATTGGCTTGCTTTAATTATCAATAATAAAGCATATGTAATTCTTCAATGAATTTTGAAAATTTAAAAATAAAATAGATAAATTACATGTAAATATTTTTGCAAAACAATGCTTTTCAAAAATATCTAAATATTCTTCAGCTATATAACCTTGGAAAATTATCAATTCTCTGGTTTCCTCATAAAATAATCATTTTCAAAAAATGTTATTGCCTTGCTCAAGAGACTATGCCCCCGAAATTAGTAAATTTATCTTTTTTATAAAAGTTCTCATCTTGTGAAATCTACCATAATAATCTTCTAATCTTAAAAGGTTTCCCAGGTGGTTCTGTGGTAAAGAACCTACCTGCAATACAAGAGATATGGTTTGATCCCTGGTTCAGGAAGATCCCCAGGAGAAGGAAATGACAACCCACTCCAGTCTTCTTGCCTGGGAAATCCCATGGACAGAGGAGCCTATTGGGCTACAGCCCAAGGGGTCACAAAACAGTTGGACATGACTTAGTGACTAAACAACAAAACCACTCTTAGAAAACAATGTTCATGATTACAAAAGGGGTTCCTGATAGAGCCTGGACTGGGTTTTATTTCCCTTAAGAGGCATGATCTACTTATCATGGAGCTATAGTGGTTATTAACACTTACAAAATAGTAATCAGTCCTGGGACTTAAATTTTGGACCAATTAGTGCTAAATGTCTTTTCAAATATATTTTAAGCAAATTGTATTACTTAAGTAAACTAGTTAAATATATCACTTTGGCTCATTAACTCAGTGCTCTCAAACTCAGTCAACCAATTTAAAGTATAGCTCATTTATAAGAAAGCTAATGCAACCAAGATTTCAGTCTTTATTTGAGTATGCTAATTTTGTACACATATAAACTGACCACCATCACCCAGTTTTACTAACACATGCCAATTTTCATGAGCAAAATGGGATATATGAAGAGATAAAACATAGCCTATAATCTTTCAAAAGAAACCCACATATAATGGTTTAAAAAGATTGGTTGGTAACTTTTAAAAGAATTAACACAGTTTCTAATGTATCTTCTGCTTTTTTATTAACATAATAATTTACAAAATAAAATAATTTACAAAATTAAAATAGTTTTATATGGTTTGTAATTATAAAAATAGTCTTCTGTCTATTAACCCTCACCATTATTGGCCTATTCTTTTGAAAGTGAAAGTCACTCAGTTGCATCCACCTCTTTGTGAATTCTCCAGGCCAGAATACTGGAGTGGGTAGCCTTTCTCTTCTCCAGGGGATCTTGCCAACCTGGGATTGAATCCAGGTTTCCTGCATTGTAGGCAAATTATTTACCAGTAGAGCCAGAAGGGAAGCCCAAGAATACTGGAGTGGGTAGCCTATCCCTTCTCCAGCAAATCTTCCCCACCCAGGAGTTGAACTGGGGTCTCCTGCATCACAGGCAGATTCTTTGCTAACTGAGCTATCAGGGAAGCCCTCTTATTCTTTAGTAAGAGTAACTAGCTAATTTGCCTTAGTATTTACTTCCATAGTTCTATCAATAATCGATTTACTTCTATCCCAAGTGTTCTTAAATTTAGTAATTTCTTATTTGAGAGTACCTTACATTTCCTGCACTTCCCCTATCCCCCAAATGATGAATCTATGTAAAACTATTTCCTATCTAATCCTTTCAAAAATGTTACCTATGAATTTTACCAAAATCAATAGTGTTTACATTATTATTATGATGATTCAACTGCTATTCACTGTGGCAGGCAGAATCAATTCTAAAGATGTTCCCCCAAGAATCCTTTCATTTGGTTATTCAATCAAACACTAATCTAGCTACTGCTGTGAAATGTTTTTGCAGATAACATACAAAGTTGCTAATCAGCTGATATTAAAGCAGGTGGATAATACTGAATTATTTAGATAAACACAAGGAACTATATGAGATTTCAAAGCCCAAAAAGGAAGGTAGAATACTTACTCAAAGAGATACAGCAGAAAAGAAGGCATAAAAAATGAGACAGAAGTAGAAGACAGAGAAATTTGAAGTGTGTAAAGGATTCAACCCAACATTACCAGCTTCACCACAAAGAGTACCAGGAACTAAGGAATGAAAGTGGCCTCAAGAAGATGAGAATGGAACCTTTCAAAAGGAAGTGAGCACCTCAATTCTATAAATAGCATATAACTAAATTCTACCAACAGCATGAGAACCTGGAAGCTGGTTCTCTCCCACATCCTCTAGACTGAGTTCAAACAAATCAGCACCTTGATTTTAGCCTAGAGAGATCCTAGATAGATTCTTAGGACCCTAACCTAGACTAAGCACTGTTACTTACAAAGCTGAAAAATAGTAAATGGGTGTTGTTTTGAGTTGATAAAATTGTGGTGATTTGTTACAGCAGCAATAGATATCTGATACATTCATTCTTGAGACACAAATACAGTGTGATTATTTTTCATTTACTAAATCTTCTAAACTCAGATTATTTTTATACCTACCATACAAAAATTACCATCACCATTTCCTTTATATCTTCCATGCTGAATCTATTTTTTCCCTGGACCCCAGAACCTTTTTTTTTTTCCTTTTCATTTTTGTGGAGAGCATCTTTTGATACCTTCTTGAAAGAGAAAGAGTGCCTTAAAAGAACTTTATTTTTGAAACTTTGTATGAAAACAATTTTGATCAATTCATGAAATAAGTTTATTGAAAATTTGTCTAGACATAGAATTCTAGCTTAGAAACAGTTTCTCTTCAGAATTTTGAAAAATAGTACCTATCCTTTTTCAAAAGATCAATGTCACTCTGATGCTTCTACCATTATAAGAAAACATTTTTTCCTCTCTCTCCAGGGGCATTTCTCTTTGCTGCTGCTGCTGCTAAGTCGCTTCAGTCATGTCTGACTCTGCGACCCCAGAGATGGCAGCCCACCAGGCTCCACAGTCCTTGGGATTCTCCAGGCAAGAACACTAGAGTGGGTTGCCATTTCCTTCTCCAAAGCATGAAGGTGAAAAGTGAAAGTGAAGTTGTTCAGTCCTGTCCGACTCTGAGTGACCCCACGGACTGCAGCCTACCAGCCTTCTCCGTCCATGGGATTTTCCAGGCAAGAGTACTGGAGTGGGGTGTCATTGCCTTCTCTTTGCAGTAACCCATTATTTTCATCCCCAGTGCATATAAATTTCATAAACTGTATTTTGCTGTGTTTACATTTTCCATTTAATGTGACTACTATTTGTTTAGCCCTTTAAAATAAATATTTGTGTTCATCCATTCTTGGAAATTTTTAAAAATTATTTTATATTTTTTTCTCTCATTTTCTGTTCTCTCTCAATTAATGATGAAGTAGATAGTTTTATTTAATATCTAAAATACTTATGATATTTATCTTCTATTATGTATATATGCATTTTTGTTCTGCTTTAATATTTTTCTCATTTATCTTAAAAATCCTCATTTGACATTTATATTTCTGCTTTCACATTTAAGATCTTCAGAAGTTCCTATTGTATGCATATTTCTAATATTTCTTATTTTCTGAATATTTGTATAAAATTTGATTCTTGTTTTATTAAGAAAATATATCTAGTATATCGCTAAAGAGATATTACAAGTTATCACACTGAATTTTTCTATTGTTCTCCTTGACTTCCCATTTCTATGGCAATAATTGTAGTATAATTTTATATAGAAATAAAGGAAAAATTTTCAACCTTATTTTGCTTTCATGGTTGATAGGAATGTATTTTTTGAGTATTTATATTTGAGATGCATAAAACATGTGCTGTTAACCAGTTGTTTTTATAGTTATAGAAAAAACATGAATTTTGATTAATTTATTTGCACAATTTATATTTAAGACATAAAGTATACACTGTAAATACAATTGATTTTGTTTTATTATCAATTATTTTAACTGACATGAGAAAACTTCAACTCTGAATAGACAATGGTAAGCAAATTCCCCTTATATCTAATAACTGAATTGTCAGCACTGCTTGTGTTCTATGTATCTGAATCTATTACTCCTCCACCTATATGCTTCTGGTATTGACATTCTTGGAAGCATTTGAATTGTATTACCTCTCACTCAGTATTTTGCTACCATATCTAGTGAGTCAGCTCTGTGGGCAATTCCAGTATTCCTGGAAGTCACTTCTGTAGCAGGGCATCTAGCAGTAATTTAATACTGTAAAAACATTTCCATAAACCACACACTATAACCTCTCTAACTTACACTAAATGTATTTCAAAATTGTTTTCTTTGTATTTAGATGGAAGAAATGCCTGTGGATCTTTAAGTTCAGTTCAGATCAGTTCAATTGCTCAGTTGTGTCCGACTCTTTGCGACCCCACAAATCACAGCATACGAAGCCTCCCTGTCCATCACCAACTCCCGGAGTTCACTCTAACCCATGTCCATCGAGTTGGTGATGCCATCCAGCCATCTCATCTTCTGTTGTCCCCTTCTCCTCCTGCCCCCAATCCCTCCAAGCATCAGAGTCTTTTTCAATGCGTCAACTCTGCATAACGTGACCAAAGTATTAGAGTCTCAGTTTCAGCATCAATCCTTCCAGTGAACACTCAGGACTGATCTCCTTTAGGATGGACTGGTTGATCTCCTTGCAGTCCAAGGGACTCTCAAGAGTCTTCTCCAACACCACAGTTCAAAAGCATCAATTCTTTGGCACTCAGTTTTCTTTACAGTCCAACTCTCACATCCATACATGACCACAGGAAAAACCATAGCCTTGACTAGACGGACCTTGGTCAGCAAAGTAATGTTTCTGCTCTTGAATATACTGTCTAGGTTGGTCATAACTTTTCTTCCAAGGAGTAAGTGTCTTTTAATTTCATGGCTGCAGTCACCATCTGCAGTGATTTTGGAGCCCCCCAAAATAAAGTCTGATACTGTTTCCACTGTTTCTCCATCTATTTCCCATGAAGTGATGGGACCAGATGCCAAGATCTTAAATACTACCTAATAGGAAGGAACCTAGAATGAAAGTGAGTCAAAGTGAAAGGAGAAAATGATCTCCCCTGATTTCAGGCTATATATTTAATGCTGAAAAACTTGCCAAAATATCTGTCCATGTGAACACATTGCCAGGTTCCTCTCAAGGCTTTGGAAAGGAGCCATGCAAGTNAGTCTTTTTCAATGCGTCAACTCTGCATAACGTGACCAAAGTATTGGAGGCTCAGTTTCAACATCAATCCTTCCAGTGAACACTCAGGACTGATCTCCTTTAGGATGGACTGGTTGATCTCCTTGCAGTCCAAGGGACTCTCAAGAGTCTTCTCCAACACCACAGTTCAAAAGCATCAATTCTTTGGCACTCAGTTTTCTTTACAGTCCAACTCTCACATCCATACATGACCACAGGAAAAACCATAGCCTTGACTAGACGGACCTTGGTCAGCAAAGTAATGTTTCTGCTCTTGAATATACTGTCTAGGTTGGTCATAACTTTTCTTCCAAGGAGTAAGTGTCTTTTAATTTCATGGCTGCAGTCACCATCTGCAGTGATTTTGGAGCCCCCCAAAATAAAGTCTGATACTGTTTCCACTGTTTCTCCATCTATTTCCCATGAAGTGATGGGACCAGATGCCAAGATCTTAAATACTACCTAATAGGAAGGAACCTAGAATGAAAGTGAGTCAAAGTGAAAGGAGAAAATGATCTCCCCTGATTTCAGGCTATATATTTAATGCTGAAAAACTTGCCAAAATATCTGTCCATGTGAACACATTGCCAGGTTCCTCTCAAGGCTTTGGAAAGGAGCCATGCAAGTGAAGGTCCTTTAACATGAAGCTTTATAAGCTTCATAACAAATTACTTCTGTGACAAATGTGCTTTGGATATGCATCCAAGAAACTGATTGGAAGTATAGATTTTACCTATGAAATGGATCAGGATTGGACATTAAATATATCAGCTTCTAGTCAATCCTGTACCTAAATCTGAAAATTCACTCTGTTATGCAGCCCAGATTGAATCCAGCTAAATTATCCAGTACAGCCTATTAGAAGAAGCAATGAGATAAATCTTCAGTATTACAGAGATCTTTTAAACTTGAATGCTAACCAATTCTTATTGTGGAATATACAAGAAAGAAAAAAAAGATAAACTTTAAAAATTAAATCCTCTGCAATTGAAGTACAAATAAATAAGTTCCCCTGAAATTATATTCTAAATTATATTACATGATGTTTAAAAATTGAACAAAAAATAATAATAATAAAATAAATAAAGGCTGAGTGCTATCTTTCCCAATTTCCATTTATACTTAATCTCACTTAAAAGGGATTCAAATCCTCAGGCAGAAATTGATTGCTTCTAGATGTGTAACTTGGACTGTCTATCACCAAAAAGCGCAACTAATTCAAGGAACCTAATACTGTGGTAAACCAAGCCATCATCTTTTACAAACTTTACTTTCAAATAGTAGAAACAGTTCACAGGATCTTATTTAGCATTGGCCTTTTATGCAACCTATTCAGAAAAAATTAAATTCTTCGTTCTTGGAGCAGGCTTTCATGGTAAACTTATGTTCTCAGAACTCAATACTTATAGTTGCCAAATGTGAAGTAATGATTCAGTCATATTAAAGCATAAAAAGACAGATGACAAAAGTAAGTTTCAGCTTCAGCAGATTATTAACCAATGTGTACCAGTTGGTGAGAGTCCATGACTTTAGATTCAGCTCTGTGTAGAATGTTCTTCAGTTCAGTTCAGTTGCTCAGTTGTGTCCGACTCTTTGCAACCCCATGAATAGCAGCATGCCAGGCCTCCCTCTCCATCACCAACTCCCGGGGTCTACCCAAACCCAAGTCCATCGAGTCGGTGATATCATACAAACATCTCATCCTCTGTTGTTCCTCTCAGCATCAGGGTCTTTTCAAATGAGTCAGCTCTTCACATCAAGTGGCCAAAGCATTGGAGTTTCAGCTTCAGCATCAGTCCTTCCAATGAACATCCAGGAATGATCTCCTTTAGGATGGACTGGTTGGATCTCCTTGCAGTCCAAGGGACTCAAGAATCTTCTCCAACACCCCACTTCAAAAGCATCAATTCTTTGGTGCTCAGGTTTCTTTATAATCCAACTCTCACATCCATACATGACCACTGGAAAAAAACCATAGCCTTTAAGAGGTATTTTGTGTTTTTGTGTTTCCTATATCATTTTAGGAAAGTGTAGAATGGTTTGAGGAATATACCTGTAAAAACCAGCTTAAGAGTTAGAGGGTGATTTTCTAATTACTGGCATATTTTTAAAATTTTTTTCTGTATTATTGATTGCAACCCCAGGTCCCAGGCCTTACTGCAGTTGACCTTTCTCCCCATAGAGTCTATTTAACACTCATCATGCATTTTCCCTATGAGGTCCATATGTTTGGCACTCCAGTGCTGATTTTCCATTGTTTTTTTTTTTTAGAAGAAGGATCTAGTGACAGAGCAGCTACACTCTGCTCAGGGAAGACATTCTCACTAGTGTGCCACAGTGGCTATTTCTACTACCTTTGCCATAGGATGACTTGGGCTGATGACAATTATCTTTTGGAAGATGTAATTAATTTTCAGAAGTTGATGTAGGGCTGATTACCAGGCTTAACACCAAGAACCTGTACCATTTTTTAGCTCACATGAAAATCAGCAGCTTTGTAATTAAAAAAAAAAAGCAAATATAAATCTGCACATCATATTTGAAAGTATCTAATCTTATCACTACCTAGGCTTCCCAGGTAGCTCAGATGGTAAAGAATCTACCCACAGTAGAAAAGACCCAGATTTGATTCCTGGGTCAGGAAGATCCCATGAAGAAGGGAATGGTAACCCACTCCAGTATTCCTGCCTGGAGAATTCCATGAACAGAGGAGCTTGGCAGGCTACAGTCCATGGGTTGCAAAGAGTTGGACATTACTGCACAACTAACATACACAATCTTATCTCAACCTAGACTAAAATCCTTAAGAATAATACAAGTTTTCTCTTCTAACAAATGAGGAGAAAAAGTATTCTTATTGACAATTTCTCTTTCTAGCTAATCACTTATAAAAGCCTCCTCTCCTATCTTGGAGAGAAGTGAGAACAATTGAGCTGAAATGCAGTGCTATTCTAGCCAAAGACTCTACTGCTAAGGGATGATGGAGAAACAAAAAGTTCTCCTATGAATTGTCCTTTAGTCCCTGGTAATTTATTCCATATTGATATTTAAGAAGGCATCCAAATGTTGAGTGGATGCTTTGTGATAATGATGTTTCTTTGTTAGTGTGTCTCAATCGTTTTATTGTAGGATACACAAATTATCTGATTTTGGTGTAGGGGTTATATTCTTAGGTCAATCCATTGCTTCAGAATGTATACTTTCAGTTTCTTGTCTTGAGTATAATTCTGTATGTCATTATTCTGGTATATGAGAGGGAAAATTAAAATGCAGGATATTGGGACTTCCGTGGTGACTCAGTGAAGAAAAGTCTGCCTGCCAATGCAGGGGAGACAGGTTTAATCCCTGGTCCAAGAAGATTCCACATGCCTTGGAGCAAGTAGGCCAATGCACCACAACTACTGAGCCCATGGTGCTGCAACTACCAAAGCCTGTGTGCCTAGATCCATGCTTCACAAGAGAAACTGCTGCAATGAGAAGCCTGTGCACCACAATGAAGAGTACCTCTTCCTCACCACAGCTAGGGAAGACCTGAATAAGTCAACAAAGACCCAGTGTGGCCAAAAATAAATAAAAATAAAGAAATAAAATTATTTTTTTAATGTAGGTTATCATTATTCAGAAAGGAATACCATGTTCCAGTCTCATGCTCTAATGTCATTCTTGATGATGACATGTGTGTTCAAGTCTGAAATTTCTCTAATCTAAATAAAATGCAAGAATTCCCCAACCTTGTCAGAAGAGAGGTAGGAGTTTGACTTCATGAATAAAGAATAATGTTTTGAACATGTACTTGTGTACTTTTTTGTACAGTAAAATTGTATAGGGAACTCTACTTTTTTCAGCCTCCTTACATCCATAACTTCTGCCTTCAGAAGTACTGGTGCCTCCAAATGTGGAGGCTTTGAGGCTTCTATAGAAAATTTTCTTGCATCTTATTGACACCTGCCTTACAGAAAGTTGAACTTGATCACTTCATGCTGTATTGTCAATTATTATACATCTGTTTACTTTCCAACTTTTATATTTTATAGTTTTTATATTTTCCAACTTTTATAGAACTACAAAATTAATTACACCTCCATAATATTCTTCTGTTCTGTTTGTACTTATACCTGTTCTTCAGTTCAGTTTCTCAGTCATGTTTGACTCTTTGCAATCCAATGGACGGCAGTACACCAAGTTTCCCTGTCCATCGCCAACTCCTGGAGTTTACTCAGACTCATGTCCCCTGAGTCAGTGATGCCATCAAACCATCTGTTGCCCCCTTTTCCTCCTGCCTTCAATCTTTCCCAGCATCAGGGCCTTTTCCAATGAGTCAGTTCCTTGTATCATGTGGCCAAAGTATTGGAGTTTCATTTTTAGCATCAGTCCTTCCAATGAATATTCAGGACCTCTAGTCTTATTACAATAAGACCTCTGTTCTTGTTGTATCAGAATTGTTTTTAAATGTTTGCTTGTGTATGTGTGTGTGAGGGTGGAGGCAAGCTAAATGTTTTCTTTCATTCAAACTACTATGGGAATTATGGACTACATTGTGTCCAAAGTGTATAGTTCAGAGTCCTAACCCCAGTGTGACTATATTTGGAGATAAGACTATTAAGACAGAAGTTAAGTTTAAATGAAATCATAAGGTGAGACTCTAGTCCAACAGGACAGATGTTTTAATTTAAAAAGAGGTAGACAGAGACAAGGCTGTCTACAAAGTGCAGACTATCAAAAATTGTATAAAAAGCCAATGCTGATGACACCCTGATCTTGGATTTGTGGCCTTAGAGCTGTGAGAAGATAAATTTCTCTTGTGTAAGCCACCCAGTATGTGATATTTCATCATGACAACCCTAGCAAAGTAATACAATTGCTCATTAGATATAATGCAATTTATTAATAAACTAAGCTTGTCACTCACAATTCTTCTCAGTCATAATTGGGGGATTCCTCCATCTCATTCAGCATAATGCAACTAATTTAAGATAGAAGAGACACTTTATAAAGGATCTTGAGAATATTATCTACATGAATATATCTTTATGATTATTTATGATGTCTGCATCATCACTTGAGAGCATACTGCCTAGTGGTTTTAGTATTTACAGATCTTTGACAAAACAGACTTAAAACTTATAGCTTAACCTTCCAAAGTTTATTGAGTAGGCATCCCTCTCTACTCCATTCCAGAAAGTTTACAGCTTTCTTCCAGAAATCATCAGGCCTCTTAACATATTCAGTGATGGGGTTCTGACCCTTCTTTAACATTTTACCTCTTTTGCTCCCCTCCCTCAAAGTTATTCAACACTTCCTAATGTCAGCTTATGTCAGGTAAAACAATACCAGAAAAATGGTTGGATCAGAGGTTGCAAGCTGAAAGCATATATTTTGAATTCCTTTTGCAGATTTTATTTCATAAGTATTTTATGTTGACCAATACAGTATTTTACTAACTGAATCAAGTTTTAAAATCACAGATTTTTGTACTCCATTGAGAAATGTGTAGGTCTAGCAAATATATCTACTGGGGATAAATAGTACTGCCAACTTTCATGTGAACTACAAGTATTTCCTTCATACAATAACTGTGCATATACTTAGTCTGCTTCAATCACACACCCAGAAGTGTTCATCTTTATATGCCTCTGGGTTTACAAAATAAAAATTTTTATCAAAAAATTAAGATATAGCAGGGCTACCACAGAGATACACTAGATGATGTAACACACAGAGATTATTAAGTGAATGACACTGCTTAGGTCACAATCATATACAAAGAAGAACATTTACATTATCCATGAGAATAAAATATCTAAACGTATTAAAGTGAAGAAGTGAAGTCACTCAGTTGTGTCTGACTCTTTGTGACCCCATGGACTGTAGACTACCATGCTCCTCGGTCCATGGGATTTTCCAGGCATGAGTACTGGAGTGGGTTGCCATTTCCTTCTCCAGAGGATCTTCCCAACCCAGGGATTGAACCTGGGTCTCCCGCATTGTAGGGAGAGGCTTTACTATCTGAGCCACCAGGGAAGTCTAAACATATTAAAACATCTATAAAATTTCTTGAAGTAATTATGTAATTATCTAGACACAGAAGTAGTATAAATAAAACATTGGAAAATTTTGATAGCTTATTGCATGCTTCTATGTTCTCGCAGAAGGTAAAGAATCTGCCTGCAATATGGGAGACCTAGGTTCAATTCCTGGGTTGGAAAGATCCTCTGGAGAAGAGACTGGCTGCTACTCCAGTACTGTCTCCAGAAGAATTCCATGGGCATAGGAGCCTGGTGGGCTGTAACTGAGAGACCAACCCTTTCCCTTTTCATGCAGTGAAGAGTATAGGGCAGAGAGTTAGGAGTTCATATTCCTAATCTCCCTAGGATGTCATTCTTATCTATCAAAGAAAGATTAAATTAATGATTATTAAAAGTTTGATTTATGTTTAGATTCTGTGATTATAATAAGTAGTACAAACTCAATTTCTAAATCCCAAAGAATGTTGCATTGGTGAATGAATACTCTTTTATGGTTGTTTTTAAAAGATATCAGCAGAGGGATGTTTGTGCTCAGAGCAATCTTATACTGACTTATTTTACTTGTATTCTCATTTGTGATAGAAAACTCTTGGTTTGCTTTTTTTTGGAAGCAACTGTGGATTTAATTTTCCTTTAAGCAGTAGAGTAATAACGTACTCTCCTTCACCCCACAGCTTGAACAGATTGAGAGTTTTAATGGGGAAAACATCAGTGCAGGTAGGGAAAACTCAGGAGGCTCTAGAGAAAGAGCTCTAAATTTAAGTAAGAGAGACATAATAGTGATATGACTCCTACTGTTTGATTTCCAGGTTTTTCTTCTCCATCCCACCTTTTATTTTCAATCTTGCTTTCATTTCCCTGAATCGTTATCCATTCAGCACTCAGGTGACCATAAATATCCACTCACTGCCTTCTCTCCATCTAAGCCTCTCTGCTTCAGATTCATTCCTAATCTCTTTTTAAAAGCAGATTCTAAATGCATTCCTTGAGAGAACATTGCATTTCTAGGAGTTCTCACAAGTAAATGAAAATCATTATTGTCCAACATGCTAAAGGGCAATTAAAACACATTTTGATGCACTGTATTTGACAATCACCATTAAATTCAACAATAATGAGTACTCATTACAGAATATTGAGCAATAGGAAAAGAAGAGAAAAAGCACTGGGTTAAAGAAAAAAGGCTAAGGTTAAAGAAGGTAAAATGTTGATAAGAAAAGACATCTTTTTCATGAGACACTGATAACATCTCTGTGTTTGGACTATATGTTCTAGTGGAACTAAAAAAGGAAATAAAACCGGACATGGATTCTATTCAAGAACCATGAGTTCAGGGAAGCATTGAACTGAAGAGGACAGAATAACATATTATTCCAAAATATGTCTCTTTGGTATAATAATTATTTTACGCAGATTATTTTTAGGAAGATCTGAAGACAAGTAGAAGTTACCCTTTGTAATAGTCATTTACATGTAAAAGCCTTATATCTCCATTTGTAAGGCTGTTTGTCTCTCTGAAAGCTGATTAGGAAGCAACAGTTAGAACCAGAAATGGAACTACATCATGCAAATACCGGGCTGGATGACTCAAGCTGAAATCAAGATTTCTAGGAGAAATATAAAAAACCTCAGATATGCAGAAGAGGCCACTCTAATGATAGCAAGTAAAAAGGAATTAAAGAGCTTCTAGATGAGAGTGAAAGAAGAGAGTGAAAAAGCTAGCTTGAAACTCAACATTAAAAAAAAAAAAAAAGTCATGACATCCAGTCTCATCATTTCATGACAGATAGAAGGGGGGAAAGTGGAAACACTGACAGATTTTATTTTCTTAGGCTCCAAAATCACTGCAGATGGTGACTGCTGCCATGAAATTAAAAGACACTTGCTTTTCAGAAGAAAAATTATGACAAATTTAGATATCATATTTAAAAGCAAAGACATCACTTTATTGACAAAGTTCCATATAGTCAAAGCTGTTTTTTCCAGGAATCATGTATGGGTATGAAAGTTGGACCATAAAGAAGACTGAGCACCAAAGAATTGGTGCTTTTGAATTGTGGTGCTGGAGAAGACTCTTGAGAGTCTTTAGTTGATATTTAAGGTGGTCACTTGGACCATTTCTATGAGATACTCAGTTTTACTGTCTTCCATGGATACAGGAGGAAAAGACAATGGCAACCCACTCCAATACTCTTGCCTGGATGGAGGAGCCTGGTAGGCTGCAGTCCGTGGGGTCACTAAGAGTCAGACACGACTGAGCAACTTCACTTTCACTTTCATGCATTGGAGAAGGAAATGGCAACCCACTCCAGTATTCTTGCCTGGAGAATCCCAGGGACAGAGGAGCCTGATGGGCTGCCGTCTCTAGGGATGACACTACTTAGCAGCAGCAGCAGTAGCATGTATACAGGAGGTACTCAAGTTATTAAATTGCTATGTGTTTTATCCCATTAATCTGTCTTTTATTATATAGTAATTTCAGCCAAGAACTTGGAGTGGTAAAAGGAAAATTATTTTCTTTCTTCACAGAATTCAGTTTCTCTTCCTGGAATTCAAATGAAAATACAGTTGACTTTTTTTTTTGTTTCCTGCTACAAATATCATAGTCCTCATGAATGAAGAGGACATTTTAGTTTAAAGATTAATGAAATCACCCAATTTGATATTTCAATGCTTTTTTTTTTTTTTTTTTTAACTTCAGTTCTTAGTTTCAAATACGCATACAGCATAATCGCTTGACATTCTTTGAAATGCTAACTGGCTATATCTACTGAAATTAAAAAAAAAATGCAGAATGTGAGAACTGTGAGTTTCCATTTTATTTAGGGACCTTACTGAGGACTATGGCCTACTGAGGACAGCCTCTCAGTTCTCACGAACTACTCCAGAGGTGGGAGAGGAGTCAGTAAATATGAATTTTAAGGCTTGGGAGTACATGTAATATATCAAACATATATCTTGATAAAAGATTATCTGGTGATCCAGTGATCCTAATTTCAAATTTGACTTTCAGAACTATAAGTTAATACATTTATATATATTTTTTTGCCACCAAATGTGTGGCCATATTTTTAACAGCAAAAGAATAAAATTATGTAGTAAACAAATATCTTTTGTTTTGTTTTAATAGGCAAATATTTGATGTCTTTATAATTTTATCTAGCAGCCATTTCTCTGCTCTCCTCTTCTCTTCTTAGACATACTACACATTTTCCCTAGACAATGTGATCTAAATTTTTAATATTGAAATACGTCCATACCAGCTAGCTCATAATTGAATCTTTATCCCTGACATCTCTTTTAGGCCCTGGATCTTTGTATTTAAAAACTTCAGGAAATCTGTACTTTGAAATCACTTCTTCCCACATGTTGCAGTGGTAAAAGAATCTGCCTGCCAATGCAAGAGATGCAGGGGATGTCAGTTCAGTCTTTGAGTAAGGAAGATCCCTTGGAGGAGGAAATAGCAACATGCTTCCGTATTCTTACCTGGAAAATTCCATGGACAGAGGAGCCTGGAAGGCTACAGTCCATGAGATTGCAAAGAGTTGGATACAACTGAGCACACATGCATGCACACAAGCACCATAAATTTCACATACTAAGAGAAGATGAGTTATACTCAGTAGACTTCTCCTGAGTTCCATTTCTTGGTGACTAACATAAATATTCAACTGTAAGCCATACCAGGAAGTTTGAAGTCTGTCTTAACTCATCATTTTTCTTCACCCTCTATGTCTATTCAACCTCTAGAGTCTTAGGATGCTTGACTCTATATTAAAGATGCTTTTCTCTAGTATATTTACTTCGACAATCTCTTGCCTTGTTTAGAACACTATAGTGCTTAATCTGGGTGATTGAAACTGCTTATTAAATTTGTGTGTGCTCGGTTACTCAGTTTTGTCCTACTTTTTTCCACCCCTTGGACTGTAGTCTGCCAGGCTCCTCTGCCCATGGAATTTCCCAGGCAAGAATACTAGAATAGCTTACCATTTTCTATTCCAGCAGATCTTTCTGAACCAGAGATTGAACCTGTGTGTCTTATGTCATCCGCATTGGCAGGCCAATTCTTTACCACTGTGCCACCAGCTTTGAATATGATACTCCTGCCCTTATACAGTCAGAGGGCTATTTTTGTAATACAAATTTTCTTATACCACTCAGCTAATTAAAACCATTACATGATGCCCCCATTGTCCTTAGAATGAAGTCCAAATGCTTTAAGAGATCCACAAGGCTTATTTTACCTGAGTGCAAATATATTGTATCTCCAGATATATTTTCACATTTTCCCTTCAAAACCCTGCTCTCTGGACATATTAAATTGTCTTTATAAACAGCAATGTTCTTTTCTACCTTTAGAACATTGCTTGTGCTATTCTATCTATTGGAAATGCTATTCATCTTCCCCACTCACCTGGCAACTCTATTTTAAGATTTATTTATATACCATGTTTCCTCTGAGACACCTTCTCAGATGCCCTGCAGACCAAATGAGTGGCTTATACCTGGTGTTCCCACAGCACATTTGTATATCTTGTAGTAACACCCACCATGATTTATTCTATTCAAATGGTATTCTTCTCTGTTTCTTCTAACAGGCTATGTGGATGGTAAGAACAGAGGCTGCACCTGTAGCCCCATTCTCTATCTACCCATAATGATCAATTAGTATGTATTTTTTTGGTTCATAAAGATGTTAAGTATAAAAAGAAAACTAAAATGTGCCAGGAACAGGAAATAAAGATCCCCTGAAGGAGCCATGGCAACACATTCCAGTATTCTGTCTGAAGAATCCAATGGACAGAGGAGCCTGGTAGGCTACAGTCTGTGGGGTTGTAAGAGTTGGACATGACTTAAGTGATTTAGCACACAATAGAATCCCAGAGTTCATTATTCTATTTACTCATAGAAATGTACTTAAGATGTTAAAAACAGCATGGGTTGACATTTGACTTCAACTTTTTAAAAAAATTTAATAATGTATTTTAATAAAATAACAGAGGACTTTAGCATAATTACTAATATAATATATTTTCTTTTAGGATGTTATATTATACAATACACAATTTGTAACTCACTGCTATAAATTAAATTTAAACTTATGTATGAATCAGCTATACAAAATTTCAAGCTAACCTGAAATGATACTTTTTGTCAGCCAAAGTTTCAATTTCACAGAATTACTTTCTTGGTCTATGTTTATTTATGTAATTAGTTGGATTTTCACTATATTTTGCTTTTATTACCTCATAAAATTTCCGTTGAAAAATGAACTTGATGATGCCAACAGTCGTAGATCTAAGTACTGTTATACACTCACTTGATTTTGTAAAAACTGAAAGTTCTATTTTTCAGGAAAACTGGGGCCTGCAGCCAAGTGTAAATCCAGTTTGATAGAAGCCAGAAGTCTAGTTCTCATTCTCTGTGTCAAATGGTAGTTCAGACATATGAACCGGGTGAATCCACAAGATGCAATTTAAAAATCTTCTGAATGACTTATGGGAAAATGGACATTATATGCAAGCATTCCTTTTTTCTGACATACTATTTTCTGAAATAATATGTTGGTTGGAAACAGCTGCAGCCATCATGTGGCTTTAGGAAAGTGCCAAAAAAAAAAAAAAAATCATACATGGGCTCATAAGGAATGGACTGATTTTGTTGAGCTGTAGAAAAATAATCTTAGGGGTGCCCTACTTCAAGATTTCATACATGACTAAGTACATCTTTCCTCATTCTTTATACTTTTGATGACAGATCAAAATTAGAAAATTACAATGTAATTACAAAATTGCAATGACCTGTGATTACACAAGTAAGGCATACAGAAATGGAGTTGGTGGCAATCAAGAATCTGGTCTCAGACACCTCTTTTTACCACAGAGAACTTGAATTTTCTCTGAACTTTATCAGACCCAAGGATACCACTAGCCATATTAAGCACATCATTCACCAACTGCAGTTTTATATTCTGATGGTCCCTCACTGGAAGGATGCAACTATTTCTGATCTCAAATAATTCTTGCTTACCAAGCACCCTGACTTCTTTTACCAAGCACCCAGCTCCAATTACAGTTATTGACAGAAAAGAATTATATAATGCATACAATTAAATGTGGCCTTGAGAGTTTTACCTTTATAGCAGTTTTGTAGTTTGTATTTTGCAGTTTGTAGTTTGTGGGTTTTCATTTTGTAGTTTGGTGTAACACAATTGAAGTGCTTCTTGAATATGTGTCTCCTGGGCTCTAGTTCTGACAAAGCTCTCAATAATACTTCTTTGTTTCAATCAAATCTCTGCTTCTAAAATTTTGACTAACACTTCTTTTGATCAGGGTTACCCTTGCTTTTAGTGTTCATAAACGCATCTTAATTTAGACAAAGATGGAAATTATCACTTAGGGTAAAAGTTGTAAAGATATAAGTGTTGAAATCAAGACCGTAGCTAAGCATAGTTGATCAACTCTTTGTTCAAATGTGAAGAAAAATAATTTGATTTAAAACCGTATGTGAAACATTAAAATAACTACCATTTGCACTTAATATCCATAATATAATATAGGTTTTATGTGATTTAACTCCATTGTGAATAGAAGCTCTTTTCTAGTAAGCAAATATAATTTTTGACCTCTACATTTTCCACTTTCACATATATACTTAGAAATGCATAATTATATAAAAGTAGAGATCCATAATAATTATCTTGATTATATATATGTATTGCAGCCATGACATTAAAAGACGCTTACTCCTTGGAAGGAAAGTTATAACCAACCTAGATAGAATATTCAAAAGCAGAAACATTACTTTGCCAACACAGGTCCGTCTAGTCAAGGCTATGGTTTTTCCAGTGGTCATGTATGGATGTGAAAGTTGGACTATGAAGAAAGCTGAGCACCAAAGAATTGATGCTTTTGAACTGTGGTGTTGGAGAAGACTCTTGAGAGTCCCTTGGACTGCAAGGAGATCCAACCAGTCCATTCTAAAGGAGATCAGTCCTGGGTGTTCTTTGGAAGGACTGATGCTAAAGCTGAAATTCCAGTACTTTGGCCACCTCATGCAGAGTTGACTCATTGGAAAAGACTCTGATGCTTGGAGGGATTGGGGGCAGGAGGAGAAGGGGACAACAGAAGATGAGATGGCTGGATGGCATCATCGACTTGATGGACATGAGTCTGAGTGAACTCCACGAGTTGGTGATGGACAGGGAGGTCTGGTGTGCTGTGATTCGTGGGGTCTCAAAGAGTTGGAAACGACTGAACGATTGAACTGAACCGAATAGTTTTGAAGTGTGTGTGCCCAGTTGTGTCTGACTCTCTCCAACGATATGGACTATAGTCGGCCAGGGTTCTCTGTCCATGGAATTCTCCAGTCAAGAATCCTGGAATTGGTAGCTATTCCCTTCCGCAGGAGATCTTCCCAAGCCAGGGACTGAACCTGTGTTTCTTGCACCTCCTGCACTAGCAAGCACATATTCTATGACTGCACTTTTTTGTGTGGCTAATTATACAAATATATATTGTTTGAGAGTGAATATAATTGTTTTATTCCTTCTACTTCCTATCTTCTAACATCATTTCTTCAGTATTTATACAACTCTGTAAGTAGTAAGTTTGCCCTTCATATAATCTATTAAATTATCAAACCAAATAAAATTGCTCTGCAGTCATTGTATGCCATATGTTGATTCTAAATAATTTTGATTATCCAGACAAAATGATGTATTTTTCTTTATCTAATCAAGATGTATGGGTTTTTAATCAAATGAAAAGTTAAAAAGAACCACTACTTCTTTTCACAAAGTCTATAAAAACTACAATCAAGGAAAAAGTTTCTTAAGCTATTTATTAATTTTAATTAATTCAGTGACTTTTAAATTCTTATCCAAAGTTTTGAAAAGCACTTCTAACCAGTGAGATTTATTATTGCCTTTTGGTTTGGGTTTTGGATTAGTTTTCCCCCAATATATAATTATTATCTTATTGTTTCTTAACTTGTAGGGGGAAAAGTTTATGTATTTCTCTTTCTAACTGGGTTCTGTGTCTATTGTTTAATAAAACCAAAAGTGAATAAGCCTCATTCATCTTACTCCCCTTGGGTGTTCCAATTCACAGTGTTGAGAATCAGCTTGTCTGAATTTTCTTTGGGGACCTTATCGCACTAATGAGTACTCAGGTGTAATTCATTTGGAAAAATTTTTTCTGGTGGAAATTGTTTGTTCTTTATGGTGAAAGTGAGCATTCTACAGCAATGCAAAATGATTTATTACAATTTTTTGCAGCACCAGCAAACTTGTTCATACTTGCCAATTTTTGCTTTATGTATAAAACTACTTATTTTTAACAGAAGTCATTGTATTCTTGATATTAATTATGGTAGGATTTTCAAAACATATAAGTTCTGAAAAAAGTTGGGGTGCTTCTTAGGACAGTTTTGGGGAAACATGACAGTGGTATAAACATTTTTATAAAGTTTTTTTTTTTTTTAGCTTAACACTTAATCATTATTTTAAAAATAATACAATCCAATCTACTAGAGAAGTTTTTTCAAAATTTGAATAAATATGCATGGACTTTCTATTAATGAAAATGAAACTGACTTTACATATACATAAATGTATTGATATGATATGACATGATTCTTTAAGGCCTTGTTTTACACATATATTTTTTAAATTTAATATTACTAAAATTCATAGGCTTTTAGTTTCACTTCTTTTGATTTTGGATTGGTCTTTGCACATTTTGTGTTAAAATTGTTTTTCTTGACATTTGTAGTGGATTCGCTAATATATAATGGCATACTTCATTTCATTGTTTCTATAATGCATATAATAAACCTATCAGTGATACAAGGAATTCATTTTTTATTTTAAAGAAATCTGTATTTTATTTTTATCCTGGACAATTCAGCAGAATACTGTTAAAAAGAAATTTCTAAGGGAGTACTAGTAAAATCATGCTTGCTTCATTAGTTAAAATTTTGTCAACTGAATGATAGTTTTCACTTATTCTATACCCCAAACAGAAGGCAATTATAGTTTAACCAAGATAAATCTCTTCAAAGCATGATTCTTTGCTGGCATAAACTTTTCAGTGTTGGGTACACTACTCACAATAATTGTTGAACTTCTTGTGGAAAAGGTAGCATTGATCTACAGACTTAACTCTCTAGCTTTGATACAAGAGCAGTTCACTTCTCTGGGCTTCAACTCTGGCTTGTGTAATTAGGGAATTGAACTAGATGATTTCCTGCCAAAATCGCTTGACAAGAAATTTGATGTCTTCAGTATGCCTGATTCTATTAGGAAACATGATTTTACTAAAGTTATTGCATTGATTTATAAATTGTGAGGAATCATATACTTTGTTTCTACAAAGTTTTGAATCACAAGAAAGGAAACATCATTGATTCAATACTTAAAGTAGATATTCAAAAGCAGAGACATTACTTTGCAACAAAGGTCCCTCTAGCCAAGGCTATGGTTTTTCCAGTAGTCGTGTATGGATGTGAGAATTGGACTGTGAAGAAGGCTGAGCGCTGAAGAATTGATGCTTTTGAACTGTAGTGTTGGAGAAGACTCTTGAGAGTCCCTTGGACTGCAAGGACATCCAACCAGTACATTCTGAAGGAGATCAGCCCTGGATGTTCTTTGGAAGGACTGATGCTAAAGCTGAAACTCCAATACTTTGGCCACCTTATGCAAAGAGTTGACTCATTGGAAAAGACTCTGATGCTGGGAGGGATTGGGGGCAGGAGGAGAAGGGGACGGCAGAGGATGAGGTGGCTGGATGGCATCACCAACTCGATGGACATGAATCTGAGTGAACTCTTGGAGTTGATGATGGACAGGGAGGCCTGGCATGCTGTGATTGATGGGGTCGCAAAGAGTTGGACACGACTGAGCGACTGAACTGAACTGAACTGAACTATAATCCATATGGCATCAAATATATTTATGTTTCATTTACTGATATATTTCCAGTCTACAAAATTCTGAACATGTAGCTAGAAGTTCAATAAATATGTTGAATATATGAGTTAATGACTGAATCATCAAACAAAGCCTCTGTTCAATGATGAAGCCAGCCTTCTCTTTTTCAGAGTCATCTTTATTTGTCCATTGATGAGAAAGAAATACTGATATTCCGAGATTTATGATGTGAGTATGCTCCAATAAACCCATTGTAAATTTAAACTAGCATAAGTTGAAAATGCATTTAATGCACCTAACCTACCCATGATAGCTTCACCTAGTCTACCTTAAACACACTCAGAACATTTACATTAGCCTATTGTGGGGCAAATCATCTAACACAGAGACTATTTTATAACACAACGTTGACTATTTCATGCAGTTTATTAAATATTGTACTGAAATTGAAAATAGAATGGTTTTGTGGGTGCAGATGGTTATAAGTGTATCGGCTATTTGTCTACCCTCATGATCATGTGGCTGACTGGGAGCTGTAGCTTGCTGCCCCTGCCTGGTATCACAAGAGTATATTATACTGCATATTGCTACCCTGAGAAAAGATCAAAATTTGAAATTCACAGTGTGCTTTCTAATGAAGGAGTATTGCTTTAATAGCATTGCAAATTTGAAAAATCATACATTGAACTATTCTAAGTTGAGGACCACCACTTTTAATAAAAGATGAAATTGAAGCACAGACAGGTTAACTTGCTCAAGGTCATAAAACTTCCCAGATCAAATACTTGCCAGTAGTCATCTCTACTTATTAGACTCCCTCCTTACACACATACTTCCAAATAAAATTCTACATTAATTGGTATTTAAGAAAACCTTACCACATGCTATGTGCACTACCCTTGGCACCATCTCAAATTTCAAATAAAAGAAAAAGAGTCATAACTCAGAATTCTTCTGTTAATTCAAGGACAAGCTATTCATTTTGTCAGAGTTAATGTACCAAACATGATCAACATGTTCTGCAACTCATTGAAAATAGAAGCAGACTTTTAAACTTAGTAGTTTTCCTTTGACTTTTGCCATAAATATGTCTTTATCCATATCTTTATTTAAATTTGTAAGGCACATTGATCATTTAAAAGATTGTCTTGGAATAAAAAATATTAGTCATATCAAATTCAATGATTAATGTTAGTTCATTGCTTTCATTTCCTAGGGCTTCTTTTACAAAGTATCTCATAATAGAAGACTTAAAAGATGGAAGTTATCTTTAAGCTAGAAGTTGTTGAAAATTAAAGTTTTGACACTGCTGGTTCTCTCTGAGGGTTTCTGAAGGGGGGATTTATGCCTCTTCCCTAGCTTCTGGTGACAACTAGCAATCACTGGCATTTCTTGTCTTGTATTACATTTATCTCTCCCTTTGCTTTTTACTTGTTACTTTTACTATGTGTTTTGGTGTCCATATTTCCTTCCTCTTATAAAAGTACCAGTCATGTCAGGTCAGGGTTCAGTCCTAATAAGCCTCCTTATCTTACTTCCAAATAAGGTCACTTTAACATGTACTGGGGTTTATGAATTTAACATGTCTTTCAGGGGAACACAACTCAAACCATAATGTTATTTTTTTATTAAATGAACATTTTTCCCATAATAAGATACTAAAAACTAATTTGACCTCATTCTTAAAAGATTATTTTTAAAACTACTCTTCATATAATGGTTAATATATGACATGCATTTTGCTATGCAATTTACCTATAGAAGCTCATGGAATTTATACCCCAAGTTCAAATAGTAGGGATATGGAACAAGAAAGTATAGCTCCAAAACTTACCCCATTGATATTACACCACATTCTTCCCTCAGTTTGACACATTCATCGTTTTTCTTTCTTCCCTTTCGCTCACTCTACCATCTCAAGATTCTTCCAATCTGTCTCCTCTTGATCCTCTATGTGGCTTCCAGACACATTCTAGACATTCTGCCCCTCTTCTTCAGAACTGATACAAACAATATTATTTTCTAATTGCCAAGATATCAAGGAAAGAAACAAGCTAGAACACTCAGGATTGATCTTCTTTAGAATGGACTGGTTGGATCTCCTTGCAGTCCAAAGGACTCTCAAGAATCTTCTCCAACACCACAATTCAAAAGCATTAATTCTTCGGAACTCAGCTTTCTTTATAGTTCAACTCTCACATCCATACATGACTACTGGAAAAACCATAGCCTTGAGTAGATGGACCTATGTTGGCAAAGGAATGTCTCTTCTTTTTAATATACTATCTAGGTTGGTCATAACTTTCCTTCCAAGGAGTAATGTCTTTTAATTTCATGGCTGCAATCAACATCTACAGTGATTTTGGAGCCCCCCAAAACAGTCTGCCACTGTTTCCCCATCTATTTGCCATGAAGTGATGGGACTGGATGCCATGATTTTAGTTTTCTGAATGTTGAGCTTTAAGTCAACTTTTTCACTCTCCACTTTCACTTTCATCAAGAGGCTCTTTAGTGCTTCTTCACTTTCTGCCATAAGGGTGGTGTCATCTGCATATCTGAGGTTATTGATATTTCTCCCAGCAAACCTGATTCCAGCTTGTACTTCATCCAGTCCAGTATTTCTCATGATGTACTTTCCATATAAATTAAATAAGCAGGATGATAATATATAGCTTAGATGTACTCCTTTTCCTATTTGGAACCAGTCTGTTGTTCCATGTCCAGTTCGAACTGTTGCTTCCTGACCTGCATATAGGTTTCTCAAGAGGCAGGTCAGGTGGTCTGGTATTCCCATCTCTTTCAGAATTTTCCAGTTTACTGTGATCCACATAGTCAACTGCTTTGGCATAGTCAATAAAGCAGAAGTAGCTGTTTTTCTGGAACTCTCTTGCTTTTTTGATGATCCAGCAGATGTTTGATCTTTGGTTTCTGTGCATTTCCTAAAACCAACTTGAACATCTGGAAGTTCATGGTTCACATATTGCTGAAGCCTAACTTGAAGAATTTTGAACATTACTTTACTAGCGTGTGATACAAGTGCAATTGTGTGGTAGTTTGAGAATTCTTTGGCATTATCTTTCTTTGAGATTAGAATGAAAACTGACCTTTTCCAGTCCTGTAGCCACTGCGGAGTTTTCCAAATTTGCTGGCATCTTGAATACAGTGCTCAAACACCATCATCTTTTAGGCTTTGAAAGAGCTCAACTGGAATTCCATCACCTCCACTGGCTTTGCTTGTAGTGATGCTTCCTCAGGCCCACTTGACTTCGCATTCCAGGATGTCTGGTTCTGGGCGTGTGATCACACCATCGTGATTATCTGGGTTGTGAAGATCTTTTTTGTATAGTTCTTCTGTGTATTCTTGTCACCTCTTCCTAATATCTTCTGCTCTGTTAGGTCCCTACCACTTCTGTCCTTTACTGAACCCATCTTTGCATGAAGTGTTCACTCAGTATCTCTAATTTTCTTGAAGAGATCTCTAGTCCTTCCCATTCTATTGTTTTCCTCTATTTCTTTGCACTGATCACTGAGGAAGGCTTTCTTATCTCTCCTTGCTCTTCTTTGGAACTCTGCATTCAAATGTTTATATCTTTCCTTTTCTCCTTTGCTTTTTGCCTTCTTCTCTTCACAGCTATTTGTAAGGCCTCCTCAGATGACCATTTTTCTTTTTTGCATTTCTTTTTCTTAGGAATGATCTTGATCCCTGTCTCCTGTACAATGTCATGAACCTTCATCCATAGTTCATCAGGCACTCTGTCTATCAGATCTAGTCCCTTAAATCTATTTGTCCCTTCCACTATATAATCATAAATGATTTGATTTAGGTCATACCTGAATGAGTGTGGAGATTATCCTTTCTATGGTCAAGTGCTCAGTGGCTCAGTCATGTCCTACTCTTTGCAATCCCATGGACTGTAGCCCCCCAGTCTCCTCTCTCCATGGGATCCTCCAGGCAAGAATACTGGAGAGGGTTGCCGTTTCCTCCTCCAGGGGATCTTCCTGACACAGGGATCAAAGCCACATCTCTTACATCTTTTGAATTAGCAGGAAGATTCTTTACCACAGTCCCAACTGGGAAGCCCCCTATCCATAGATCCTAAGGTAGGTCTAAATTTTTATAGCTTGGGATTTATCTATGTATCCTATCTGAACGGACTAGTAATTATTTTAATAGAAATTCAAAATTTTGAGTTCAGAAGGTTTGGTACTCAATTTTTGATCTGTCACAAAATAACTGACACACTGAGTCACGTTTCCTTTCTGTAAAATAGTTACATATAAAAAGCAGATTAAGCTTATTATTCTCTCTGTTAATTTACTAGAAACCCAGGGTATATGAAGGTTGGATAATTTCCTCCAGGTCACATAGCTAATAAATAGAAGACGTCTTGATTCTGCATTGAGCTACTATTCAATGACCCACATACTACTTTTGTAAGGTTATTGATAAGAATTAAATGAGACAATACATTTATAAACCATCTCCCCCTTCACTGCATGTTTTTCTTTCTTTCTTTTTTTTTTTTTTTAAATTATGTCTGTTTGGCAGTAAGATAACACATTCCACTGCTTAGTCACACTACAATTTTCCTAAAAACCTTCCTGCCATTGCCAGTCGTATATCTAACAGTATATACTTTTATCTTTAATTCAGCCTCCTAACCCCATGTCAGATTTAAACCTAAATTAAGAACACATGTAAGGATATTTACTGCTGTAAAATTTATTTTAAAATATGCTCAATTTACCCATATTTTAAAAATCCTTGCATCCTGGCATAAATCTCACTTAGTTATGGTGTGTGATCATTTTGATATATTGTTGAATTTGGATAAGTAGCATTTTGTTGAGGAATTTTACATCTATGTTCATCAGTGATATTGACATATAATTTTCTTAGGTGGCTTAGGAAACAGCAGTTTATTTGTCAAAGTTCTGGAGACTGAGAAGTCCAAGATCAAAGTGCAAGCCAATTTGATTACTGATGACATTCCTCTTCCTGTCTTGCAGATATCTGCCCTCTTGTTATTCTTTTACATACCTTTCTTTGATGGATCTGGGGAGAAGAGAGAGTCAGAGAGGGAGAAACACAGAAAGAAAGAGATCTTTCTTCTTCTACAAGGCCTTCAAACCTATGGGATTAAGGCCCTACTTTTATAGCCTCCTATAAATCTTAATTACCTCCTAAAAGCCTTACCTCTATATATAGTCATCTTGAGGGTTGGACTTCAAAATATGAATTTCTGGAGGAGGGAGGTACAATTCAATCTATAGATAGAGTCTTATCTTTTTTTTTTTTTTAAACAATCCATATTTGGATCATATGAGACCTTGAAAGCAAGGGAAATTATGAAACAAAATTTAAAATGTATCATGAATTAATTCTAATTTTATATTATATAGTAAATTTTAACTTTTATAATGACTTAAGCATCAGAGTTTATTAGCTTTTCTTTGGATATCTGTACTTAGATTTGAATTTTCTCATAATATAAGGTATAGATTGTTTTTTCTATAGTCAAAAAAACTACAAAATTTGTTGGCATAATCTTACAGTAATTAAATTCCCATTATAGATATTCTCATGTTTGAACTGAATAGAATAGTTCAAAATAGAACAGAATAGTGTTTTATTTCCATAAAACCTCAATATGCAAAATCTTATTGTCTGTGTTACTACTCAGATGTTAAAAAGCTCAGAGTGTAAAAACATGGTTATATAGTCAATTTCCATTTAAGCAAAGAGCTTTAATAGAAGTATCAAGTATGCTATTTACTGCATTAGTGCTTTTCAAAGTCTTCTTGAAAGAAAGCTTTTACCTTTCTGTTTTACAACTATATTAAAGCCAATTATAGAAAAGCACACTCAATTTTTAGATCAAAACTCTTTGCCAGTAAGTCAATTATCCTGGTCAAATTGTGCTCTGAAAGGAAAGCACTCTAGAGAAAGAACTTTATATGTATTTCAGAAGCTTCAGCGCGTCCCTTACAGTGTGAGCTAGTTGTGTGGTTCAGGCATCATTGGAACACCTGATGCATGTACCTTCTTCCATTTTTCCATACCTGTGCTTCCTTTAATCAACATCATCAGTGAAATGGAAGCTATCAATTTAAATGCCCAAAATAAACAAAAACATCATTTTGAGTGACATAATTTGCAACAAGGCTTAGTTTTTAAGAATGTTATTTTAGTCACACGTGTAGGAATGATAAAATTTTTCAGAGCAGCCTCCCATGTGTTTGTGCATTTGCAAGCATGTACACAGAAAGAACAAGGAGAAAGAGAGACAAAAAGGTTACTTTATGTTCCAGGAGCCATATTAGGTTCTGAGAATATCCAGATCAACCAGTTCTTGCTCTCTAGGAACCCACCATCTGGCAAAGGAGACAGAGGCATGAGCGAGCAACTATTAAACTGTTGGTTTCATAAAACATTATCTGTAATATGAGAATAATATGCTATACCTTAGTAGCACAGAGAAGGGCACAACAAATTCTCCTAGGGATAAGAAAGAAAATCAGGAAGGGCTTCACAGAAAATGTGGCTCTGTAGTAAAGAATGAGCTTTACCCAGTGAGAGCTATGCTCTGTGTCCCAGATTCTGGGAGATAACCTCTAAACCTTTGAAATCTCACAGGTTATAGAAGTGTCTCTGTTATTCATGGTGGGTTCCTGGATGACACTTGAGAGTTTATGTTAACCTGATAACTCGGGTTAGGAGACAGCTGTAACAGAAAGAACAACCATGAATTGGAAAGTTACAAGGGAAATGACTCCTACAATTGTGCCTAGGTAATGAAACTCCAATAACAGCTAAGGATATCAAAGTTCAATTAAGCAACTGAGTTGGGATACTTCTTGCATCTTCTCATACATAGATGTCAGAAGGATAAGATGCCTCATTCCTGAAGACACAAGTTGTTTTTACTGAACCAAACTAGACTTTAGTTCAAAGTCTGCAATTATAAACATAATGCTGTATGGCAAATAGATGGGAAAACAGTGGAAACAGTGGCTGACTTTATTTTTCTGGGCTCCAAAATCACTGCAGATGGTGATTGCAGCCACGAAATTAAAAGACGCTTACTCCTTGGAAGGAAAGTTATGACCAACCTAGACAGCATATTAGGAAGCAGAGACATTACTTTGCCAACTAAGGTCTGTCTAGTCAAGGCTATGGTTTTTCCAGTGGTCATGTATGGATGTGAGAGTTGGATTATAAAAGCTGAGTGCCAAAGAATTGATGCTTTTGAATTGTGATGTTGAAGAAGACTCTTGAGAGTCCCTTGGACTGGAAGGAGTTCCAATCAGTCCATCCTAAAGGAGATCGGTCCTGAGTGTTCTTTGGAAGGACTGATGTTGAAGCTGAAACTCTAATACTTTGGCCATCTGATGTGAAGATCTGATTCATTTGAAAAGACCCTGATGCTGGAAAGATTGAGGGCAGGAGGAGAAGGGGATAACAGAGAATGAAATTGTTGGATGGCATCGCTGGCTCGATAGACATGGGTTTAGGTGGACTCTAGAAGTTGGTGATGGACAAGGAGGCCTGGCATGCTGTGATTCATGGGGTCACAAAGAGTTGGACGTGCCTGAATGGATGAAATGAACTGAATTCAAAACTGTATAGCACTAAGTTCTCTCTGAGTCTTTGTAACTCAATGGACCCACTAAGGTCCTCTGTCTGTAGAATTTCCCAGGCAAGAGTACTGAAGCGAGTTGTGATTTCCTACTCTAGGGGATCCTCCCAACTCATGTATCAGATCTGTGTTTCTTGCTCCTCCTGCATTGGCAGGTGATTTCATTACCACTGAGTCACCAAGGAAACCCCTATACAACACTTGGTCTAAGCCATAAGTATATCTCATAACCGTGACATTTAAATGTTAATGGATAGACTTGTGAAGTCAGGTACCTCAATTGATATTCACATGGAATATGAGTAATCTTCCTGTAAAATAATCCACTCTGAGCTTGACATAACAAACTTCTAGACTGTTGGAAGGAAGGGATATGCTTGGACCAAAACATCCCATTTTATACTCAATGATTTTTTGGTGTTCGGACCCGTATTCCATTCTAATTTGAGACATATTGGAACTAGATGAAGAAACTAGAAGCACAGTAAATTAAAAATTGTAAGAAAATTTTCAATGGAAACTAAATTCTTGAAACACAAACAGCACTGTCTTGGGGCTATTTTAAACAGATGAATTGTATTAGCTCACATTCATTTTGACCTCCTCCTACAATGTCTTTTGGTACTGCAGAACTTATAAAACTATAAGCCAAATTTTATGATTTCCTTACAACTAGAAGAAACCTAAATGTAACATTGATATAACTGGGTAAATCTTGAATTGGAAATGAATCAAACAAATGAGAAACACAGCGTGGGTCATTAATTATTCAGGTGATTAGCATAGCAGCATTGCCAGAAACAGTGATTATGGCTTTCCCCTTTGCAGATCATGACTCTGGATCATGATTCCTGAGTCAACCACTGTACTGTTATTTCCTCTTTCCACAGGTAACATTCTGACCTTAACAGTATACTAAATTCCCTTAGGGTACACTTATTAGGTGATCTTCTAGAAGTCATTCCTAAGGGTTCTACATAGGAGTTTATTTGTTTACAGTGAGTGAATCTGTAAGTTGCTTTTAACCCAATGGTTAATTAGTCATGTTCGACAAGTAGCCCCTTAACTAATAAACTATCATAAACCTTTAAGAAAAGATATAGCAAAAAAAAAAAAAAAAAGGTCATGAAATCCCTAGATAAATATGTTTCAACTGGGATCTTGTTAGAAATGAAGAATTTCAGATGCAAACTACTAAATCAGAATCTACGATTCAACAAATTTACTATAGACTGTCAATATTTTTTCCATCAGAGAAAGAGATAAAGGAGTAAAACAAATAACTTTAGTGATAACTGCTAAGGAGATGATAAAGGAGATGATGTTATCACAGAATGATGGGGGCAGGGTGATGTTACTTCAAATATGTTTGTCAATATAGAGCTCTCAGAGGTGGTAGGGTCTTAAGGGTTTAGTCATGAGAATATCTGGAAAATATTTCAGACATATTTTAGCCACAAAGATTTTGAAAAAGGAATGATTTGACATGTTCAAAAAATAGAAAAGTTATTTTGACTTGAATAAGGTAAGTAAAGAAAAAATGGAAAAGTCAGAAAGCTAAGCATGAACCTGCATTAAATAGGAACATTGATTTATACTAGGTTCATTTGGAAGAACTATTAGTGGATTTTAATCAAGAAAATAATGTAATAAAATTTAGCTTTTAAAATTACAAACTGTGGATAATTGCTTATAGGCCTAAATAACTGTAAGCACAGAGCTTATTTTTGTCCTCAGGCAAAAGACGAGAGTAGCTTGGGCACAAATAGGGGTAGTAGAAATGGGGGAGAACTGGAAACATTCAACATTTTTTACATCATTTCAACAGGACTTTAACTGAATGTGAGACATGAAGGAAAATGATACATCAAACAGANTATGCGAGACAGCAAAAGAGACACAGATGTATAAAACAGTCTTTTGGACTCTGTGGGAGAGGGAGAGGGAGAGGGTGGGATGATTTGGAAGAATGGCATTGTAACATGTATAATGTCATTTGTGTAATGAATCGCCAGTCTAGGTTTGATGCAGGATGCTTGGGGCTGGTGCACAGAGGTGATTCAGAGAGATGGTATGGGGTGGGATGTGGGAGGGGGGGTTCAGGAGTGGGGATTCATGTAAACCCGTGGCTGATTCATATCAATTTATGGCAAAATGAATACAGTATTGTAAAGAAAAATAAAGTAAAAATAAAAATTAAAATAAATAAAAGCTCAAAAAGAAAAGATTATAAAAAAAAAAAAGCATCAGTTCTTCAGTGCTCAGCTTTCTTCACATTCCAATTNGGGGATTCATGTAAACCCGTGGCTGATTCATATCAATTTATGGCAAAATGAATACAGTATTGTAAAGAAAAATAAAGTAAAAATAAAAATTAAAATAAATAAAAGCTCAAAAAGAAAAGATTATAAAAAAAAAAAAGCATCAGTTCTTCAGTGCTCAGCTTTCTTCACATTCCAATTCTCACATCCATACATGACTACTAGAAAAACCATAGCCTTGACTAGACGGACCTTTGTTGGCAAAGTAATGTTTCTGCTTTTGAATATGCTATCTAGGTTAATCATAACTTTTCTTCAGTCATATCTATTTTAGTAGGTATTTAGTAGTTTCATGCTACAGTGGCAAATTACTTTTTGTGACAGAAGTAGAATTAGCAAGTTGTGGGAGAGACTGTGTGGCCTGCCAATCCTAGAATATTTCATTCCTGACCTCTTAAGAAAAAATCTTCTATCCTTGATCTAGAATAATGGGAGAGAAAAGAGAATGAATCTGTATTCATGGTGAATGCGGAACTTCTGTATAGCCCTGGACTACTTACTTCCAGGGTTCTTTCCAATGAATAAGGAACACACTTACAACTTGCTCACATCACTGGTAAACTTTATTTTTATTAATATTATATTCATGTTTTTACTGATAAATGCAGCCAAATGTAATCCTTAGTGATAAACCTGGTATTTAGCATAGGTTTGATACCTAATATGTTTAAAGAAGTTCTTCGTATTAATAACTAATACATTTAAATGCTTACCACATCAACATTTTGCCATATGTCACTTATTTTACTTTTAAAGGTTTTGAGAGCATTTTTGCTAATTTATGTCAAAGTCTCATTTGGTTAGCACTCAGTAGAAAAGTGCTAATTAGTAGAAAACATAGAGCAAGAATTTTAAGACTACTATTAATATCTTTCCTCTTCCCCTAACATGATTTTCTTGATTTTTTATGAGCCAATATTTGCTGTGATCCAAAAGTATTCTAAGAACACAGTCATTACTGTAAATATCCCATAGCAAGATATAAATTCTTCTAATTACCATATGTCAAGATTTCAATCTCCCCTCTCAGAAGCGAGTTATCAATTTATTTTTCTGTGCTTAATGCCAGATATATTTTTCATAAATACTATGACCTCATTTAATGTTCAGAATATTGACTAAAATTTTACCTAATATGTTATTAACATCTATAGGAATCTTCATTGATATGGAATAAATGCTAAATTAATTTTTAGTGTTATTAAATCTATACAGTAGATATAATGACATCACAATCTACATCAGGCAAATGCCATGGTTACAAGAATTTACAGTAGTATCTCAGTACAGTTACCATAATTACACATTTATTTAACCAATTAAGCATGAAAGTGGCATTATTGTCAAAGAGTTGATATATGACCTGAACATAATTTGGTTAATGAGGAACAAGAAATGCCTGCTAAGTACAGCAGGTATTCTGTTAGCAGAAGACTGCTAAGACTGCTAATTACCCCTGACATATGTCAGATTGAATGGTCTTAGGTAAAAAAAAAAAAAAAAAAAAGTACTGAGTGGAGACACTATTTCAAAAATAGTCTCCTCTTTTTATTTATAAAATGTTTTTAAACATTTAGCTTTAGGAAGTTGAAAAGACAAGTTTTCTGCAGACAGTAGTTGCAGATATTGTGCAAATTCTCCTGTGCACTCAGTCAATGATAAATAACTGCCATTTCAGGTTTTTGTCTGTTATGAACTTGTAGAGAGAGAAAAAAAAATCTTTATACCCAATTTCTAATTATCTAGACTCCCAAAAGTATCAACTTGCAGAATCCTCTGGCTTATGTTTTATCCAAGTCTTAACATCTAAAGTCTCTTCAACTCCCTCAACTCTTTCTCCTTTCTTATAAATAAGAAAGACAAGCAACAACATTTTACATGAGGATAAGAAAAAATCTTGAAGTTAACAGATTTTTGAACTTCTGTTGTGTGATTTTAGTGATTGCTGATTGACAAATAATTCATGGAAAAAGGTAATGCAGGGCAAGGGTTTCAAGGGAAATACTGCTAAAAATAGAAAATACCAGATGAACATGGCAATAAATAAACATGGGGTCAGAACTAGATGATTCTGATTCCTTTCCTTTTGATGGACCAGAAATTATGGGTTGTACAGGGTGCCAGATAGATTGGAAAAAAGAGAAGAATGTCACTTTGAAAACGATTAAGAAGAAGCAGAAACACAAGGGACATAAGACAGTTCATACTGTGACCAAAACAGTTTCTGACAACTCTTTCTCTAATTTTTTTGCCCCTCCTGAAGTTCCTGGAAGTGGAGATCTGGATGATGATTCTGAAGCTATCCTTGCTGCAGACTTAGAAATTAGTCACTTTTTACGTGAGCATATAATCCCAAGATCAGTGTTATACTTTACTGGAGAAGCTACTGAAGATGATGACAATGACTATGATGAAGGTGAAGAAGCGGATGAGGTAATGTTTACCAAATGAGTAAATAAATCTCTGTGTAACACATTAAGAAGCAAATTGAATGACTTACATATTCCATTGGTATATTCATTATTCCATGATATAGAATAAAAATATTTTTTGGAAAAACATAGTTTTAGAATTCTACATCCAAGCAATGTATGCATGAGGTTTCAATAAATAAACTGTAAAACTCAAAAAAAAAAGAAAAGAAACATGGGATATTCATCTTTATTGATAAAAAACAGAAAAAATTCTCATGACTCAGCATGTCATCTCTGAGGTTCAGTATGATTTCTAGGCTTAGATTTGTGAGTCTAACCAACTTGCATTAAAATACATGAAAAAAAACTAATATAACTTAATTATAAACTCATATATTTTGCTTTAATTACTTTTTCATGTGTAATTGGTCAATATGACTGTTTTTAAAATGCTGTCTTAAAGATGGAGTGTAGACTACTGACTGTAGAAGTTATAATGTCACACAGTTCTTATCCTGCTAAATTTGTCATGTTTGTCAGTTTAAGTAGGTAGCTTCTGTGAAACTTACTTCATTGTAGTGAAATTCTCTATATTAACATTGATCCCACAAATTTATCACACAAAAATATACTTAACATTTACATGTAATAGTTCTTTGCTTCCCCTTATGGCATAGCTCCACTAGTTTTCCCCTTGTGATGCTTCCTAAGGCCCACTTAACTTTACATTTCAGCATATCTGGCTTTAGGTGAGTGATCACACCATCATGATTATCCTGGTTGTGAAGATCTTTTTTGTACAGTTATTCTGTGTATTCTTGCCACCTTTTCTTAATATCTTCTGGTTCTGTTAGGTCTATAACATTTCTATCCTTTATTGTGCCCATCTTTGCATGAAAAGTTCCTTTGGTATCTCTAACTTTCTTGAAGACATCTCTAGTCTTTCCAATTCTATTGTTTTCCTCTATTTCTTTGCATTAATCACTGAGGGATTTCATATCTCTCCTTGCTATTCTTTGGAACTCTGCATTCAAATGGATATATCTTTCCTTTTCTCCTTTGTCTTTCACGTCTCTTCTTTTCATAGCTATTTGTAAGGCCTCCTCAGACAGCCATGTTGCCTTTCTTTTCCTTGGGGATGTTCTTGATCCCTGTCTCCTGTACAATGTCATGAACCTCCATCCATAGTTGTTCAGGCACTCTGTCTATCAGATCTAATCCCTTAAATCTATTAATCACTTCCATTGTATCATCCTAAGGGATTTGATTTAGGTCATACCTGCATCCGGTCCCATCACTTCATGGGAAATAGATGGAAAAACAGTATAAACAGTGTCAGACTTTATTTTTTGGGGCTCCAAAATCACTGCTGATGGTGATTGCAGCCATGAAATTAAAAGACCTTTACTCCTTGGAAGAAAAGTTATGACCAACCTAGATGGCATATTCAAAAGCAGAGACATTACTTTGCTGACTAAGGTCCGTCTAGTCAAGGCTATGGTTTTTCCAATAGTAATGTATGGATGTGAGAGTTGGACTGTGAAGAAGCCTGAGCACCGGAGAATTGATGATTTTGAGGTGTGGTGTTGGAGAAGACTCTTGAGAGTCCCTTGAACTGCAAGGAGATCCAACCAGTCAATCCTAAAGGAAATCAGTCCTCAATATTCACTGAAAGGACCTATGCTGAAGATGAAACTCAGTACTTTAGCCACTAGATGGGAAGAACTGGCTCATTTGAAAAGACCCTGATGCTGGGAAAGATTAAAGGCAGGAGGAAAAGGGGACAACAGAGGATGAGATGGTGGGATGGCATCACCACCCCAATGGACATGAGTTTGTGTAAACTCTGGGAGTTGGTAATGGACAGGGAGGCCTGGCATGCTGCAGTCCATGGGGTCGCAAAGAGTAGGACGTGACTGGGTGACTGAACTGAACTGAACTGAGCTGCATACCTTCTTCCCACCATCACTCAAAAACACAGTGTTTTCTCTTAAAAACATAGTACATTCAGTTTAGGGAAAATATGCAGTACAGATGTGAGAGTTGGACTGTGAAGAAAGCTGAGCACCAAAGAATTGATGCTTTTAAACTGTGGTGTTGGAGAAGGCTCTTGAGAGTGACTTGGACTGCAAGGAGATCCAACCAGTCCATTCTAAAGGAGATCAGTCCTGGATGTTCTTTGGAAGGACTGATCCTAAAGCTGAAACTCCAGTACTTTGGCCACCTTATGCGAAGAGTTCACCCATTGGAAAAGACTCTGATGATGGGAGGGATTGGGGGCAGGAGGAGAAGGGGACGACAGAGGATGAGATGGCTGGATGGCATCACTGACTCAATGGACATGAGTTTGAGTGAGCTCTGGGAGTTGATGATGGACAGGGAGGCCTGGCGTGCTTCAATTCATGGGGTCACAAAGAGTCGGACATGACTGAGCAACTGAACGGACTGAACTGACATAGAAATAACTGAAGACACCTAGTTAAAAGCAGTTAAGTTTTTTCTTTTTTATTTTTTTTGTCAAAATAATATTCTTTTAGTTTCTCCCAGGTTTATATATTCGTTTTTGGTTAAGTTGGTTGTATATAGAAATAATTCTTAAACATTTGAAAAATGCTAACCACAATTTAAATTTTTATTTTTTTCAAATAGCTTGTTGTTTTATGTTTGGTTTTTTATATTAATCATTAAACATAAAACAACAAATTTCTTTCATATTTCTTTAAGGGCAAGCAAATATGACTAAGAAATTTAAAAATATTGTTTGTTGCTGGTTTTGTTACTTTTTTTTTAATTGGAAATATCAGAGACAACACTCTTTTTATATAACACATAATGAGATTCCACATCTTTTGTTCAGTTACTATTGTGTACTAAAACTTCAAATCATTTATAATTAAGTTATATTTTATAAGAAATCTAGTGTGCTCATCTGGTAAGTAATAAAAGCATCAAAATCCGATTTCTTAAAAAAAAAAAGTCTTCCTAGTGTTCCCTTTCTTATGATAAATTAAGAAAATTGTGTTCTGAATTCTTTCCATTTGTTAGTTCCCTGCCATATTTTATTGAAAATATGACTCATATCTTGGCACTATATCTGAAATAAGTTAGTGCTAGCTTGTCTGAAAACAAGTTCACAAGTCTCAAGTTTTGTCTGACTTTCACAAAGAGTAGCTGTTATGTAAATTTTTAACTGTCTCTGCAGTCTGGCGCCACTCAAAATATTCATATTTATTTTAACCATTTTTTAACCCCCACCAGATTCTCAGTTCTAGGAACTCTGACATGCAGCACAATGATTCTAGATTCTGATCATTCTAGCTTCCATTCTCATACAAGCATTTTCATTTTGCCTAAAATTCCCTACACACTAATTTTAAGTTAAGCGAATTTTCAGGTGACAGACAGGGAAGCCTGGCATGCTGCACTCCATGGAGTCACAGAGAGCCGGACATGACTAAATGACTGAACTGAACTGAATTTTTCAAGATCTTTTGTTTCTTTTTTTTTGGAATCATTTGTGGCTCCTCTACTGGACATTTTATTTCCTAGAATTCAGTAGAAATTAAAACCTGCCGTCATGAAATTCAGTAATGAATCATTTAAGTTCATATCTGCTTACGTATTGCATTTGCTTTGTAATAAATATAGGTTTATCTCCCAGTTTACTGTCTTGGGGTGGGTGGGTAGGGGTGGGGGAAGAGACAACCTATTATTCTTTTATCTCACACCGCTATCATTAGAAAAAAATGCATCTGCTTTTTATGAATTAAATTGTTAATTAAATTTCAGATGTTTCTGTGTGACTATTTGCTAAGCTTTCAATATAGTGCCTGCCTGATGCCATATGAGGGTTTAATGATTGAAGCCTTTATTATTGTTACTATTATTTCCTCTTTCTCACTTTCATCTTTCTAAAATCTGCATTTCTCAGTTCCCTGTTAAAACAGTATCAATTTCATACAAGGTAGATTTTCTAGATCTTTCTTCTCCTCTCCATTTTTACATGGTGATGTGTCCTGAGATCAGTTCATTTCTCATCTGTCTCTACACTCACTACCTCACTTACTTTCGCAAAATTCTTGGCAGAAAGAGAGATTAGTATGATTATACATCGGATAGAAAAGACATGTTCTTAATTTGTATCCTATTTTTTAAGAATGGAGAAATGTAGAGACTTACATTCAGTCGGACATGACTGAAGCGACTTAGCAGCAGCAGCAGCACTAAAGGAAAGGGTGAGAAAATATAAATGCAGATGCATGTGAAAGATAAGGAAAATGTAAAATTGAGGGAGATGATATAAGATAATCTCAAAGTACTTAATGATGCAAAGGCAATGTAGTCATCAAAGAAAGAGGTAAGAAAAGTTGTGTAGCTGTCTCAAAATTTTTGAAGGCTTGCATGATCACTGAGCAGGAAGAAGGGTATCTGACTTCAGACAAAATAAAAATTAATTGACAATAATAGCTGGAGTCTTTGCTGAAGTTTCCAACTTAAGCACCTTCAAATAAATCTCTTATTGCATAAGTCTGCTGCTGCTGCTGCTAAGTCTCTTCAGTTATGTCCAACTCTATGCGATCCCATTGATGGCAGCCCATCAGGCTCCTCTGTCCCTGGGATTCTCCAGGCAAGAATACTGGAGTGGGTTTCCATTTCCTTCTCCAATGCATGCATGCATGCTAAGTTGCTTCAGTCATGTCCGACTCTGTTGCATAAGTCTATGTTATTTTTATTTCACACTTCTCTGTAAAGTTTGACAAAGTTGATGTTTTCCTGAGCCTTGTTCACAGGAAAACTACAAAATGAATTGTTAAGAAATACCACTTCCTCTTTGTGCTCCAAAGAAGCTTCCTTGCTCTTAGAGAAAAATTGAACCTGACAGAGTTAATCAAGCAAGGAAGACTTAGTTCAAGACTATTGCAAAAAGGGGAGAGAGATTGAACACACTTTACTGAAATGAAAGGTAGGAAAGATTTTTGGTTTTGGATAAGCTTGTGAAAAATTACTGGAGGGTGTTAGGATGAAGTTGTTCAATGTGATTAGGCCTTCCAAGTTTGCTAATTGATGCTTAAACTTCTACCCTTACACAGAGACCTAGTATAGGTCTCATTGATAATTCTTACATTTAAGCTGAATGACTTTTATTACACTTCAAGGGGATGGTTTTCTTGTCCTTGAAAAAGAAATTCCTGGGAAGAGTCTTTCTCTAACAGCAACAACAAAAAAAAACTGACAACAGTCTGCAAGATTTACATCTCAAAGTGGCAAAGAAAAAATTAAAAATTTTGACTTTTCTAAAGCAAATGCTCTAATGAAAGGAAGGTCAAGATCTATAATCAAGGAAAAAGCTGTCTAAAGAGTAATTAAGCTAAGGAGAATAAGATTGTCTCGGTGACCCAGTATATTCTATTTATCCTGAGATTAACCCATCTCTATCTTTCTTCAATGATTCAGATAAGAAGCTTCTTTCTTTCTCTTGCTTGCCATAAGAATTCAAGATGACTTCCTTCTGTATCAGCCTTCGTAAAACCTCAAGACCCCCATCCTTTTTTGGGGCGACTTTCCTCATTAATAACTGCTCTCGTTAAAAATAATTTTCTTAATTTTTGATGCATTCTATTTTTCGCATGGCAATACATCACACATCATTTCATATTTAAAACAAAAAACTACATGAGCTGATGTAAACAAAGCACTTAGCATATATGCAACATGATTACTTTTAAATACTCAAATCGGCAAATAAAATTATTGTAAATACTGAAGAAATTTGGTTTTAAAACAAGTCTCTAATTCTGAAGGTAAATATTATTACTTGTCAAAATTAGATATAGATGGGATTATATCTCCCATAAGAAGGTGATATGTTTAAACAAAAATGAGTTTTAAGTGAATACAGGGATATATGAACATTCCTAGCAAAAAAACACAAATCTATTACATAACCTGCTTTCTTAAACTGTTTCAGCTCCCTGTCTTCAGGCATTATGACATGTATCTTGTAAGGGAAGCTCACTCTGAGTCAGAAAGAATCATATTCTGATAACAGGTCAGGCAAATATCTGGTGAAATCAAACACAATAATACCCTATGAATAAATGAAGGGTGGGACATTTAGGACAAACCAGAATTCTTGACCTAGGTATTAGTTCCATAGGTTTCAAACTGCAGGGTCTGGTGTATTCTTATACTTACATAACAATATTAGGGTTCCTATACATTTTCTATGTAAACTACTTTTGTGAATTTATTTTACCACCCCTAAAATATATCTAACATTACTCATGATAATTACTGAAACTTCTGTGCTGAGTTGAATGACATTTTTAGTTTATTTTTCTTTTATAACACTTTGAGTATTGATTCCATACTGGAATATTTCCAGTGTTTACCAAAACCCTTTAATGTGAATTATTGATTAAAATACTTCAAATGTTAGCTAACCACTTGTAGACTGGTACGTAGCTCTAATTTGTATAAAACACATTCAACTAATCCTAAATATTGTTAAATTAAGTAATATTACATTTCACATCATTAGTTATTGGATAATGAGTTGAGAGTTACTTTAAAGTCTTGAGTTTGTCATTACCATTCAAGTACTTATAGATTTATACAGTAAAATTTCTTCTGCAGGCATTTTTCTTTGAAGAGATGACAATTTGAAGAGATGACTTCTAGCAGATGGGCTTAGAACAGAGAAATTCTTTTCACTGAATATTTAGTATGTCAGCCTCACTCCAGCTAGTCTTTAGTTTTAATTTTTGATATCTCCTTATATTTTCCATTGTCTAATCCTATTTTAAGTTTGGAGGAAATATGTGAAAACTTGATGAGATTGAAGTTGCTCAGAGTAAACAATCTGCACTCTGTATAAAGAAGCAAAAATGTAAGAAAAAGGAAAAAAAAAGTGACAGATATTAAACATGAGCCAATTTCAATTTTTATTTTAAATTTTTATTTTAAATTATATATAATATACATGAAATATAGAAATGGGAAATACACATCATAAGAGTTAGTTTTCTTCTGAAAGGCCTATATATATTCTTTTTCATAGACTGCCTGAAAGAACTAAAAAGCAACAAGAAAATAAATATTTTTTAAAGTGCTGTATCAGCTCTTAAAACAGACAGTGCTGACATTTTGAGGTGTGAAAGGGAGATTAATTTTGGATAGAGAGACAGAAGATGGTAAGAAAATTTAAATTCTTTCTTGGCAGATGACAACAATCTCTTTACAGTTTCCTGTTGCTATTCTGTTTTTTTCAACATTATCCACACACCTACTAGTTTCCTTAAGAAGAGCAGACAATTGAGAAGCATCATTTGAATAGAGTGGCTAAAATATTATGAGGGCATTTTTCAAAAGGAAATATAATGTTCAAAGATATTATATGTATGTGCATGCATGCTCAGTTGTGTCCAACTTTTTGCGACCCCAGACTGTTGCTCACTAGATTTCTCTGTCCGTGGAATTTCCCGGGCAAGAATACTGGAGTGGGCGGCCATTTCCCACTCTCAGGGATTTTCCTGACCTGGGGATTGAAACTGTATCTCTTGCATCTCCTGCGTTGGCAGGTGGATTCTTTACTAACCAAGCCACCTGGGAGGCCCTTCAAAGGCATTAGTGAGGAAATAATTATCAGGGAAGAATTAACATATTTTTCTTGCAGAAAAGTTGCTTTCAGATTGCTTTATATTTACTGTGTCCTTGAAATTTTGTTATTAATTTTCTTTACAAAGTTTTTACTAGGCTACTGGTTTAGACCGGGTACCTAGAACTCTAATCATGATGGAGTATGCTTAATAATGATTTCAGACAAGAGTGGGAGTAGATCGGGAGAGGCAGCTGCAGACTTCAATTTACCCCTACTTATCTGCTTCAGTGGACAATTTTATTAAACTCAAAGGTCTTATCTTTTCAGAAACTTTTTCAAATGGAGTAATTCCCTCTGGAAAAACTTTTTATGATAGCTGGTAAAGAATTTGCCTGCCAGTCAGGGGACATAAGAAACATAGGCTTGATCCCTGGGCTAGGAAAATTCCTTGAAGGAGGTCATGGCAACCCACTCCAGTATTCTTGCCTGGAGAATCCCTTGGACAGAAAAGCTTGGCGGGCTACAGTCCATGGGGTTGCAAAAGAGTTAGACACAACTGTGTGAATTAGCACACACACATGCACATAAATGAACACATACACATGTACATGTGTGTGTTGCCAAAAATAGACACTAGTTTGCAATCAGGACATTTATGTTTTCTAAAAGCTAAGAAGTATTTTCCAATACATAGTACTTACCTTAGGAACAGAGAAAGTATAGTCAGTAACATCTATTTTGTTTCTTATTTCCAAATATCAATGTAAGCAATATTTATCTTTATCTTCCAGCCACTTCATCTGATTTTTTTTTTCTTTTTTGGTGGGGGAAACACCTTCCACAGGACCACATGTTTTTTAAGAATGGATTAACTCTACACTTGTGATTCTTTAAGATAATGTAAGAGTCAAATCAGCTCATTCTGTGTTCCATCACTGTGCCCATAGTTATCAACTCAGGGAAGACCAAGTGATTCTGGTTGGTCCAAGGAGATAACTCACAATATTCCTTGGCACTTTTTGGGTACTGTGTTTGGCAAGCTGACTGAAGATGAGTCTAGGACATTAGTAGCCATTTTGGCACCCCAAAAATGAGAGGAAACTTAAAAATTAAACCAATGTAAAGAAACCAAAAGTGATAGCACAGAGAAAGAGTTAGAGTAACAGAAAAATGCTGGGTCTTAATAAAATAGTTTGGGCACCCAAACAAGCAAACAAACAAAATGTCTACTCCAAGAACTTTTATTTACATATTTCCCCTTATTTTACATAAACTAAGTAATAATTATATCACTTAACCCTGTACATAAGTCCATTTTCATCCTCAACTTTACCATTTGAATATCTCTATGTTGGCCACCCTCCTTCATGTATATATAGCATTGTAGAGAACATTTATTGGAATTCTGTAACAGTAGAGTTTGCTTAGAATTGATCAGGATACATTTGATTCTGCTTTTCTGTAAAACTCTAAATGTGTAAATGCTTTATTTTTCTCATCTTTATAATATATGCATTTCAACTTGAAAATCTAGTTTCCTTGGCTGTACAAACTCCCTCTAAGTCAGTTTCTATTTTAAAAATTAAATATATGCTATAAATCATAAATATGTCATTTGTGGAGAAAATATACTTAAAAGAGGCAAAACTAATATTTCAGTTTCTTTTAAGATTGTGAGAAATTAATTATTTTTGAAAAACTTAAATAACAATGTTTATCATTAAAAGAAAATAAAATATTAATTGTCACTATTCTGTATCTTCTTCAAGTCTTTCCACACAGGCAGTCAAATTCAAAAAGTGTTTGCTCTCTTGTTTGAAGAAAGTTGCATCACAAAGAACAGAAACTATTTTCAGTTCTAAAAACATATTTTCTGCATTTTTTAATAAGAAATGAAAAAATAAAAGAATATTTGTAATTAATATTTTATGGAAATATATAATTATTAGTAATGATTGATAATTTCTGCTTAATTATATTTTAGTATGTGATAATTAGATGAAAATATCAGGCAATTTTTATGACTGTAAAGCATTAGTATAATTTATAGCAAAAACAAATATTTTTAGCATCAACCTGGGACACAGGAGAAAGCAGATAATTATGAGTGAGATTCTATACAAATTGGAATAATTGGGCTCAAAATGGAGCTATCTCATAATTACAGAAGAGTTTTAACATTGATTGGATAGAATGTATGGAGATTTAAGTATTTTGTTCCTATTCAATATGTGTGAAAAGTAAATATATATGTTTAAATGTATCTGCATATGCTGTTAACCCGTTTATCTTCTTAGGAATTCTAAGCCATAGAGATAAATTCTTTTAAAATCTGTCATTTTAAATATTTTCACTTTCAAATTATGAATATTTTAAGCCAAAGAATGTGCTACCTTTTTATTGCTGCATAGCACATTAACTTAAAAATAATGACTTTAGGCAATTATTGTTTATCATCTTGTTTAGTGTCTGTGGATGATAAATTGAGTCCCAATTTAGCTGGTTCTTATAACTCAGGAGCTTGAATGAAGTTGCAGTAAGGTGTGAGTTAGAGCTGCAGCCATCAGAAATCTTGCCTGAGGTTGAAAGATTTCCTTCCAAGGTGGCTCTTTCTTATTACTCACAAATTATTGCTGCCTGTGTTGGCTGCTGGTGGGAAGCACCAGTTCCTCTTTATTTGTATGCCTCTCTGTAGGGCTGTTTGAGTATCTTCATGGTATGGGATCTGGCTTCCTCCAGAATGAGCAAGCCAAGAAAACACGGTGAAAGTTATAATATCTTTAATTACTGCTCCTGGAAAGTTACACACCCTCACTTTCAAAATGTTTACTATATAGGTCATATATAATGCGTTGTAGAAGGTCACTACTTATAGACATACATACATGAAAGCATTTTTTTGGTGCCAAATTCTTCTCTATGCCACATTTTTATGCATAGAAGAATCAGTTTATTAAAATAATACATTTTTAACATAATAGTAAAATAGTGCCTATGGTATGTACCTGCTTACAAGCTCAGCCATGTCTACCTCTTTGTTACTCTGTGTATCTGTTTTGAAATATTGTTCTCTTCCCTCACATCTAGGTGACAGGCCAAACTGTCATTATACTAAGTTATAAAGAAGAGAAAGATAATGGGGAGCTAAGTAATTTTCCAGGTATCTAACCACTCTCCAGTGTTAAGAGTCAGTGGAAACTGTTCCTTTTAAGAGCTAAGCACAAAGGACATGGAGAGGAAAAGTTGCAGAAAATTCACCTTTATAATTGTGGTATAAGTATATAACATGTGTGTGTGTGTGTGTGTGTGTGTGTGTGTGTGTGTGTGTTGTGCTAAGTCACTTCAAGCGTGTACAATTCTTTGAAACCCTATGGACTGTATCTGTCAGGCTTCCCTGTCCAAGAGATTATCCAGGTCAAAATACTGGAATGGGTTGCCATGCCTTCCTTCAGGGGGTCTTCCCGATCCAGGGATAGAACCTATTTCTCTTATGTCCCCTGCATTGGCAGGTTGGTTCTTTACTACTAGCACTATATATATAGTGAGAAGCATCTCTCTGTATATAAATTTATACACACACACACACATACATATATATATATGTGATCATGTCAGTTCAGTCACTCAGTTGTGTCCGACTCTCGGCGACCCCATGGACTGAAGCACACCAGGCTTGCCTGTCTATCACTAACTCCCAGAGCTTGCTCAAGCTCATGTCCATCGAGTCAGTGATGCCATCCAACCATCTCATCCTCTGTGTTCACCTTTTCTTTCTGCCTTCAGTCTTTCCCAGTGTTAGGGTCTTTTCTAATGAGTCGATTCTTCTCATCAAGTGGCCCAAGTATTGGAGCTTGAGCATCAATCTAATCAAATATATCTATATGTGTAAACAAACATACCTATTTATAGATTGTGTTAGTAAAGTAACCCTTAAGAGGGCCTCTGGATGACTTCTAACAGGAACTGGTAACCAAAGTCAATAATCATGTGATTTGTAAGCTTAGAATTTTGAGTCTCATTCTCCATCCCTCAACTTTTGGAGAATTAAGAGGGCCTGGAGATTGAATTAAATCACCAATGATCAATGATCTCATCATCAATCCTCTATAATGAAACCACACATAAACAGATTTGGGAAGTTTTGGGGTTGGTGAACACAACAAAGTTCTGGTAGAATGGTGTACTTCCACCCCTCTTCCACCATAACTTTCCCTATGTTCTCTTCTATCTGGCTGTGCCTAAGTTGTATCTTCATTTACAACTGCCTTTGTAATAGGAGCAGTCTCACAAGATTGAGACCTTAACCTGTGGAGTTTGCACTAATCTCTATTTTTAGTGTCAAAACTGAATTGAATGATTGGACATCCAATTGATCTAAAATAATTGGATAACTGGTTTAGAAAAATGACGTGTTGGATGACAGAAAATGTCACGTGCTTTGTGTTATAAAATATATAATAATAATATTTATTCAATTACTTCTCTAAGTTGAGCAGCCCTCTAACTTTTTATAGGTTTTTCGGGTTATGGTTGCTTTTTTTTCTGAGTTCTTTCGATAAAGCAAAAACACATCAGGGATTTGGAAAAGAAAATTGAAGAAATTTAGATTAAGAGTGTTGAGAATACATTCTAGACAGGCTTGAGATAAAGAATTAGAGAAGTATTTTAGGGTAAATGCAAAACCAAAAGTATGAATGAGAGAATGTGCAATTTAGCCAAGCCATGCAATCTTTCTCACAACTAAAAAAAGCAGTGTAAAGTTGTTCCTTACCTATGTTGGAAAATAATGAGGAACTTCTAAAAGCAGCTAGAGGAAGAGGATAGAACAACAGCAAAAAATATATTTCTGTTTAGAATGAACCAATTCATTCTCACTTCTGGGGAGGCTGAACACCCTTAGGAGAAAAAGTGCTACTTTGAATTAAATTTATAATTCTGAAAAATGTTAAGATACTTGGATGTCACTTTTGAAACATAAATCTAATCATAAGATTTTATGAAATTTGAACATGCATGCAATGTACACTTTATAATTGAACCACTTACTTTACTGGTAACATTTTAGATTCAAGCAGCGATTTTTAAAATTTATTTATTGTTATTTATTAGCTTCATTTATCTAGGCATAAATACCTCAAATACTTTAATTTGCTATTTCAGAGCAGAGAAAATCCTACCTTATACAATTTACTGCTTCCTGAGTAGTAAAATACATGGTAATGTAGTTAAGTAGGAAATGGTTGGGGAAAACCACCTAAATCATGAATTTACTTCATGAATAATTTTTATAGCTTCTCACATTCCCCCAAGACCTTTCCCTCCAAGACCTAAGGTCCGTTTGTCTCATCATAGTAGGAGCTAAAAGATAGTGGAACCCAGCTGTAGCTGGTTCATATTGATGTCTGGCAGGTGCTTCTGTTGAACCCAATGGTTCCTCGCTGTGAATCCATCGCCCCAAAGACCACCGAGACCAGGTTTCGATGCAAACAGCAAGAGGATTTTATTGTACCGGCGCGCTGGGGTTCCATCTCCTTAAGCAAGGAACGAGAACCCTGAGTGTTGTTACATGGTAGCTTTTAAGCACAAGCAAGCGGAAACAGATTGATTGGTTACAGGTGTTGACCTTTTCAAGGATTGGTTCATTGATAACAGGTTACAACTGTTGACCAGGTGGCGCCCCTGTGGTGGGCAGTTTCTCGGAACAACAGCTCTTCTGGAAAAGTCCCGAGGAAGTTTCATAGGTTACAGAGACATGCGTGAGCTCGGGATGGGGTGCCTATGCATAGTCCTTTCCCAGTTACAGCCGAGAGGGTAAACGAGGGTTGCCCCCTCGTTTTGCCACCTGCAGGTTGTATGGGGCTGAGAAATGTAATCAGAGATAAACAGGCCACGTTTCCATGAGTCAGAGATAACCCTGGGGCAGTTTGGAAAGTCTCTTATACTAAAAAATACATGCTTACACTGCTGCTGCTGCTGCTGCTGCGTCGCTTCAGTCGTGTCCGACTCTGTGCAACCCCACAGACGGCAGCCCACCAGGCTCCTCTGTCCCTGGGATTCTCCAGGCACGAACACTGGAGTGGGTTGCCATTTCCTTCTCCAATGCATGAAAGTGAAGTGAAGGTGAAGTCGTTCAGTCGTGTCCCGATTCTTCGTGACCCCATGGACTGCAGCCTACCAGGCTCCTCCATCCATGAGATTTCCAGACAAGAGTACTGGAGTGGGGTGCCATTGCCTTCTCCGGATGTCTGGCAGAAACCAACACAATTCTGTAAAGTGATTATCTTCCAAATTAAAAAAAAAAAAAAAAAAACCACAGTGAAATCCAATAAATCAATATTCAAGCTACCAATAAAAAAGCAGTATGTAGCCAGGAGGTTGGCTGCTTAAACCTTCAAAGATCAGTTATATATTTCACTTACATACAGGAGAATTAAATTGTCTCATATTTTTATGTTTTCTCTGTATTGGGTAATTTTTAGGATACCATTATATTTTAAACCAATATACTGTAAGGAAAAGTGTTGTCAGTAATTAATGATCTAGAGTTTACTTTTCTTAAATGCTAGACTCTTTTGTTTCAAGAAAAAAATTACATTTAGTAATTATTTTTTATCAAAACTTTAACCCTTAATAATATGTATGCTAATATTTCAAGAATTTTGAATATTTTATTTCTCTCCCTATGACTGCAAAATGTATTTTATTATTTCTATTTTGCATTATGACAAAATAAATTGATGTTTACATCTTCAATGAGTCAAAATAAGCTATGAATTGATTTTTGTATTAATAAAACTTCTTAGAGAGATAGAACCAATAATATATACATAAAGAAATTCATTATAAGAAATTAACTCATGAGATTGTCGGAGCTGAGAAGTCTCATGATCTGCCACTGCAAGCTGGAGACCCAGATAAGCTGGTGATATAGTTCCAGTTCAAATCTGAAGGTTTGAGAACCAGAAGAGCTTATTGTATAAGGTGTATTTCAAGTCCTAAAGTTGAAAATTTAGGAATTCCATCAGGAATTCTGATGGTTTAAATCTCATTCCAAGAGCAGAAGAAAACCCACTCAATTTGGTAGAGAGTATATATTCCTTTCTCCATCTTTTAGTTCTATTTAGGCCCTCCTGGGGTTAGGTAAAGGAATAAGAGTGACTGAGAGGTTAAAAAATTTTGATATAAGACATATCAAGAAGGTTTAATAGATAATATATATTTATTATTTGACAATTTAGTTAAGTGCCTACCATTCTCATCTATTTAAAATAAATTGCATTTCATAATAATTCTATGGAGTGAACTGAAATTTATCATTATATGTTTCTTAACGTAGTGTCATAGGTTTTCTTGAGATATCAATAAGAATTAATTACTATTAATTATAATAGTGCAAAAATACCAATTATAATAACTTGAACATAAAAAACCTTTAACCATGTCATAACTTTTAATTAACCTTGATTTTTTAAAGTATCAATAGTAAATTAAAAATAATATTAATATTGATGATAAATGTTCATTTAGAACCTTCTTTGTCTTGTAGAATTTATCTCCACTATCTTCAATTTTCATCTAAGCCCTGCTAGTGAAACAGAAGTATTTCATTTGAGTTGGAGCATAAAGAAGGCTGAGCGCTGAAGAATTGATGCCTTTGAATTGTGGTGCTGGAGAATATTCTTTAGAGTCCCTCAGACTGCAAGGAAGGTCAAACTAGTTACTCTTAAAGGAAACCAACCCTGAATATTCTTTGGAAGAATTAATGTTGAAGTTGAAGCTCCAGTACTTTGGCCACCTGATGAGAAGAGCTGACTTATTAGAAAAGACCTTGATGCTGGGAAAGATTGAAGACAAAAGGAGAAGGGAGCAACAGGATGAAATGGTTGGATGGCATTTCCAACTCAATGGACATGAATCTGAGCAAACTCCAGGGGATAGTGAAGCAGGTGAGCACTGCATGCTGTAGTCCATGGGGTGGCAAAGAGTCAGACAGGACTGACTTACTGACTGAACAACAGCAACTGGGAGAACATGGGCTTTAAAAAGATACATAACTTGCCCGTTGTTACCCAGGAGGTGAAAGACATGAGATTTGAATGTAAGATTCTCTGACTCCAGTAACTGACTTCTTCTGCTGTCACATTTTCTCCCTTTGTAAAATTATTCTATACTTCTGGGATTTTTAAAGGTCAATAAGGAATACCTCTTATTTGCATTTTGATTTAGAATCATTTTAGTAGTAAAGTGCAACAGATAGAAAATGAAGATCAATATATCAGCTTTGGGAAATATGGTTGTAAATATGGTCAAATAGGCTCCGTTGAACCTCACCTCCCAAGTAGAGAGATTCTCAAACTGAATGAGAGATAGTAGTGGCCTTCACAGGGAGCGTGTACTGTGTGTCCTTCCTTAATATGCTTAGTGGCTCAGTCATGTTTGATCCTTTTTGAATCCACAGATTGTAGCCCAGCAGTCTCCTCTGTCCATAGGATATCCCAAGCAAGAATACTGGATGGGTTGCCATTTCCTCCTCCAGGGGATCTTCCCAATCCAGGGATAGAACCCATGTCTCCTGCATCTCTTGCATTGCAGGTAGATTCTTCACCACTGAGCAACGGGGGAATGTTTCCCACTAAAATTTGCGCAGGGTGTAGACTTGTACAATCTACCTTCTATGCCGGCAGATTGACCTCATCAATAAGATAAGGAAAAGGTGCTCCCCTCATTTTTGTCTCTCAAATTCACCAACTAGATAATTCATTTTCCTCTCCTGGGTCAGGTATAGTGAAGGGTGGAAGAGAAGCCAGGTACTCACCTCAACATCGAAAAATAAGGACATTTGCTGCAGTGCTCTCACAAGTATTATCAGCAAAGTTTGACTCTCTTTAAAGAATTCTTGAATGAACAGTTTGGTTTACTTTTAAGCTTGCTGCTGCTGCTGCTGCTAAGTCACTTCATTCATGTCTGACTCTGTGCAACTCCATAGACGACAGCCCACCAGGCTCTGCTGTCCCTGGGATTCTCCAGGCAAGAACACTGGAGTGGGTTGCCATTTCCTTCTCCAATGCATGAAAGTGAAAAGTGAAAGTGAAGTCACTCAGTCGTGTCTGACTCTTTGGACTCTTTGCAATCCCATGGACTGCAGCCCACCAGGCTCCTTCATCCATGGGATTTTTCATGCAAGAGTACTGGAGTGGGTTGCCATTGCCTTCTACAACTTTTAAGCTTAGATTGTTTTAATACAAGCTCCTAATAATTACTATGTAATATAATATGCTGTTTTTCAGTCACTAAGTTGTGTCTGACTCTTTGTGACCCCATGGACTGTAGCCCACCAGGTTCCTCTTTCCTTTTCCATCTCCTGGAGTTTGCTTATATTCATCTCCATTGAGTCAATGATATAACAAAATATAATATAAATAGATACCAGAATGCTTGTTATTAATTTACTTTTGGGAGGAACAAAAATATTGCACTTTGGAATATATTCAGATAAACTGACTTTTTAAAATTTGGAGTATAGTCTTCTGTTTCTTACTTAAAATAGAAGTCAAATATTGAATTTTTTTGAAACTCTTCCAAAGTTTCATAGAAACCTTTTCAATGACTTGAAAGTCAATGCTAATTTTTGAAACACATCTGTCACCAGGGATGGATGACCTAATTTAGGTGAATTGTGATTCAAGTATTCATCTAAAATTCAAGGTTGACCTACATCAAAAGTGAGAGACTTGAAATTTGGTTAACTTTATTCATTACTTTTCCTCTTTGTATATCTTTTTACTTCCTGTTTCTGACTTGCCTTAGAAGCAGAACTGTGAGCAGTGTCAGAAAAGCTGTTTCTATGATGATTCTATACAACTACAGTAACACGTGCAAATCTCCAGATTTTTGCTTCAAGAAGTTTCAAGTCTGGGAGAGTTTTTATAAATGTCTTCCTTTTTCTGTATCATGTGATAGTCTCATTACTTATGTACAGAGTGTATTTGGTATGACAAACATGTTCTTTGTTTTATTTTGCTAAAATATACAGAAGTTGATTTTTATTTCACTTTATGTTGAATCTATCTTCATTCATTTCAGAATTAGCAATATGTTTTTACAAAAATAATCACAAATCTCATACAGGAAAGATTATTTTCAGAGAAGTCTTTCACATGGTTGGCTTCAACATAATTTTTTATATTTTGGCTGGAATATGTCCTCCTAAAGTGGCTTTTTTTTTTCTATATAAAGTTGCTACGTCCACTATTATAATGTCTTAGTTCTTTCACTGAAGGGTATAACTATGTTATCATCTTGGTTTTTTTTATTAGTTTACTAGATGATTGCATTTCTTCCTGAATTGGAAGATAAATTGCGTGAAGTCAGGAATCTTTTATCTTTAAGTCATTTCCTGTATGCCTTGAATACGACCTGGAAGAGCATGTGGCATGTGTATACAGACTTTCAGACTCATAAAATTATGGTTTGCTATAATTAAAAAAAAAATTTGTCATCTTATGAACCCACAAATTTAGCCACTTTTCCATTTTTCTATAACTTAATCACACACTATGTATGTTTAAGCATTTTCTAAGTAGCCTCATGTGAAGACTGGCAAATTTCCTTTTTCTCAGTGTGCCATATTTTTGATTCATTATCATTGAATTCATGGAAACAGCACTAAAATGCATACCTGAGCAAAGTTTATCTAATACACATATTTTATTTACAAGGTATGTCACAACCTCCTTGTACTTATGGATAATAGATACCACTTTGGTGCTCTTCTTGGGGGCCATTTTAAACAGCACAATCATCAAAATCACAAAAATCAACACATATGGCATTAAATAGTCTGAAAAAGCACACTTCTTTAAAGTATGAGAGCTGAAATAATAAGGCAGAGAGAGTGTTTCTTTGTTCAACATCAGTTCTGCACATGCTTACAAATGAAGGTAAAAACACTTCACACTTCAAGTATTGATTCAAGATATACAGATTTATGTGCCAATTATTCTATAAGATCTTTAAGAGCAGCATCTAAAGTTTCTTGAACTTCGTTATCCACCATCATTCACAATACTATTACAAAATGTAAACTCAATTTCCTGTCAATCATTTAGCATGGCATAGAAGCTAGTTTGTCCTTTTTGGTGTGTATATTTTGGCTTCATGGCAATAGTTTGGCTTTCACGCATTGCTAAATTAAAGGCAAAGACCATAGGCTGATAAAGATAAAGACCATAGGCTGACTAACTTCAGCAATAAGTGTGCAGGTAAATAAGATCTTGAGAAAGTAATATGAAATGTTAAATAAAAAAATAGAATTAGGACTCTATTTTTATAGTGTCAAGAATAAGGCAAGATTTGGGAGAAAGATTCAGCAATTCCAAGCATGCCTAGATGTTTACCCCAACCAGCTTTCATTTATTTTGCTTCATAACACAAGGACTAAATTTTTATTCTCATTTTAACTTCTGACACACATATCTCTTATTCCTCACTGGTGACATAGAATTTACTCCTATACTCCCACATGTTATTAGAATAGATTCTGAGACTGACACAAACTAAGTGCACTTGATGTGGAACAGAACTGAAGAATGTTAGGACTGACATCCTTCATTAAGTAGCCATTTTCAGTATTGAACATAGATCTACAATACAAATCATTTATATGAGAAAAAAATATTACAAATAGCTTTTCCAAACAACTGACATGAAAATAAAAGGGTAATTGGAATATGTACCTGCATATATACATACTTTGTTATTGTTTAGTAGCTAAGTCATGCCCAACTCTTTGTGACCCCATGGACTGTAGCACTCTAGGCTTCCCTGTCCATGGGATTTTCCAGGCAAGAATACTGGAGTGGGTTGCCATTTTCTTTCCCAAGAAGGGGATCTTCTTGACCCAGGAATCAAATCCTGGTGTCCTGCATTTGACAGGTAGATTTTTTACCTCTGAGCCACCAGGGAGTTTTGTATATATGCTAGATCCATTTATTTCATTAAACAATATTAACTAGACTAACATAATATTGATCAATGACTTCTTACCAAAAAAACATGATTAAAAGGCCTATGGGAATAAATGAGTGAGTTGTGAAAAGTGATTAAGGTAGATATTATTAAAAGGTAAAGTTTGAAGTAAAATGTTAGATGTGGCTTCATGGAAAGGTAGGTTGTTTGGAGTATCTTATATGGACTTCCTTGGTGGCTCAGACAGTAAAACATCTGCCTACAATGTGGGAGACCCGGGTTTGATCCCTGGGTCGGGAAGATCCCTGGAGAAGGAAACAGCAACCCACTCCAGTACTCTTGCCTGGCAAATCCCATGGACGGAGGATCCTGGTACACTACCGTCCATGGGGTTGCAAGGAGTCAGACACGACTGAGCGACTTCACTTTCACTATATGTCATTATGAAGAGCTTTGAGAGTATTTTTTATAAAATAAGGTATACCTTGGCAGTGGCTCCCAGTCCATTTTAAAATAAATGTGCTTGCTGTGTTCTCATTTATAATCTAATGTGGATTCTGACTCTCTCTCTCACATTGTCAGCATTATATTCAAGGAAAGAACTTAGTCCCAGGCTTGCCCAGTCTAGCTTTCTTCACTTGTCTATCAAAAGTATAGACATTTTGTCTTGACTTTGTCTACCTTTCTTCACTTTGTATATTCTATTGTGTATATTTATTCATATCTATATTTTAAAAGCAAGAGACATTACTTTGCCAACAAAAGTCCATCTAGTCAAGGCTATGGTTTTTCCAGTAGTCATGTATGGATGTGATAGTCAGACTGTGAAGAAAGCTGAGCACCAAAGAATTGATGCTTTTGAACTGTGGTGTTGGAGAAAACTCTTGAGAGTCCCTTGGACTGCAAGGAGATCCAACCAGTCCATTCTGAAGGAAATCAGCCCTGGGATTTCTTTGGCAGAAATGATGCTAAAGCTGAAACTCCACCTTATGTGAAGAGTTGACTCACTGGAAAAGACTGTGATGCTGGGAGGGATTGGGGGAAGGAAGAGAAGGGGACGACAGAGGATGAGATGGCTGGTTGGCATTACTGACTTGATGGACGTGAGTCTGAGTGAACTCTGGGAGTTGGTGATGGACAGGGAGGCCTGGAGTGCTGTGATTCACGGGGTCACAAAGAGTAGGACACGACTGAGTAACTGAACTGAACTGATTGGCAAAATGTATAGGCTGTAACTCACAATATTCAGATTTAAGAGTTCAAATTTCATTGTACTTCACACTGCATAACTTTATATACAAAAGCTGTTTATTGATCCAACTAATATCAGTTAAACACTTTCTGTATATGAGGCACTGTTATAAGTAATTCTTATACATGAGTGAACAAAACAAGCAAAATTTATTGATCTTGCAGAGCTTATATCCTAGCAGAAATGCTAATATCTAGCAGAAAACAAAAATATCACTGTCAGTCCTAGCACTGAGTGTGAAACATCCTTTAAATTGATTTTGAGTTTTATGATAACATGTTCAGTAGTCTTTGTTACATAGTAAAGCCAGGTAAGAACCAAGGGGTTGGAGATATGCAAAATGTAACCAATATTCAATTCACAAATTACAAAGTTTATTGTACACAATTAGTCAAAGGAGAGAAGGGAGTAACAGTCCACTTTGAGAAGTCCCAGAAAGAGTCACCTTAACATGAACAGCCATCTCATGGTGACCTCATGTCTAGGAAATTATCTCATGGCAAACACGATGTGAAGCACAGGGAAACCTGGTATGTTGCAATCTTTAGAGTTGCAAAGAGTTGGACACAACTGAGCGACTAAACAACAGCAAAATATGAGGAGGAAGCCTCCTTCTGCTTTAATATAGCCCCTGGCAGTATCCCTCTAAAATAACCTCATGGAGTGGAGTCAGGTTCTCCAGTAAAGAACCTTCAAGTCACTATCTCTCCCCAATAGGATTGTTATAGTTACACTCTACTACATCTGTAGGTTACCTCTGTCAGTTACCTCTGTCCATTGCTCCTTCTGTTCCAAGTGAAATCTTTCAACAGAAATTACTAAACAAATTCTTCATCTAAAGTAACGTTCTCAATTCATCACTCTAAGATAGTCACTATCTTACAATGGGCATTTCAAAACAATTAATATGGAAGTTCACATTGGCTATGGTGACTCCATCTTGAATTATATAATTAGCTTAAGTCCTATGAGCTTCACATAAAATAGGAAAGAATCATAACACAAAAGAGGTCACATCCTAACAAGTACTTTTGATATGGTGACTTCCTAGAGAAATACCCTTGAAAACTAATGCCATGAAGAGAGAGAAGAGAGATGCTTCAACTGGCATCAAGTTTATCTCTGATAGGGTCTGCTCTCAGCTTGTTATTTTTATGTTGAGCATTTATAAGTTCAGTTGTTTATAGACAGTCTTCCAGAGGTGGCATTACTGGTAAAGAACCTGCCTGCCAATGCAATAGATATGAGGCATGGGTTCAGTCCCTGGATTGAGAAGATCCTCTGGAGGTGGGCATGGCAACCCACTCCAATACTCCTGCTTTGAGAATCCCATGGACAGAGGAGCCTGGTGGGCTATAGCCCATAGGGTCACAAAGGGTCAGACAGACACGACTGAAGTGACTTAACATTCAGTCTTCCAGAAAAACACTTTATGAAATCCAAAGTATATAATACATTAGCATTTACTCTCTCAAGAATCATAAAATTATATTTAGACCCTTCTATTACCTCAGTGAAGAAAGCTGAGCCCTGAAGAATTGATGCTTTTGAACTGTGGTGTTGGAGAAGACTCTTGAGAGTCCCTTGGACTGCAAGGAGATCCAACCAGTTTATTCTAAAGGAGATCAGTCCTGGGTGTTCTTTGGAAAGAATGATGCTAAAGCTGAAACTCCAGTACTTTGGCCACCTCATGCGAAGAGTTGACTCATTGGAAAAGACTCTGATGCTGGGAGGGATTAGGGGCAGGAGGAGAAGGGGATGACAGAGGATGAGATAGCTGGATGGCATCACTGACTCGATGGACATGAGTTTGAGTGAACCCCGGGAGTTGGTGATGGACAGGGAGGCCTGATGTGCTACAATTCATGGGGTTGCAGAGTCGGACATGACTGAGCAACTGAACTGAACTGAATTGTTTACCTCAGAAACGCTACTGTATTAACTGCATCCTTTTGGAAGGAAACACCAAGAACAGGTAAAAAGTAAAAAAAAAAAAAAAAAAAAGTAGATAAATGCCTAAGAGAGATAAAAGAAAGAGGAAGCAAGTGCAGGCCAGGTAAGTCTGCACTGCAATGCAGGTCTGATATCTGTGACAGGAGCATGAGGAAAAAAATTAGGTAGAAATAGCCTCAGACAGCAGTGCAGCTCTGAAAAGGTTTGGGCCAGGCTATCATAAAACTCTGGGACAACTGCCATGGAGGAGGTCCACACTGATGAGAAATGCCTAAACTAGCACTGCCATCTTTGGTTGTCATTGCCTGGCAGCTGTTTGGGAAGAATGTGACCTCAACTTAACCACTGCCATGATTTCCAAATGTTTTGTAGCCATTTAATGTTTCAGTTAAATGCACTCTTTCTAGTCAGTTAAAAAGGTCTGTTTGGTAGGGAGACACTAATAGTCCACCTCCATGATGTCACACCTATGGAATTTATCCTACATCTAAGTTTTTTTGTTCTTCCTGTTGGAGCAAGTATACTTCCAGTTTCCAGTAGGCTGATACACATGCAGAATCCCTGAATGCTGAGAGTACTTTAAAAAAAAGTAAAGTAACTGTATATAAGGTATAAGACGAGAGTAGATACTAGAGGAATGGAAAGTACATTCTGAATGCTGTTCCTTGGCAAGCTGTTTTCCCAGCATAGCTCTTTAGAGCTCTCGGCTGTGATTCACATATCTTATGTGATGCTCATGATAAGCAATGAATGTTTGTGAGTCAGCAATACAGTGTTTATTTAAAATATTATAAAACTGAACTGACTGAAAACACTCAGTTATTTTAGAAGACATAGTGATGTTACCAAGGTAGAGAACTAACAAAAGTCAAAAAAGCTCCATGTTCTTGTAGCTTCATTATCTTGTTATCTGCACATTGGTGGTCACTCAGTCGTGTTTGACTCTTGCAACTCCATAGACTGCAGCATCCCAGGCTCTCCTGTCCTTCACTGTCTCACAGAATTTGTTCAAATTCATGTCCATTGGGTTGGTAATGCTATCTAACCATCTCATGTCTGCACATACTTGATTCAGAAGTTGAAATACTGGTAGAGAAGAGCAAAACTAGGGTGAAGGAACCAGATTGCATCATTATTCTCAGCATTAAGGGAAGTTGTATCATGTCTTTAGAAATCCAGCAAGATAAAAAGCTACACAAAAAAATCCTAGACACTTTATGGTGACTAATCATTTTGTAACATTATTCAATATTATACAAACCTGAAGTATGTTAAATTATTCAAAATTATACAAAGCTGGAGTATGTTAATGATTATAGCATTTAAAATTATATTTCACATTAAACCTTGCATTTAACAAGTTTTATAAGTCCACATAAAGCCAGAATAAAATGAGGATTAAAAACTCATCAAGCACCGTACATGAATAGTAACTAATACTATCATAAGTATCAGTATCATAAGTGAATTCATCTTTTATTTGTAAAATAGAATTTTGTTACTTTGGGGCCCAATTTCTTAAAAACATATTTAGAAAGGTAGATGATGAATAATAGTCACTCAATACTATGACCACAGTGGCTGGAAGCAGAAAACAAGAACAGTATAAAATCCAATTAAAATATCTCTTTACTTAAAATAACTTTAAACCAATAAGCAAGAAAGCAGAGCTAATTAACTTTTTCAAATGATAGATTTGCTATCATGATTTATGCATCTGACTAATTTCATATGAATTTTAAATGTTACTTCAGTGAGAAATCTGGGGCGTCCCAGGTGACTCTAGTGGTAAAGAACCCACCTGTCAGTGAAGGAGACATAAAAGACTTGGGTTCAATCCCTGGATCAGGAAGATTCCCCTGGAGGAGGGCATGGTGATCCACTCCAGTATTCTTGTTCCTAGAGAATTCCATGGACAAAGGAGCCTGGCAAGCTACAGGCCATGGGGTTGCAAAGAGTTTGACATGACTGAAGGGACTGAGTACGCACACATAAGTCTGATGTAACTGAAAGAGCAAAAACTTTAGGATAAAATAACATTGGTAGAAAACACAGCTTCAACACTCAACACTAAAATCTCTTTACTTTGTTCTTTCTCTATTTTTCTTTTTAGAAAGACATTTGCTTTTCTTAGCTAGAATTTGTTGTTGTATAAAATAATGAAGCTAAATCCAATTTTGTAGGGCAGAGGTAAATTTTAGAATGTGTGCAATGTTTCATATATATGAAATAATAAATGGAAACATGTAACTTCTTAAGAGGGGACCTTGACTATGGAAATAAGTGCATAGTTGTATCAAAGCTCACCAAATTGTAATTTTAAATATGTAAAATTTATTGTACATTGAGAAATTTTATACTAATGAAGATACAAAACATCTATCTGATGGTTGCATATTTCTCACCCTTTTTTGAATAAGAAAACAGAATAGACAGTTGTTTATCTTCCTTTTCCTGTCATTTAGGCATAAAAGAGGTGGTAAAATACTATGCATTATTTATTACTTTTATTTACAAACACTTGAGGGGAAAAATTGCTGTTCATGGAGCCCTATGAGATAGGAAGCCATATTTTTAAAACGTAAAAAGTGGAAATCAGGTAATTTAAACAATTTGTATAATACATGAGACTCCATCAAGTTTCCAGAAGCTGAATCTTGTTAAAATGCATAATGTACCTCTATAGATCTTTCTGGCAAGTCCGACATAACAAAGAGTTCAACCATAAAATTTCTAAAGACATTTACTGCACTGCATCAAAAACATGGGGAAAGTATCTGGAAAAGAAAAGAAAATTAATAGCAAGTAATAATATAGCACTTAATCACATTTATGAAACACCAAAAACTAAAAATTTATCTGCTCCTTTCTTCTTTCCCAACTCCCTCTCTTCCTGCATCCCTACCCCTGCTCTTATTTTTCTTTCTTAAAAAAAAAAAAAAAAAAGGACAACTTGCACTGTCAAATTTCTCTGTGTCTACCCAGCCTGTTTTTCACAGAGATTGATTTTAGACTATTTTTCAATGATAAAGAATGAGAGAGAGCACTATCCTTCATCCTAAGTTTTTGCTTTCAGTGGTTTCAGTTACCCTTGGTCAACCATGATCTCAAAAATTTAAGTAGAAAATTTTAGAAATAAACAAATCATAAATTTTAAACTGTGCATCACTATGGGGAATGTGAAAACAATCTTGTACATACTGGGTTTTTCCACCCTGGATGTGAATCATTCCTTTGCCCAGCATCAGTTTGGTTCAGTTCAGTCGCTCAGTTGTGTCCGACTCTTTTTGACCCCATGAACTGCAGCACCCCAGGTATCCTTATTCATCACAACTCCTGGAGCTTGCTCAAATTCATGTCCATCGAGTTGGTGATGCCATCCAATCATCTCACCCTCTGTCATCACCTTCTCCTCCTGCCTTCAATCTTGCCCTGCATCGGGGTCTTTTCCAATGAGTCAGTTCTTCACATCAGGTGGCCAAATATTGGAGTTTTAACTTCAGCATCAGTTCTTCCAATGAACACCCAGGACTGATTTTCCTTAGAATGGACTGGTTTCATCTCCTTGCAGTCCAAGGAACTCTCAAGAGTCTTCTCCAACACCACAGTTCAAAAGTATCTGTTCTTCAAAACTCACCTTTCTTTATCGTCCTACTCTCACATCCATATATCACTACTGGAAAAATTATAGCTTTGCCTAGATGAACCTTTCTTGGCAAAGTAATGTCTCTGCTTTTTAATATGCTGTCTAGATTGCCCAGTGTATCTACATTGTATTTGCTACGTGCCCATTTTTAGTAATTTAGTTATCAGATCAACTGTCACAGTAGCACAATGCTTGTTGGAATAACACTTATTTCACTGAATAATCACCCTGAAGCACAAGAGTAGTGGTATTGGCAATTGAGATATTTTCTTACTGTGCCTCATTTATAAACTAAATTTTGTCATATGTATGTATGAATACATCAAAAACAGTATATATATATATATATGTATGTGGGTGTGGTACTTTCCAAGGTTACAGGCATAAACTAAAAGTGGACTAACATATATATGAATGTATACACACACACACACACATACATAAATGTTTTGTCAATTCATATTGAATCAAGAAACCACACTGAACTACCTCATATTCTATCAATTTCAGCTGTGTTTCTTAAAATTCATTTAGATGTTTTATGCAGAGAATCATTTAACCTGAAAAGTCAAAATTGTGGGCCATATGTTTGTTTATCATAAAAATTGAGGTTCCAACACTATTTTAGTTAGCTGTATTATATGCTATTGTATAGTTTAACAATAATGTATTTAATATTCCTTACTGTTGTACATCTAGGTGGTTTTCTAATTTTTGCGTGAATAATAAGCTAAAGAAACAAACACAGTAACTACAACAATAATTATTGCCTTAGAATAAATTCCTGAGAGTAGAATTGTTTAGTGGCATGCTTTAAAAATATTTTTTCATACATGTAGACCTGCAGGCATACTTCATTTTATTGCACTTTTGTTTATTGTGCTTTGCAGATTGTGCTTTAACATGCCTTCATAACAATGTACCAAAGAGTGGATCATTCTGTTGAAATATGTTAGGAAATTTTTTTTTTTTTATTTCACATACTAAAAAGGCCTCTTTTTAAAATTTTTCATTTAGGATAAGCAGAAACTATGCTTACTTTCATTTGAAAAATTAATTGATCACATATCATGTGCCAATAACAAACAATGTTAGAATTAATATTGGAATTGTTCAGGGCCATGGAAATCTGTCCAAAAGGAATGCTAGATATTATCACCTCCCCTCCACACTCTAAATCATGTTACTAACACCTTCCTTTGTGGAAAAGAAGACTGAGTTTATAAAAGTGGTTGGCATTAAACTTTTAGCTGTCCATATTATTCTCCTGATAGACGTAAAGGTTTTACAAGTGTCTTCTTCTATTATCTCAGACATTACTTCCATGTACTTTCTATGCACAAATATCAAAACAAAGTTTCTAGTGAATAATTCTACCAATGTTTCCTCCATAACTTTGTGTTCAAGCTTCTATTATCTAGCAGGCACATATTATTCCTAGGGAATTATGTCTGTTCTTATATTGCAGACCAAGAAATTACAAAGTTTATTGTAAACTAATATATTTCCAGAGTTTTGAAAGCAACACTTAACTCCTTTGTGTTGTACCTTACAACACAAACATATTGATTTGAACTTGAGGGCAAACTTTTCCTGCTGCTTGGTGTCTGCCAAGATACTTGATGGATGCATCCATCATTTACCAATGCTCACACTAATAAGATTTTTCTTTTTCTATAAAACCTTAAAAATTTCTCCACATTCAAATGAATAATAAGTGGGACACATTTTTTATGCAAACCTTGTTCATAGTAGAATATTCCTGGATTCCATTCATCTTATTGTTTTCTTACTTCCCAATTTTAAAGTCAATATGACTAAATATTCCATAACTAATTCAAATTTTATAAAAATTATAAATGTCAAATTACTTGCTTATGTATTTAATTATCTGCTATTATATGTGTGTGTGTGTGTGTGTGTGTGTATGCATGCTTTATTATCACTAAACTGAATTTAGACTCAGTGTTGTTTTATTGAATTTTTGTTAATTAAATTATTTCCCTGATGAGATGTCTATAGTTAGCAGTCTTATATTACAAATTTAATTAAAATACTTCAGTTTTAAACATACTTCAGTGCTTATGTCTTTTTACCAGTATTTTTACTTCTGCAAATATAAAGTAAACACATCTCATACCTTTCATGGAGTAAAATCTAGATTAGCTCAAATAGCATATATGCAAGAAAATAACTTTCTATAAGGCTTAGAATAAAAAAGGTAAATAATGTACAAACTAAACAGTTGAAAATATTTAATATAATTTTTGCTGTTTTTCATCTGAACTCATGTCATTTAAAAATTAAAGTGGTTTCCAATTAGAAAATAATGAAATTATCCATTATTCCAATTGATGTGGAGTTATTTTATAGCTTAAGTTTATAACTGGCATTATTACTATGTAAAATAAATTTATATAACATGAAAAAAATACAAAATCACTAATTTATATAATGTTGTTGATAAATTAAAGTTATCCTGAATATTGTAAATACTTTAACCAGCAAAGTTTTAAATCTAAAGTTTGTACATTAAAGATGCATTACAGGTGTGGGAACATTTAATGAAGAAAAACAAGCAAATGACTATACCTTTTGGCTCAGATATTAGAAACAACTTAAAGACTAAACCAGTTTTGTCATGAACTATGTTTTCTTCTCATGTTTTCAATTTTCTAGAATGTCAATCTGATTTGAAAGCATTTATCTTATATCGGAACCACTGAAGATGTTTTGCTAATAAATCAATGCTAGAGTATAGTTTGACATAATTTTTCTGTATTCAAACATGTAAGTGGTCTTCATAAAGATAAGCACATGCAGGAGTTTGCATACTCTCAGTGATAAAGGATTTTACTCTTATTGTTTCCTCAAATGCAAAGATTACTTTGCTGACTTTGGTGATTTATAAAAGTGTTCGTGTGAACCATCTCATTGAGATTTGAACATTAATGTTTCAGTTCTACACCCTGAAATGAGACAGGCTGATAACAAGCATAGATATAGTATTTTCTGAAATTTTCTGATAGTCACAGTGGTGGTGGTGGTTTAGCCACTGGGTCATGTCCAACTCTGTGGCACCATCTATATTCCTCCAGGATCCTCTGTCCATGGGATTTCCCAGTCAAGAATTTTGGAGGAGGTTGCCATTTCCTTCTCCAGAGGATCTTCTCCACCCAGGGATGAAACTCAAGTCTCCTGCATTACAGGCCCTCTCCTGTATTGTAAGGGAGTCTTTACCAACTGAGCCAATTTAAAATAAACTTGTCAGTTCAGTCCTCTCAGTCGTGTCCGACTCTTTGTGACCCCATGAATCGCAGCACGCCAGGCCTCCCTGTCCATCACCAACTCCCGGAGTTCACACAGACTCACGTCTATCGAGTCCCTGATACCATCCAGCCATCTCATCCTTGGTCGTCCCCTTCTCCTCCTGCCCCCAATCCCTCCCAGCATCAGAGTCTTTTCCAATGAATCAACTCTTCACATAAGGTGGCCAAAGCACTGGAGTTTCAGCTTTAGCATCATTCCTTCCAAAGAAATCCCAGGACTGATCTCCTTCAGAATGGACTGGTTGGATCTCCTTACAGTCCAAGGGACTCTCAAGAATCTTCTCCAACACCACAGTTCAAATGCATCAATTCTTCAGCACTCAGCCTTCTTTACAGTCCAACTGTCACATCCATACATGACTACTGGAAAAACCATAGCCTTGACTAAATAAACTTGTAGGAATACTCAAAAGAAATACTACTAAGACATTATTTCATGCATATGAAGTATTGTTTAAGCACTTAGCAGCTTAGCAGTACTTAAAATCAAGTACTTAATATCAAGAGTATTACTATTATGGTATCATTGAAATAAAGACGTGATACTAATTTCTCAAGATTTTGCAAACATTCTAAAGAAATAAAATAAATTAGTACAGTGATTTATTTTATATAACTATTTACATAAATGATAAACTTTATTACTATGTCAGTTAGCTAAATATTAGAATACTGATACACATATTTATACCTACCTACTGCTCTGAGCCCCAGCTGCCACAATTTGGCCACTCCCTGGAGGGCTCTATGATTTACTGATGAAGGGATTTATTCTTTACAAAGAAGAGGCCCTCAACTCCACTACAAAGACAAGGGTCCTTTCTGATTGTTGGATGCCTAATTTACAACAGAAGGTAGAAAACACTTTGGGGTTTACTCCTGAATTCATACTAGGATGATGAAATGGAACTGTCAGGGGAGTGTAATTTCTCCAGTTCTGTCTCGTCATAACAAAGATTTGAAGCGATGAACGTTAAAGCCCTTGGTGCATCACAGCTATCGGACAGTCCATGTTATAATTCTCAGACGGATCAGTTTTATTTAGAAAATAAGAGCATGCCAACCCAAAAGACGTGAAGAGAACAGCCAGAGAGAGGGAAAGAGACCCCTGGCCCTTTGGCTCCTCTTTTTATGTTATTTTCTCCCCATGGGCCTGCCCTATGTAAACTGGGCCAGCCAGGAGTGCTTTTAGTTTTACCTGAGGTCCTAACTCCAGTCCTCAGACCTTCCTTTGTTCTATTTTCATGGGGTTTTCACTTGCTTGTCTTTTAGCCATCGTCATTCTGGACTCCTTTTTCCTATTCTAACTACCTAACAGAACTATATTAAAGCATATATTTATTCCATTTTTAAAAGAGGGAGAAATAGAGCCTTGGGTTCCTCATCTATAACAATTTTCATCTCTTGTTCAAATTTTGACTATAAAATAATTTTTCATAAAATNACTGTATAGTCATAAGGAATTTGATTTAGGTCATATCTGAATGGTCTAGTGGTTTTCCCTACTTTCTTCAATTTAAGTCTGAATTTGGCAATTAGGAGTTCATGATCTGAGCCACAGTCAGCTCTCCGTCTTGTTTTACTCTATAGAGCTTCTCTATCTTTGGCTGCAAAGAATATAATCAATCTGATTTTGGTGTTGACCATCTGGTGATGTCCACGTGCAGAGTCTTCTCTTGTGTTGTTGGAAGAGGGTGTTTCCTATGACCAGTGAATTTTCTTGGCAAAACTCTATTAGTCTTTGGCCTGCTTCATTCCGAATTCCAAAGCTAAATTTACCTGTTACTCCTGGTGTTTCTTGACTTCCTACTTTGCCATTCCAGTCCCCTGTAAAGAAAAGGGCATCTTTTTTGGGTGTTAGTTCTACAAGATCTTGTAGGTCTTCATAGAACTGTTCAACAGCTTCTTCAGCATAACTGTTTGGGGCATAGACTTGGATTACCGTGATATTGAATGGTTTGCCTTAGAAAGGAACAGAGATCATTCTGTCATTTTTAAGATTGTATCAAAGTACTGCATTTTTGACTCCTTTGTTGACCATGATGGCTACTCCATTTCTTCTGAGGGGTTCCTGCCCACAGTAGTAGATCTAATGGTCATCTGAGTTAAACTCACCCATTCCAGTCCATTTTAGTTCACTGATTCCTAGAATGTTGATGTTCACTCTTGCCATCTCTTGTTTGACCACTTCCAGTTTGCCTTGATTCATGGACCTGACACTCCAGGTTCCTATGCAATATTGCTCTTTACAGCATCGGACTTTGTTTCTATCACCAGTCACATCCACAACTGGGGATTGTTTTTGCTTTGGCTCCATCCCTTCATTCTTTCAGGAGTTATTTCTCCACTGATCTCCAGTAGCATATTGAGCACCTACTGACCTGGGGAGTTCCTCATTCAGTATCCTATTATTTTGCCTTTTCTTACTGTTCATGGGGTTCTCAAGGAAGGAGTACTGAAGTGGTTTGCCATTCGCTTTTCCAGTGGGCCACATTCTGTCAGACCTCTCCACCATGATCCATCCGTCTTGCATTGCCCTGCGGGCATGGCTTGGTTTCGTTGAGTTAGACAAGGCTGGGGTCCTAGTGTGATTAGATTGACTAGTTTTTTGTGAGTGTGGTTTCAGTGTGTCTGCCCTTTGATCCTCTCTTGCAACACCTGCCATCTTACTTGGGTTTCTCTTACCTTGAGCATGGGGTATCTCTTCACGGCTCCTCCAGCAAAGCACAGTCATTGTTCCTTACCTTGGAGGAAGATTATCTCCTCATCACTGCCCTTCCTGACCTTCAACGTGAGATAGCTCCTCTAGGCCCTCCTGTGCCAGCGCAGCCACCACTCCTTGGATGTGGGTTGATCTTCCCAGCCACCGCCCCTGGCCTCAGGCATGGGGTGGCTCTTCCCGGCTGCTGTCCCTGGCCTCGGACATGGGGTGGCTCCTCCCAACCCCTGACTGTGGCCTCGTAAGAGGGGTGGCTACTCCATTGACCCTCACCTTGGACGCAGGGTGGCTCCTCCCGGCTGCCACCCCTGACCTCGGACTTGGGGTGGCTCCTCTCAGCTGTTCCTGCACCGTCACAGCCTGGCACTCTCGGTCGCTGGCCCTGACCTCAGACATGGGGTAGCTCCTCTCGGCCGCTTGCACTGAGTGCGCCGGCCATCACATCCAAGCCCAATTATGATGGCCTGGTAAGTGGGCTTCTTTATCAAAATTTAAAAATGCAGAGTAAATATGGGGTTGTCCTGACAGTAAGTGTCCAGTTTAAGGAAGTTTTGTTGTTTTTATCATTAAAGTCAAACTATCAATTCTCTGACAGGAGACATAGGAGATGCAGGTTTGATCCCCGGGTTAGGAAGATTTCCTAAAGAACGTCATGGCAACCTAGCCCAGTATTCTTGCCTGGAGAATCTTAAGGGCAGAGGAGCCTGGAGGCTATAGTCCATAGGGTCACAAAGAGTTCGACACAATTGAGTGACTTAGCTTACAGGTTGACAGTATACAGCCTTGACTGTATTCCTTTCCCAATTTTCAACCAGTGGGTTTTTCCCTGTCCAATGTCCAATTCTAACTGTTGCTTCTTGATCTGCATACAAGATTCTCAGGAGGCAGGTAAGGTGGTCTGATATTCCCATCTCTAAGAATTTTCCACAGTTTGTTGTGATCCACACAGTCAAAGTCCTACCATAGTCAATGAAGCAGATATAGATGTTATTCTGGAATTCCCTTCCCTTGCTTTTCCTATGATTCAACCGATAATGGCAATTTGATCTTGGTCCCTCTGCCTTTTCTATAACATTCTATAAACTAAGAAAAGTTTCTATAGGTTATAAAAAATACTCACTCTGTCTTATGTAGAAACAAAGCTATACAAGATAATTATACTCATATATTTAATATTCCAAGATATTTCTCAGTTTCATTGAAAAGCACTATATAATTTTCTCTAGGGACTGTGAAAATCTGACTATAAATTTATTTTTAACCTACTGACAATAGATTTTGAAGAAAATCATAAACAAATTTACCAAACACACTTATAAATGTTGATTAACTCTGAAGCAGTAACAATATTGAAAAGCTTTCAGAAGGATGGATATTAAAAGAAATGTTCTTGAAATCAATAAAAATTCAAAATGTTAAATCTTCTTCTTCCATATAAGGTTAATGGCTTCTATCTTTTAATAACCAGTATTTCAGTTCAGTTCAGTTCAGTTGCTCTTTGCTACCCTAGAGACTGTAGCACACCAGGCCTCCCTTGTCCATCACCAACTCTTGGAGTTTACTCAGACTTATGTCCATTGAGTCTCATCTTCTGTCGCCGCCTTCTCCTCCCACCTTCAACCTTACCCAGCATCAAAATCTTTTCAAATGAGTCAGTTTTTCACATCAGGTAGCCAAAGTACTGGAGTTTCAGCTTCAGCATCAGTCTTTCCAATGAATATTCAGGACTGATTTCCTTTAGGATGGACTGGTTGGATCTCCTTGCAGTCCACAGGATGCTCAAGAGTTTTCTCCAACACCACATTTCAAAAGCAGTTCTTTGGCGCTCAGCTTTCTTTACAGTCCAACTCTCACATGAGTATATGACTACTAGGAAAACCATAACTTTGACTAGGTGAACTTTGTTAGTAAAGAAATGCCTCTGCTTTGTAATATACTGTCTAGGTTAGTCATAACTTTTCTTCCAAGGATCAAGCATCTTTTAATTTCATGGCTGCAGTCACCATCTGCAGTGATTTTGGAGCCCCCCAAAATAAAGTCAAAAAATAAAGTAAAAAAAAAAACAAAACATTTATTTAGATGAAAATGACATGCTTCTAGAGAATCTATATATTTCCAAAATTCTTATACCAGTCAAGAGTACAGTTAAGGGACACTCAACCTAAAGACTGGAAGAATACTGGGAAAAGTAGAACACATTTTAAAATAGGCACCTACATTGAATAATAGTTCCTCTAATTAAGATATTCTAGCAATCTTTGGGCAAAACTTGCCAAATAATTTTGTAGGTTTTTTTTTTTTTTAATAATAATACAGAATCTGCTTAAAATGGATATTTCATAAACAATTTAAATTTTATTTAAACTTAATTTCAGTGCTCATTGAAGAAAACTAATTGTAGCAATATACTTATTTTTATTTAATTATCTTTAATGTTGGCAAGTAATTTAAAATAAGAATTGATTAGAATACAACAATATTCATTTTCTATGCATAAGCATCATAATAAAACCTAAGAATTGTGAAATTGGATATTGTCAGAGGAAGCCTTTGAATTCCCCTACTTTGTGTCTAAATTTAAGTATGTGAATTTGTGGGGATGAAGTTGACAGTTTATAGTCAGATTCGTGATCTCTGAAGAAGAAGATTTAGCTTCAGGACCAGGGACCAGGCTTGATCACTCAAGAGCTTTCGTGAGGCAGAATTTTATTAACGTAATAAAAGGGACAGAGAAAGCTTCTGGCATAGACATCAGAAGGGGGATGGAGAGTGCCCCATTTGCTAGTCTTATCAAAGCCTTATATACTTTTACCAGACCCACTCCCACAACATACATCTTAAGATAACAAGATTAATCAGAAGGGTCTTGCTAAGAAGGAGAAACATATTCTCGGAACAAGTTACATTATTATTATATAATCATTACTACAGAGCTTAAGGAACAACATACCCTTGATCAAGATGAGTTTTGTTCTATAATCCATTAGCTCTGAGCTTAAAGAAAATATGTAACTAAGACAATGCAATTTAGAAAAAAAAAAATTTGTGCTTTTCTTCTCCTTGACAGCTCCAAACCCCTTTCTCCTTCCTGAAGGCCCTAGACCCCTTCCTCCTTGAAGGCTCTGGACTCCTTATCAACCTACCTAAGAATTACTTCTCTCAAAGTGAAGTCCAGAATTTTCTTTCCTGCAATTTATTCTTGGCTCTGTGACACTAAAATAGGTTAGTAAATATTGATCTAGGCTTCTATCCAAAGTTATAATTACCAAAATTGTTCCAAAGAATACTAATTCATGGATATGTTCCCACTCTACCCTCACTAAAAAAAAAAAAAAAAAAAAGGCTCCTGTTAAATAAATTTGAAGTATTATATATGCTATACTTTCATACTGAAGATTTATTTACCTTGTAGAAATTTAAAAATTTGTTTTCATCTTTTTTTTTTTCTTCTTAAGTCTCTTTGGAGACCAGTGTTTCAAAATATGAATCTTGCTATGCACTTCGGTAGAGAAACTAAAGAAGTGACTCTAGAAAGGCACATAGTGGTCAGATCTAGAATGTTTAAATCAACAGTTAAAGAGTTTCAATTTAATTATGCTGGCAATAGTGTACCATTTAAAGAGAGAAGAGTGACGAAAGTGATGTTTTCACCATCAGTGTTCAAAAAAAAACTGCTGAGAAAGAGACTTGCTTTAGAGAGAAGCCAGGAAGTTACTGTAACAACTGAAGTTCTTTCTTTATTAATTTGATTACATCCAAGTATTAACATAAATATTTAACATGGTATATCCTGACAGTGATGTTTTAAGTGGGTTAATCCATTATAAACTATTGCATTCTATTCTTTCAAAGTCCTCTGTCTCTCCCGTCCTTCTGCATTTCACTCACATACTCACACACTGCTGCCCTGCTCTGATTACCTTAGTAGCCATTTATCCCATGCCGTGAATGAAATGCCTATACTTCAATTTCATTTCTGGCCCCAGTTTCCCAATTTTGAGATCATTTTCTCTTCATATTGATTTTTACAGTAGACAGAAGAATTTATTAGGATCAATTTTATTTATTACTTTCAGAATTCTGTAACTTCAGTAAGGTCATGAAAGGTTAATGCTTCTTTATTAAAATGAATAAGCCCAATTTCCTCAAACTTTTCTCTCAAATAACATCATTGATTCTGATATACTGTGTGCTCTGCTCCCTCAAGGGTAATTATGCTGTTGAGTGGCTATATGCCAACCAGTATTCTACAACATGTTCCAGTAATGTCCAGAATCACATAAGGATTGCTCTTGTTTAAATACGATTGCTCTAAAAGAATTTCTGCTATCTTTTGATCCATACATTAGGCTTTGGGTTCATGGATATTATTGTAACCATAAAATAATTTTCTTCTGTCAAGATTATTAGCTTATGGCCCATTTAGCTGAAATTAGCAGACTTAGTTTTCTAGTCTTTCTGGATCATAACTGTCTTTTCCTGAATAGTGTACCAATTTACTTTCTATCTGACAAAAATATTTTCACACACTTTGTTGCCTACTAATTATTCAAGATAAATGGCAGATATGTCATTTTTAAAGTTGTGCATTTTTTTAAGTTTATGGTTCAGTTCAGTTCAGTTCAGTCACTCAGCTGTGTCCAACTGTTTGTGACCCCATGAACTGTAGCACACCAGGCTTCCCTGTCCATCACCAACTCCCAAAGTCCACCTAAACCCATGTCCATTGAGTTGGTGATGCCATCCAACCATCTCATCCTCTGTCCTCCCCTTCTCCTCCTGCCCTCAATCTTTCCCAGCATCAGGGTCTTTTCTAATGAGTCAGTTCTTGGCATCAGGTGGCCAAAGTATTGGAGTTTCAACATCAGTCCTTCCAATGAACATCCAGGACTGATCTCCTTTAGGATGGACTATGTGGATCTCCTTGCTGTCTGAGGGACTCTCAAGAGTCTTCTCCAACACCAAGTTAAAGCATCTTCTGCGCTCAGCTTTCTTTATAGTCCAACTCTCACATCCATACATGGCCACTGGAAAAAGAATAGCCTTGACTAGACAGACATTTGCTGGCAAAGTAATGTCTCTGCTTTTTATAATGCTGTCTAGATTGGTCATAACTTTCCTTTCAAGGTGTAAACGTCTTTTAATTTCATGGCTACAATCACTATCTGCCGTGATTTTGGAAGCCAAAAAATAAAGTCAGCCACTGTTTCCACTGTTTCCCCTTCTATTTGCCATGAGGTGATGGAACCAGATGCCATGATCTTAGTTTTCTGAATGTTTAGACCTAAGCCAACTTTTTCACTCTCCTCTTTCACCTTCATCAAGAGGCTCTTTAGTTCCTCTTCACTTTCTGCCATAAGCGTGGTGTCATCTGCATATCTGAGGTTATTGATATTTCTCCTGGCAATCTTGATTCCAGCTTTTTTCCCCCAGCTTTTTTTTTTTCTCATGATGTACTCTGAATATAAGTCAAATAAGCAGGATGACAATATACAGCCTTGAAGTACTCCTTTTCCTATTTGATGTTTTAACTGTAATAATAGTTTAAAAGTTGAACATGAAATTGAATTAGAAATCATTTGATTCTATGAAGACATTTCTAATGTAAATAACATTAGAGATTCAAGCAAATGCCCTTGAACATTGTCCAAGCTCAATTGTTTTACAAAATAAGGGAGTATGAAGTAGCAATAATATAGCACAAGGTCGGAATGTGTGTTTTGTGTCCAAGATGCATGTCACATGGTTCTAATAATTTCATAGTAACATCAAATCCCATACCTTCAAAGTAAGCAACTCACAAATGGAAAATAATTATATCACAGAGGTTCTTCCATAGGGTTGAGTTTTCTGAGCACCACTTCAGTCTCCTCAGCCTGAGAGTCTAGTATCAGAAGGAGGACCTCCAGAGCATTTGACTTTGAAGGCCATTAGGGCTTAAGTGCAGGAGTTCCACAGAAGTGGAAGGAACAGATACTCTGCTCTTGGAAGATGCATACAAGTTCAGACCCAGGCCAAAGCAGTGACTTCATAGCAGCTTGGGCCAGACCTACCTGCATGTATTGTAGGCCTCCTGGGGATACAGGTGTTGTCTGTGGCTCACTAAGAGCAAAGGTACTTGTGGCAGAAGCCCCAGGGAATATTCATGATTATGAGCTCTCCCAGAGGTCACAATTTTAGCATGGAGACCTGGCCCCGCCCAAAAGCCTACATCCTTCAGTGCTGGGACATCTCAGGCCAAAAATAACCTATAAGGGTGGGGCCATAGCCCCACCCATCAACAGACAGATTGCATAAATTCACCATGAGACCACAGCCATCTCTAAACACAACCCTTGACTGCTTACTAGAGAGATAACACCCAGTCTCACCCACTTCTGCTTCACTGACTACACTAAAGTCTTTTACTTTATGGATAACGACAAACTGTGGAAAATTCTTAAAGAGACAGGAATATCAGAATATCTCACCTGTCTCCTGAGAAACCCGTATACTGGTCAAGAAGCAACAGTTAGAACTAGAGATGGCACAATGAATTGGTTCAAAATTGGTAAAGAGGTACACTGGTAAAGGGAACATCTTAGGTTCACACCTCTAAAAGAATTTCAAGAAAGACGAGGAATGTGGAGAAATTTAGTACGAACTGAAGAACAATGAGTTAAGCAGAGATTTTAAACTGAAAATATATTAATTAATTATGGCTAGATATCACGAGAATGATATAATTGGCATCATAATGCAGATTTTAGGGTCATTACAGTCAAACCTAGCCAACTTGTTTGTTGTAACTGTATTTCATTAATGGAAGCAAAATCTCTCCTTGCCCAACTTAATATAAATCTTAAATTGAAAACAAAGTATTTGGTAAAAATATAAAGGAGTGTGAGTTATTATTTTAATTACTGAAAAGTACTTCAAAAGGGAATTTTTAAAAGATAACTGAGGAAAGGGCCCATTAAAAAAAAAATAACTGTAAAATGTTTACAGAGACAAGGTTTAGAAAGAGTAAAATTAATTTTAGTCATATCACAGTTTTGACTATCACCAGCCCTGAAACATGAATCTGATAATATATTTACTACCTTCCTGCTTCTCTATTAATTTTTTGTTTGTTTGTTTAAAAGTTTGTGTTAAATACCAATACCCAACTTCCTACATATTTCCTCCTTCTGCAGAATAACTAATAATTAGTTCTGGGTTTACTTAGAAATAAAACATTTCAAGTGAATTCAATATCTATATAATTTAATTACAAATGTGTTTCCATTTCCAGTTAAGACTATACTTTTACTGAGATTCAGTGGGAAAAGATTAGAGTTTCTTTTGGTTTACTGTGATCTACCCATTTGTGCCATGGACAATCATTTATTTTTTTCTGCTCATCACCTAAATTCCTGGATGGACTCCTCAAAATAAAAAGTTTCTATCATATCATCTACTTGTTAATTTCCTCTACTTCAATAAGATTGCTGTGAGAATTAAAAAAGACACAAAGGTAGACCCTTAATCCAGCATTGAGCACAGGATAGTGACTATTACCTCTAGTTTTCTGTTGGAGAAGGGTATGGCAAACTACTTCAGGATGCTTGCCTGGAGAATCCTATGGACAGAGGAGCCTGGCTGATTACAGTCCATAGGATCACACAGAGTTGGACGTGACTGAAGTGACCTCTAATCTTGCTCTTTTATTTCTCTCCCTAGGTCTCTTTCTCTCTGTGTTGTAAGTGCTAGGTGTATGAGTGTCTGTGTGCATGTGTGTGTGTGTGTGTGTGTGTGTATGTGTTTGTGCTCAGTTACTAAGTCATGCCCAACTCCTTGGTACCCCATGTATGGTAACCTGCCAGGCTCCTCTGTCCATGGGATTTTCCAGTAAGGATATTGGGTCTGCCATTTCCTTCTCCAGGGGATCTTCCCAACCCAGGTATCAAACCTACATCTCTTATGTCTCCTGCATTTGCAGGAGGGTACTTTATCACTAGCACTACCTCTGAGAATAATTCTTTCTAAGTGATATTGATAAAATCTCATATATCATTCAGTAAATCATCCTTTATCAAATAGGTTAGCTTTGCTCAAAATTTTTAACTTCTACCAGCAGACATTTCCTCAAATCTGAGATACTATAAAGTGATAAAGTATACTTGATAAAGTAAAGGGACTCCATCAGCACAGAACCCAAACATATTGCATATTTGAAAGTAGTTAAGAGAGTGAATCTTGAAAATTAGTCAGTCAGTTCAGTCATCCAGTCATGTCCAACTCTTTGTGACCCTATGGACTGAAACACAGCAGGCCTCCCTGTCCATCACCAACTCCCAGAGTGTACGCAAACTCATGTCCATTGAGTCGGTGATGCCAACCAACCATCTCATCCTCTGTCATCCCCTTCTCCACCCACATTCAGTCTTTCCCAGCATCAGGGTCTTTTCCAATGATTCAGTTCTTCACATCAGGTAGACAAAGTATTGGAGTTTTATCTTTAGCATCAGTCTTTCCAATGAATATTCAGGACTAATTTCCTTCAGGATGGACTGGTTGGATCTGCCTGGAGTCCAAGGGACTCTCAAGTGTTTTCTTCAACACCACAGTTCGAAAGCATCAATTCTTTGGGGCTCAGCTTTCTTTATAGCCCAACTTTCAAATCCATACATGACTACTGGAAAAACCATAGCTTTTACTAGACAGACTTTTGTTGGCAAAGTAATGTCTGTGCTTTTTAATATGCTATCTAGGTTGGTCATTACTTTTCTTCCAAGGAGCAAGTGTCTTTTAATTTAAAGGCTGCAGTTACCATCTGCACTGATTTTGGAGCCCAAGAAAATAAAGTCTGTCACTGTTTCCCTATCTATTTGCCATGAAATGATGGGACTAGATGCCATGATCTTAGTTTTCTGAATGTTGAGTTTTAAGCCAACTTTTTCACTCTCCTCTTTCACATTAACCAAATGGCTCTTTAGTTATTTTTCGCTTTACTCCACAAGGGTGGTGTCATCTGCATATCTGAGGTTATTGATATTTCTCTGGGCAATCTTGATTCCAGCTTGTGCTTCATCCAGTCCAGCATTTCTCATGCTGTACTCTGTATATAAGTTAAATAAGCAGGGTGACAATATACAGCCTTGACATACTCCTTTCCTGATTTGGAACCAGTTGTTCCATGTCCAGTTCTAGCTGTGGCTTCCTGACCTGCATAAAGATTTCTCAAACAGGTCAGGTAGTCTGGTATTCCCATCTCTTTCAAAATTTTCCAGTTTGTTGTAAGCCACACAGTCAAAGGCTTTGGCATAGTCAATAAAGCAAAAGTAGATGTTTTTCTAGAACTCTCTTGCTTATTCATCTTTTAGAATTTGAAATAGCTCAACTAGAATCCCATCACCTCCATGAGCTGTGTTTGTGGTGATGCTTCCTAAGGCCCACTTGATTTCACATTCCAGGATATCTGGCTGTAAGTGAGTGATCACACCATCATTGTTATCTGGGTTGTGAAGAGTGTTTCCGTATACTTCTTCTGTGTATTCTTGCCACCTCTTCTTAATATCTACTTTTTTTTGTCAGGTTCATACCATTTCTGTTTCTTATTGTGCCCATCTTTGCATGAAATGTTCCCTTGATATCTCTAGTTTTCTTGACGAGATCGCTAGTCTTTCCCATCCTATTGTTTTCTTCTATTTCTTTGTACTAATTACTGAGGAAGACTTTCTTATCTCTCCTTGGTATTCTTTGGAATTCTGCATTCAAATGGGTATATCTTTCCTTTTGTCCTTTGCCTTTTCCTCCTGTTTTTTTCATAGCTGTTTATAAGGCCTCAGACAACCTTTTTGCCTTTTTGCATTTATTTTTCTTGGGGATTGTCTTGATTACTGATTCCTGTACAATATCATGAATCTCTGTCCATAGTTCTTCAGGAACTTTGTCTGTCAGATCTAGTCCCTTAAATCTATTTGTCATTTCCACTATATAGTCGTAAGGGATTTCATTTAGGTCATACCTGAATGATCTAGTGGTTTATCCTATTTTCTTCAAATTAGGTCTGAATTTTGCAATAAGGAGTTCATGATCTGAGCCACAGTCTTGTTTTCGCTGACTGTATAGAGCTTCTCTATCTTTGGCTGGGAAGTATATAATCAATCTGATTTCTATATTGACCATCTGGTGATGTCCATGTGTAGAGTTTTCTCTCGTGTTGTTAGATGAGGGGGTTTGCTATGACTAGTGCATTCTCTTGGCAGAACTCTTAGTCTTTGCCCTGCTTCATTCTGTACTCAAAGGGCAAATTTGCCTGTTCCTCCAGGTATCTCTTGACTTCCTACTTTTGCATTCCAATCCCCTAGACTGGAATAATGAAAAGGATATATTTTGGGGTGTTAGTTCTAGAAGTCCTTTTTGATCCTCATAGAACTATTCATCTTCAGTTTCTTTAGCATTACTAATCAGAGCAGAGACTTGGATTACTATGATATTAAATGGATTGTCTTGGAAATGAACAGAGACCATTCTGTCATTTTTGAGGCTGCATCCATGTACTGCTATTCAGACTCTGTTGACTATGGATACTACTCCATTTCTTGTAAGGCAAAAAGGATAGGATACTGAAAGATGAACTCCCCAAGCTGTCAGGTGCCCAATATACTATTGGAGGTCAATGGAGAACTAACTCAAGAGTGAAGAGATAGTGTCAAAGCAAAAACAGCACCCAGTTTTGTATGTGACTAGTGATGGAGATCAACTCCAATGCTGTAAAGAACAAAATTGCATAGGAACCTGGACTGTTAGGCCCATGAATCAAGGCAATTTGGAAGTGGTCAAACAAGAGATGGCAAATGTGAACATCGACATTTTAGAGATTAGTGAAGTAAAATGGACAGGAGTGGGTGAATATTACTCAGGTTACTTGCAGTGTGCTTATTTATTTATGTTTCAATTGCCCACTAGGTAATTATAGGATTGCATATAAAGTTTTAAACACTTCTTTAGCACATGTCACAAAATTTTATATGTTGTGTTTTCATTCCGTCACAAATAATCTCTAATTTTTCTTGTGATTTGTTCTTTGATCCTTAGTTTACAAATGTGTTATTTCAATTCCAACTATTTGGACATTTTCCAGATATTTTTTTCTGTTATTAAATTCTAGCTTAATTCCATTGTTATTTGAAAACATATGATTAGAACTCAGTATTTTAAAATAAGAGGCTTGGTATATGGCCCATATTAAGATATAACTTGGTAAATGTTCCATGCCATTAAAAAAAAATATGTATTCAATGGTTACATGGTATGTTAGGTCATATTATGGTAGATTAATGGTCTTATTCCACTCTTTTGTAACTATCTTACTGACTACCTGTTCTATCAATTATTGGGGAAGGAGTTTTGAAATTTGACTCTTTGATAACCATTGTGGATTTCTATATTTTTTCTTTCAATTTTATCAATATCTTATTTACATTTTCAAAGTTTTATAATGTGTTTCATTTAGAATTTTTCTGTTTTCATGAATAATTAAGACACACTATCTTTAAGGAATATCCATAATTGTTAGCTGTCCATATTCCATATTTTGAGGTCTACTTATTATTAATTTAACCATTCTAGTCTGCTTTTTTTAATGATTTTTTAATGTGGATTGTTATTTTTAAGACTTTATTGAATTTCACTACTGCTTCTGTTTCATGTTTTGGTTTTGGGACCACAAGTCATGTGGCATCTTACGTCCTTGACCAGGGATTGAATCCATATCCCTTGCACTGTAAGGCAAAGTCTTAACCTCAAGACCCCTAAGGAAATCCCGCAATCTGCTTCTAATGATTTCTTTGATGGTATATATTCTTACATCTTTAACTTTCAGCCTTCCAATAACTTTAAAATAAAAATATGGTTTTGTAGACAGCATGCATTTGTGTATTTTAATGCAATTTTTATAATCTCTAATTTTAATTTGATTGTTTATATTTATATTTAACATAACAATACCACCAGATTCTTTACCAACTGAGCTACCAAGGGAACCCCCAAATAACAATAGAGTTGGGTTTAAAACATATTATATTGCTATTTGTTCTCTTTTAGTCCCACTTGTCCTCTTTATCTTATTTTTTTCTGCTTTCTATGGATCAATTTTTATGGCTTTTAAAAATGTTTTTGTATTTTAGATAAGCAACTCTGTTTTAATATTTCAGTGGTTGTTTCAATGTTTACAATAAACTTCATTAAGTCATCCAGCATGCATTCCAGTTCTAGTATATATTCAATGTTGAATTTTGTTATATTTCTTGGAAGATTTTGTGTTTTATTTCTGGTATTCTTTAAAGTTATACTTGCAAATTAGACATGTTTTCAAGGTTTGTTTTTAAGTTGTTTTAAACGTGCACTCAAATCACCTTACTTCAAAGTACTTTTTAAATACTGCATCATTATGATATATTTTCTAAATTTCTCATTACAGAATATAACCTCTCTGCCTTTGAGTTCCCAATGCACTTCTCATTCAGAAGATGTAAAGCTGAAATAAATTATAATTGTATGTAGGTAATAAAACAAGCTGAAAAAGGTGAGTTGAAGTGGGTGAATTTGGAACCAAAGTTGTTCGGTACAGTTCCCAGTTTTTAAAATCCTGTTTAATTGATGATTTTCTTTGGGTTTTAAAAAATCATATCATCTATTTTAGCTATTTACCTATTATTCTTAATACCTCCTCTTGTCTAACTATGGGTAATCTCACATGCACACTTACATGCATAATCAGTTATTTTTAAGGGCTTGGAGATTAGAGATTCTAATACATTTTTTGTTGTATTATATACAATCTCTATCTCTACCTATCACTGGACCCAGACAATTATAACCTGGTGCCATTCCTCCCTAGAGAATCAATGCATGTTAGTTAACCTGAACAACTAAATTAAGATGAAGAACTTTAGCAATTATGATTTAGATGAAAAATTATAGTCAGAACTGTGTGAATATTACTCCCATCTTCCTATCAAATTAAAAAAATATATTATTATGCTTGTACACCTACACACACTTTTATTACAAAAAAAATCAAACAAACAAATTTCTAGCTTTCTGCCACAATATGTTTAATGAAGATGTTTTCTAACCATGGTAAATTATATCTGTTATGTGACTTTAATTCTTGCATATGACTTTGCATCTTGGCTATGATTCATTTGATTTTCGTAATTTATTTGCCACTCAATTGTGTTTATCTAACTGATTTTTTTTCATCTCTTTATATTTTTCAATTAAATTCCTAAAGTGAGGAACGGAAGATGAAAATTAGACTAAGCAGCAGCCTCTCAAGATTACAAGAGCCCTTTGCAATAAAGTGCATATTACTTTTTTCAGAATTTATATTCAACGACTCATGTAATGTTTCTCTCCTCAGGGAACTAGTTTTGTCTCTGATATAAGTGGTTATTAGAGTATCAGGTGAGCATCACTTCACATCTACAGTTCTGTTTTCATTTTATTTCACAGATGGCTTGGTTCATTCTGATACACAAGTAACTAACTGAACCAAAACCTGCACCTCAGCCACAAGGCTTGACCTAGGGAGAATGTTCAATTCTATTTTTCTTCATGATAGACCATTTAAGAGTTTGGATACCATACTCCGTATGTATCTTCCAAGGAAATTAATTTATTTCTGCAATTCCATCATCTTATTTACATTGTCAGCTGAACTAACACCTTTTCTTACTCTCAGTTTGCTCTCTTCTCCAAAATGCACAACCTATTTCTTGTGCTGAATTGGGTGAGAATGAGGACAAAGATGTGGGGAACGAGGCTGTTAACTGAAAGAGAAATATTAATATCAAGATCCTTCAATATCTATGAGTTTCCCCTCAAAGATCACATTCAATTCACTCCTGAAATAGTTCTCTTTTCTATATTTGATTGCTAGGCATCCAGGCAAAGTGTTTTCACATTTTTGGAGTAACAGGCAGATTGATACCAAGATGCCTCAAATGTATGTATGCTTCCAAACCACAGAAATAGAGAGGTTAAAACATAAAATAAATGTAGACTGAATGAGCACAGTACCTTGTGTTTTGCATCCTTTCTTTCAAAGCTATTCCTGTTTCCTTTACCCTTCTAATGTTATTAAGACACAGGTTGTTCATATCATTTACAGCCCTGAATAAATGAGTGAAAATCATTTTCAGCTTCTTAAAAGAGGATTAATACTATCTTCCTTAAACCAAGATCACAGACTATTAAAGAGAACAAAGCACATTCAAGGGTAGGAAATAGGGGAAGAAAAAATATACAAAATGATTGGATTTAGGGAAATCAATCTATAACACCCATGTGAAAGTGAAAGTAATGTTCAACTCTTTGCAATCCCATGGACCACACAGTCCATGAAAATTCTGCAGGTCAGAATACTGGAGTTGATAGCTGTTCCTTTCTCCAGGGGATCTTCCCAATCCAGGAATTGAACCCAGGTCTCCTACAATGTAGACAGATTCTTTACCAGCTGAGCTACCAGGGAAGCCCTTTGTTAAGGCTAAATTTCTTCTTCTTTTCTAAAGTTATATCAATATTTTTGCATATGTAAGATACAAAGAAATTTTATGGGCTGATCTGAAATTATAACCAATACTTGATACTTGACTCTACAAGGAAATATCTACCTAAGATGGAAAAGAGCATCTGGAAAAAGTAGTATTGATGTCTTTTACTCTTCTACTGAAGATGGTGACTCATGTCCATCATTATCTAGAAATATTTCCATTTTGTTATAGACAGCAAGTGGCCTATTTTCCAGTTTCAGGAAATAAATCACAATTGTTTGTGTGTTACCCATGACTCAATTCTTTGGCTACAATTGCTTGGATAAGAGTAAAATCAGACAGAGGACAAGAGAATTTTTGCTCTTATGATTGAGAATTGAATACAGACTATTCTAGTTTGAGATTAAATGACTTCAATGTAAATTTGGGGCTCTGGATGTGTCATCTTCTGAATACTGTGTGGTTTGTGAAGTCAAGAAAACATATATGCAGAGAAGAATAAATTAGGTCGTCACAGAGAAATAACTGGGTTTCTGACAACTATTTATATTCATTTTCTTTTCCTTGAAAAAGATCTGTTCCTCCTTTTCTATGTTAAAAAAGTGAGATATCACCAAATGTTTTTAATCATCAGCTGCTAATGCATTTTTAAAATTAGATTTTTATTTCAAGTCAATTTCTTTTTCATATCTTACCATAAAGCATCACGTTAAAGGATGCTGGCCTAGCTATTACCACATGTTTTTAATGGTAGATAATGTGTCTAAAAAATACATTGTGTTTATGTAGTTGCTGTTCTCCAAGAAGTTTTCCATCTAATCCAACAGAGAGTCTAGAGGAATGCATTGGATGTATTTGTCAATGCTGGAATCAGAATTCCTGGGTTTGTAAGTAGCTACATGTATGTTTGGCCCTTGAAAATCATGTAATGCCTATATAATTGACAGTAAAATGGGAGAATAATCATTCTTATTTTCTATGATTTTTATGGAGGTTAAATGAGTAAATAGCTAATACACTCAAAGTATTCAGTAATGTTAGCTGTTAATATTTTTGTCTGATTAAATCCAAGAAAAAGTGAAGTGTCAGATAAGAAAGACTGTATCAGGTAATTTTTTTTTTTTTTTTTCTGAGAAAGAAATATGGTTACAGCTATATTAGGGATTTGTTGTTTGTGGTATTAAAAAGGTTAGTTTCCAGTCATCTTAAAATTCATGTTTACTATGAACTGTTAATGGAGTTAATTTTTTAGTCTTATATTTCTATATTATGTTCATAACAAAATATTTTCTTGATTTTAGCGACTTTAGATGTTTCAGGTATTCCTGATGGCTGTGATATTCTTGTCTAATGGCCAATAGAGATGATAATAATAATTAAGCCTAAAATATCAATTTGTTTCAACTGAAAGTGATTCCATGTCATGGTGAATTAAAAAAAAATCTTTTTATAGAAGACACTGAGTAAATCACTTTACTGGCACTGCAAATATCCATGTATAGAACTGTGATTAAAAGTTAGATATGTTATCTCTTGTCACAGTTGGCAGCTTCAATTCGTCACTTCTTCACCTTGTGGACTGCAATATGACTTTGTTGATAAACAGTTTCCTCATTTTTGGAGGCTTTATATTGGAATGGCATATCAGGTTCATTCCTTTCAGAAAGTTAATACTTTGAAGTTGGGCTTCTACATGCTCTCTAAGTGTCACTTTTGTCTCTAACACTCTCAAACACCCCTTTTCATCTCATTATCAGTTGGCCCACTGTTTAGTTTTCTGTTGTCATTGTTTCACATTGCCCTGTTAAATAAAATTGAGTTTTTCTTTTCTTTCCTTTTTTTTTTTTATGATATCTTCAATGTGAATGACCTTATTGGTGAGAAACTTGTCCTGTCACTTTGTATTACATACTGAAAGAAGTAAGAAATGTTGAAAATTTCTACAAGAAATTTCCACACAAATGTGTCCACACAGATATCTGTAACATGTTCAAAAAATGTGCAATGAAACTCAATTACTTTTAATCTTTTAGATTGCTTTTACCATCAATGCTATATTTCTAGTATTGATTACACATAATTTGCACTCAATAAATATTCTATGTATTTTTGGTTGTTAAGTGACAAACTTGCAAGAAAGAAAGAAAGGAAAAGAAAGAATAAAGAAGCAAGGAGGAAAGAAAGAAAAAAAAAGGAAGGAGGGATAGAGGAAGAAAATCTCTTCCATGTAAGATAATGCAATCTGAAATGACCACAATATATATCATTGTTAACAGTATGTGTCTTTTCACTTGTTTCTTTGGTGAACATTCTTTTTCCCTACTAGTAGTCCTGATGGTGGAGCCATCTTTATTCTAAGTTCATTAGTTATTAATTTGATAGAAATATCCTTTTTAATTGCCAAGGCATACATAGAAAGGAATGTTTTCATGAACATGAAAAGACCACTTTTTAATTCTTCCATAAGAACTGTATCTTGGGGATCTAACCTTGCCTCACTTTATGGAATCAAAGAGTGAATTTTACAGAGCTCTGTAATCAGTATTGAATTACTCTAGTTACTAATATAATAATGATTTTAATTCTCAGTTCTGATAAATAGGCTAGAGCTTCATTTCTGAGATTTTTTTTTATTCTTTGTTAGACTTGTTCTCACAGCTACTGTTTGGCCCAGATGCTGGTGGTATGCAACCATTCAGATAACCTCTAAAAACCCATTGACCATTCCATGACTAAGGCCTTCTGTTAATTATGCCAATCTCTCTTTCAAGGACTGAAGTCAACTGGAATTATGATTCATGTCTTCAATGTACATGTTCAGATAGGAGGTAGTTAGAAATCTTGTTCCCTTGACCACAGTTGCATGACTAGAGTTTTCCTCACATCATCCAATATACTGGTGCCAATAATCCAATGTGAAGTAAATCTTAATTTATGACAAATAATCCAAAATTCTCTTCTTGGAGAGATATTGCAGCAAAATGAAAGAGATAAATTAATATAAACATAACTGCATAGTAGAATTAATTACAATATAGAATAGAGTTAAGTAAGAGCTCCAAAGTCAGGATGAAAAAGGAGGATAAAAGTATGTCAAAGTATCTGGCTTCTAGAAGGCTTCAAAAGAGGCAGTGTGTATAAGTCATCCCTTTGATTCATTGGATTAAAAAGAAGGAAAGTCTAGATAAAAGAAATAAACTCTGTGAAAGCACTGATAAAAGAAAAAGGAAGGAAATTTATGATAGTAAATATAGTGAGGTTGTCTGAATTTTCAGTTTAGATTAAGGTAAGGTCTAAAATACAAACTAGGGACTGGTGTGTCAGTAATTGTGCATAAATCCAACTATGCATAAATCAAATGTGCCTAAGCCACCAGGGAAGCCTGGTGACTCAGACGGTAAAGATTCTGCCTGCAATTCAGGAGACCCAGATTCCATCCCTGGGTCAGGAAATCCCTTGGAGAAGGGAATGGCAGCCCACTCCAGTATTTTTGCCTGGATAATTCAATGGACAGAGGTGCTTGGTGGGCTACAGTTCATTGAGTCACAGAGTCAGACATGACTAACACACACACTCACACACACACACACACTCATTTAATTTGAAATCACAGGTCAGTTGCTTTTTTAATTCTTCATTCATAATTGAAATCTAACATAGGAGACTTCTCAAAACATATAGCTAAAAATGAACATTCTGATTAATTTTTGCTATAAAATAAACTTGGTTTATTTTTCTTTTTTCCTTCCTTCTGAGGAAGGAGTCTGTCTATTTATATCCTTCATTTCTGCAAATGATGTCCTGTGACACCTGTGGCCATGCTATGTGTCTTCACAGAGAGATATTTGAGAACCGTGGCTTTACTATATGAAGGATTGCTCTCTCTCTCTCTCTTTCTCTCTCATTTGGGTTCTGACTCTAGCTTTTCTGCTTCCTTATTCTACATTTAAAGAACACTTAGGATTACACTGAGTTCATCCACATAACTCAGGATAAATCATTTTGAATCAGTTATTTTAACACTACTTTAAAATGTAATTCCCCATTGAAATTTAACAGAACATATTCACAGCTTCCAAAGAGAATGGCATATACATCCTAGGAAAGAAATATTATTCTGTTGTTCACAATGAGCAATCTGGAACTGGGAAAGATTCTATAACAGTAGCTCTTTATACCAAGGATAGTGTATCAGGGAGCTTCCTGTGATCACTTAATCCTTACATTTGGACAAAGAACATGGAAGGAAGAGAAAGCTTTTAAAAATTCCATGGAAACTTTGGTATTTATGGCTTCAATTTAGATCTAATTTATTGCAGGAAAAAAATTAAAACATCACATTTCTTGCTTTAAATATAGTGGAATAATTTAAGCCTGCTAATAAAAATTATATTTGTGACCTCAGCCCTGCCTACAACCACTCCTTCATTACCAATACCAAGGAGAGTTCTCAAGTGTATTTTATGGAATATATAGTTTTTTAAGGAATTAAATATTTTTCTGATCTTACAGTTTTGAGAATAAAATACATTGGATTGGGAACTCAGGTACACTTATGGCTGATTTATGTCAATGTATGGCAAAATGAGTGCAGTATTGTAAAGTAAAACAAACTAAAAAATAAAAATTAAAAAAAAATAAAAGAAAATACATTGGAATATTGTATGAAAACCAGCTTCCTGAAACTCTAATGCACTGGAAAATTCACTGGATATATACTTTGTATAAAGGAAAATAAAATCAAGAAAGATTAAATCCTTTAATGAGATTGTGTACTAAGTTGTAAAAATGGCATTCATTCATAATATGTTTTTATAAAAACACATATATTTTAATCATTGTACTATCCTCTCTTCCAAATTACCCCATTGTAAGTAACATAAAATTTCCATTTGAAAAAATAGTCTCCATTCGTTACAGAGATACCAGTTTGGACCCTAAGAATCTGTACTTTTACAGTCACTTTTGTAATATTCTGCACAGGTAGTTCAAGATAATTTCTTTAGACAACATGATCTCCCTGATTCCTGGAAAATGCAATTTTTCAGAAATACATCTCTGTGTAATTGTATATGGAAGGGGAGCCTTTATAGGATTAAGAAAACTGAAAATCCTGGCTGTATCTACCATTTTCAATCTTTGTAAATGCCCAACTTCCAACTAGAAACTCTTCCATGTTAAAGGAAGCAGCCCACTTCACAGAGAGAGTTTAGCACTTTATAAAGGTGGCTGCCACTACTATGGTGTGTGTGAATGTGTGTATGCACTCAGTTGTGTCTGAGTCTTTGTGACTCCATGGGCTGTAGTCTTCCAGGCTCCTCTGTCCATGGAATTTTCCAGATAAGAATACTGGAGTGGGTTGCCATTCCCTACTCCAGAAATATTCCCAACTCAGAGATTGAACCCATGTCTCTAGCGTCTCCTGTATTGGCAGGGAGATTCTTTACCACTGGGAAGACCAACATGTTATTTCTAAAGCATATTTTGTTTTTGATAAATGGGATCTCCAAGTGGCCAAATCAAATGTCCTGGAGCCTATTTTTCAATCTCTCTGATAGCCCTGTTCCTGAGAGGCTGCTATTGAGAAGTTTCACTCTTTCTACACTGTCATAGGCAATGTCGCATAGCCCACTAAGGAAAACAATCCCCAAACTACTAAAATTAACGTTCCATTTACAATACTGTCACAAATGAATGGATTTTCAAATAGAACTTATACAAGGAAAATTGCTTTCAGAACAAGACCACATTCTGCAAGAAAAATGCCATGCCACTGTTTATTTGTCTGACCAGTGCATAAGCTCTAGACAATAGAGTTTATTATAGAGAAGCATGATGGGCCTTTGACAGACACTACTGCAAGAACACTGTTAGAAAAATATTGCATGGTCAACACAAATTACTTGTGAGAGAGACTATTGCAGATGGAATGACATTCCTCTGTTAGTCTCCATTGTATGACTAAATTTTCAGGTAGTTTAGTCTTTATTACCAACAGTAAAATATAAGTAAAATTGTTAAATTATATTAATTATGCATATCAGAATTCTCAAGTATACACTAACAAACAGCCCATGAAATTGCCAACAGTATATTTATCTCCTTATGTAAAAATTCTTGAATATCAACCTTAAAATACATTTTATAGGAAGACAATTAATTCCAATGTTCTTTCATTAGGGAGAATTGTCTTTTTTTCCCATAAACTAACCAGACAATTTTTTTTTTTTTTACTTTATTTTACTTTACAATACTACATTGGTTTTGCCATACATCAACATGAAGCCGATTATACAGAGTGAAGTAAGCCAGAAAAAAAAAACACCAATACAGTATACTAACACATACATATGGAATTTAGAAAGATGGTAACAATAACCCTGTATGTGAGACAGCAAAAGAGGCACAGATGTATAGAACAGACTTTTGGACTCTGTGGGAGAGGGAGAGAGTGGGATGATTTGGGAGAATGGTATTGAAACATGTATAATATCATGTAAGAAATGAATCAGCAGTCTAGGTTCAATGCAGGATACAGGATGCTTGGGGCTGGTGTACTGAGATGAACCAGACAAATTTATTTTGATCTTGTCTTCAAGTCTTAAATTGACAGGTTTTGTAACAAGGATATGGAGAGCAGAGGTCAAAGGTAATGAATGGGACAGAAAACTTTAAAACACCACACTTAAACTTGTGAGGGAGTTCACCTCTAGCCCTGTTTATATTGATAATTAATTATTGATCCATTTGGTTATGCTAGACTTCTTAGGATAAATTTTTATTTCCCCCTCTCATTTATCTAATTCCACTGTAACATTAAAAAATCAATATTGCCATTCTTTGTGCTAAATTCTTAAAATATTTTATTTCACTTTATCTTCACAAGGAACTAGTAAGGTAATACCATAGACTGAATATTTATGCCTGATCTGAATCCGTATTTTGAATGAAACCTAATCCTCAGTGTATTTGTATTTGGAACTGGGGTATCTGGGAGGTGACTAGGCCATGAAGGAAGAGCCCTCATGAATGATTTTAGTGCCCATATGAAAGAGGCCACAGAGACTTCCTTTGCTCCTTATGGCATGTGAGGATACAGCAAGAAGTTGGTTGTCTGTGAACCAGGAGGCAGGCACTCATGAAACATCAAATCTGCATCTGTGCTGAGTGTTACCCAGGCTTGGTAAAACATCACTGAAGAGAGAGAGACAAAAAGGGAAAGTCCTTTGAAATATAACCTGAAAATAAATGATTGTCATTAACTCCTGGTCTTTAGTATATGGGAAGAAGAAACATTAGATATTAGAAGAATGGTGAGAAGTGAATTGCAACAAACCCAATATAGGCCAAACCTGATATCCTTTCATGATTGTTTCCTTTGATAGCTCTTATAAAGTGGATTTATAAATAAAGGAATATACTCAGTCTTAAGGCTTTTGATGAACATTACCAATTTTTTTTCTAGACAGTCTGGGTTAATTTTTATTTCATCAGTAGCACACAAAATAACACTATTTCCCCTTCCATATTAACACTATTGGGTATGTACCATTTTACAAACCATGTAATCTGAAATAAGTATGGTATTAGTTCAGTTCAGTCACTCAGTTGTTTCCTACCCTTTGCGACCCTATGAATCGCAACACGCCAGGCCTCCCTATCCATCACCAACTCCCAGAGTTCACTCAGACTCACGCCCATCGAGTCAGTGATGCCATCCAGCCATCTCATCCTCTGTCATCCCCTTCTCCTCCTGCCTCCAGGCCCTACCAGCATCAGAGTCTTTTCCAATGAGTCAGCTCTTCGCATGAGNGCAGCTCAATTCCAGAAAAATAAACGACCCAATCAAAAAATGGGCCAAAGAACTAAATAGACATTTCTCCAAAGAAGACATACGGATGGCTAACAAACACATGAAAAGATGCTCAACTTCACTTATTATCAGGGAAATGCAAATCAAGACCACAATGAGATACCATTTCACACCAGTCAGAATGGCTGCAATCCAAAAGTCTGCAAGCAATAAATGCTGGAGAGGGTGTGGAGACAAGGGAACCCTCTTACACTGTTGGTGGGAATGCAAACTAGTACAGCTACTATGGAAAACAGTGTGGAGATTCCTTAAAAAATTGCAAATAGAACTGCCATATGACCCAGCAATCCCACTGCTGGGCACACACCCTGAGGGAACCAGAATTGAAAGAGACACATGTACCCCAATGTTCATAGCAGCACTGTTTATAATAGCCAGGATGTGGAAACAACCTAGATGTCCATCAACAGATGAATGGATAAGAAAGCTGTGGTACATATACACGATAGAGTATTACTCAGCCATTAAAAAGAATACATTTGAATCAGTTCTAATGAGATGGATGAAACTGGAGCTGATTATACAGAGTTAAGTAAGCCAGAAAGAAAAGCACCAATACAGTCTACTAACTCATATATATGGAATTTAGAAACATGTAATGACAACCCTGTATGCGAGACAGCAAAAGAGACACAGAGGTATAGAATGCACTTTAGTACTTTGAGGGAGACGGAGAGGGTGGGAAGATTTGGGAGAATGGCACTGAAACAGGTATACTATCATGTAAGAAACGAATCGTCAGTCTATATTCAATACAGGATACAGGATGCTTGGGACTGGTGCACGGGGATGATCCAGAGAGCTGATATGGGGTGGGAGGTGGTGGTGGGGAGAGTTCAAGATTGGGAACTCATGTACACCTGAGATGGAAAAAAAATAAAATAAAAAATTTTAAAAAATAAAGTAGAAATAAAAATATATCTGAAAAATAGAAATAAAAATATATCCATAAAACAAATATCAGAAACCACAGTTAATGTAATGACCTTTCCAATTTTATCAATAAAGTTTCAAACAGAACACAGATGGCATCTCAACTTATGAGAATTTCAGGAGGGTTTATTTATAAATGGAGCCTTAAAAATCGTGTGTAAGGAAAGCTCAAGGAATAGAGCAACTACAAGGAGTTAGTATCTGTGAAACTCGTAAACCTCTAAGTCCAAAGGTCTAGGGCTGGGGATAGTTAGTGCAGGAAAAGTTTTGCTGAGGAGGCCTGAAGATGTTCTCCAGGGTCATCTATTCATGAAGCAGTCAAGCAAATAAACATCTTGACTTCACTATCCTCATCTCCCCATGATTACTAGAGTTCTTCATTGACTGATCCAACTAGAAACCAATGTCAACAACCTGTGGTTGGACTTCACTCAGATCATCCTTCCAATATGCAAGATGGGAGAAGGATAGAGAGTAGGTCTGAAGAGGCAAAAGAGCCGTATTTCATTTTATAAATATCTGATTTAATTAATTTTAGAAATGTTAATTGCACTTGTGAGAATCTATTGTTTGTCCAATATTTAATTAACTGTATTTCTGTACATTACAATAAGATACTAAAGCAAATGTGTAAAATCCTTCAAGTAACAAGTAAAATTAAAATTAATTTCTTCAGGAAATGGAGATATAACTGAATGTGGTGGTGGTGGTGGTTTAATTGCTAAGTCGTTTCTGCTTCTTGTGACCTCATGGACTATAGTCTGCCGGGTTCCTCTGTTCATGGGGTTTTCCGGACAAGAATGCTGGAGTGGGTTGTCATTTCCTTCTCCAGGGCGTCTTCCTTACCCAGGGATTGAACCTGGGTGTTTTGCATTCCAGGTAGATTCTTTACCAACTGAGCTACAAGGGAAGCTCATGGCTGAATTTATTTCATGCCAAATTGGTCTGCTTAAAAATTAAAAGCAAAATTATCTAACATTTAGGTGAGCTTTAGTAACTACCAATAAAATAGGCTCCATGGATTATAGGTCCATAGAAAACTGCTGAAGTCCAGTGAATTCTTTCTAGTTCAAAGATATTATATCAAGAGCATTACTTCCTTTGCCATCTTTGAGCCATGCGTTACTCCTGCTGCTTACATAGATGCTGGTAGTTGTGACAGATGAACTGTTTGCTCTTTAGAGTGAGGTGAGACTATCACTGCTTATATAACTTATATGCAGAGTACATCATGAGACATGCTGGGCTGGATAAAGCACAAGCTGGAATCAAGATTGCCAGGAGAACTATCAATAACCTCAGATATGCAGATGACACTATCCTTATGGTAGAAAGAGGCAGAACTAAAAAGCTTCTTGATGAAAATGAAAGAGGAGAGTGAAAAAGTTGGCTTAAAGCTCAATATTCAGAAAACCAAGATCATGGCATCTGGTTCCAACACTTCACGGGAACTAGATGGAAAAACAGTGGAAACAATGGCGGATTTTGTACTTTTGGGCTCCAAAATCACTGCAGATGGTGATTGCAGCCATGAAACTAAATGACGCTTACTACTTGGAAGGAAAGTTATGACCAACCTAGACAGCATATTAAAAAGCAGAGACATTACTTTGCCAACAAAGGTTCATCTAGTCAAAGCTATGGTTTTTCCAGTTGTCATGGATGGATGTAAGAGTTGGACTATAAAGAAAGCTGAGCACCAGAGAATTGATGCTTTTGAATTGTGGTGTTGGAGAAGACTCTTGAGAGTCCCTTGGACTGCAAGGAGATCCAACCAGTCCATCCTGAAGGAGATCAGTCCTGGGTGTTCATTGGAAGGACTAGCTGAAGCTGAAGCTCCAATACTTTGGCCACCTCATGAGAAGAATTGATTCATTGGAAAAGACTCTGATACTGGGAGGGATTGGGGGCAGGAGGAGAAGGGGACGGCAGGGGATGAGATGGCTGGATGGCATCACCAACTCGATGGACGTGAGTTTGGGTAAAGTCTGGGAGTCGGTAATGGACAGGGAGGCCTAGTGTGCTGTGATTCATGAGGTCGCGAAGAGTCAGACATGACTGAGCGACTGAACTGAAACGAACTGAACTGAACTGAGACTATCCAAAACCAGAAGACAACAATATTGTTGGGAATCAAAGAGAAAAAAAAAAATCTAAACCTGTCAAATCTAAGGGCTTCCCAGGTGACCCTAGTGGTAAAGAACCCACCTACCAATGCAGGATAGTTAAGAGACACAGATTCAATCTCTCAGTCAGGAAGATCACATGGAGGAAATGGCAACTCACTCTGGGATGAGAGATTATCATACAGAGTGAAGTAAGAGAAAAACAAATATCGTATATTAACGCAAATGTGTGAAAGTGAAAGTCACTCAATCGTGTCTGACTCTTTGCAACCCCATGGACTATACAGTCAATAGAATTCCCCAGGCCAGAATACTGGAGTGGGTAGCCTTTCCCTTCTCCAGGGCATCTTCCCAAACCAAATGTGTGGAATGTATGCAAATGTGTGGAATCCAGAAAAATGGTACAAATCAGCATATTTGCAGGGCAGAAATAGAGACACAGACAAAGAGAATAGATGTGTAGACAATAGATAGCTAGTGGAAAGCCTCTGTATAGCACAAGGAACTCAGGTTGTTGCTCTGTGATGACCCAGAGGTGTGGGATTGGGGGTGGTGGATGGTGGGTAGTGGGAGAGAAGTTTAAGAGGGAGAGGGAATGTGTATACATTTAGCTGACTCACTCATTTTAGCAGAAGCTAAAACAATATTGTAAAGCAACTACTATATTTTTAAAAAGAAACTTGCAATTTTATAGTTAAAAGAAATTTTTAACAACTTATGACAATGAATGAAATACAGTGTTCCTTAATTCATGTCAATGTACCAATTTTTGATAACAGTCATACTCCATTATGTAAACAATCTTGGCAAAATAGAGCTTGTTGGCATTAAAAATATTGTTATCGCATGTATAACTTCTTGCCCAGTACCAAACTTGGATGTATCTAATCACCAACCTGGCTCATCTAGTGTAATAAGAAACAATATTGCATTTTAGAGCCATTACAATTCTTCCAAAGCTCACCCCTCGTCTCTCACACCACTTGATCTGTATTTCAATGAGAATAAAATTTTTAAAAATTGAAACCTTTCAGGCTATGCTAAGTGGGCAGCTTATCCAAATGCATATACAAATGAAATTCAATATGGTGCAACCATGTAAATAAATATTTCCTGTATTTCAAAGACAATGCATCCAGCTGTGTTCTTGTTTCCCCATAACATTAGACCTCTAAGGTAAGTGCCTTAGTCCTTTATTACTTCCCAGGTCTTCTGCATTTTTAGTTTCCCTCCCCCTTGGATCTTAGCATTATTCTGTTTTCTCTAATTTAAAGGAAAATAATTCTACATCCTGAAGTAAGTGCCTTTCTAGTCATTATCCAAGATCTCCTGGAACATTAACTGGTACTGGAAAATTATTTGCTAAATGTGGGTTATTGATTCTTTCCTCTAAGTCATGCTTCATCAAAGAATACTCTGCTTTGGCTGCCTTCCCTTTCTCTTCTCTCATTCACTCCCACACAATAATCTCACTCTCTTCTCTCATCAAAACATTCTCTCCTTTTTTTGTCATAGTGAATAGTTCTACACAGACTCCCCATAAGTTATCCTTTCCTTCATGACCCTCATTATCAGTTATCATATACCAAGACTGACTTACATCATTTGCATCTTCCATATATGATTTATCTCAAGATTATAAATTTTATGATCCTATTCTTTCTCAAATTAAGATGGCAGAGTAGAAGGATGTGTACTAATTTTCTCTTGTAAGAATTCCAAAATTGCAACTCAGTACTGAACAATCATTGACAGGAGAATTTTGGATCCCATAAGAGGAAGATATCTCACATCCAAAGGCAAAGAGAAGCCCCAATAAAATCACTGCTGCTACTACTGCTAAGTCGCTTCAGTCATGTCCGACTCTGTGTGACCCCATAGACAGCAGCCCATCAGGCTCCCCCGGCCCTGGCATTCTCCAGGCAAGAACACTGGAGTGGGTTGCCATTTCCTTTTCCAATGATTGAAAGCGAAAAGTGAAAGTGAAGTCGGTCAGTCATGTCCGACTCTTCGCGACCCCATGGACTGCAGCCTACCAGACTTCTCCATCCATGAGATTTTCCAGGCAAGTGTACTGGAGTGGGTTGCCATTGCCTTCTCCAATAAAAATCACGTTTAGAAAAAAAAACCCATTCCCACCAGAGATGCTCAGAGGATTCAAACAAAACCTTGTGTGCACACCAGGATCCAGATACCCCACAGAGACTGAGCCAGATTTGACTTTGAGTGTTTGAGTGTCTCCTGCAGAGGCATGGGTCAGCAGTGGCCTAGTGTGGGAACAAGGGCTCTGGCAGAGGCAGACTGGAGAGGCACCACATGTGGCATTAGTCCTTTTTGAGGAGGTCACCATTAGCCCCACCATAGAGCCACTGAGCTGAGGACCCACAAACTGGAGAACAATTATGCCAAAGAAGTTCTCACACTGTTATAAAAATTCTAGGACCCACAACAGATTATCCAACCTGGGGATCTGGCTAAGGGACTAAGAACCCTCAGGGAATTTGACTTTGAAGGCCAGTGGGATTTTATTACAACTCTTCCACAGGACTGGAGAAACAGACTCTATGAGGACAAAAGCAAAATCATGTGTCCTGTACAAACAGGACCTAGGAGAAAGGAGCAGTGATTCCCAAAACAGATAGAGCCAAACTTGCTTGTGAGTGTCCAGGAATCTCTGGTAGAGGTATTGGCTTGAGAATGGTCTGCTGCTGGGTCAGGGGCACTGAATAAAACAGTGCTGGCATAAGTTCTTCTGAAGCAGGCCACCGTTACAGCCATTACTCCTACCATAGTTTGGCCTCAGGCCAAACAACAGGAAGGGAACGCAGCTCCTCCCATAAATGGAAAATTGGATTAAAGATTTACTGAGCATGTCCCTGCCTATCAGAACAAGATCCGGATTCCCCCACAGTCACTCCCTCCTATCAGGAAACTTCCAGAAGCCTCTTACCCTTATCCATCAGATAGGTGACAGACTGAAAACCATAATCACAGAAAACTAACCAAAGTGGTTACATGGATCACAGCCTTATCCAACTCAATTAAACTATGAGCCGTGTCATGTAGGGCCACCCAACAGACGGGTCATGGTGGAGAGTTCTGACTAAATGCCGTTCATGGGAGAAGGGAATGGCAAACTGCCTTAGTATTCAGGACTTGAGAACTCCATGAACAGTATGAAAAGGCAAAAAAGATATGGCACAGAAAGATGAATTCTCCAGGTCAGTAGGTACCCAATATGCTACTGGAGAAGAGTAGAGAAATAGCTCCAAAAAGAAATGAAGAGGCTGAGCCAAAGCATGAAAAACACCCAGTTGTGGATGTGACTGGTGATGGAATTAAAGTCCGATTCTGTAAAGAACAATATTGCATAGGGATCTGGAATGTTAGGTCCATGAATCAAGACAGCTGGAAGTAATCAAACATGAGATGGCAAGAGTGAACATTGACATTTTAGGAATCAGTGAACTGGAATGGGTGAATTTTACTCAGATGACCATTATATCTATTACTGTGGGCAAGAATCGCTTGGAAGAAATAGTGTAACCCTCATGGTCAACAGGAGTCTGAAATGCAGTCCTTGGATGCAATCTCAAAAATGACAGAATGATCTCTGTTCATTTCTAAGGCAAACCATTAAATATTGCAGTAATCCAAATCTATGCTTCAACCACTAACATTGAAGAAGTTGAAGTTGAAAGGTTCTGTGAAGACCTATAAGTTCTTCTAGAACTATTACCCAAAAACGGTGTCCTTTGTATCATAGGGGACTTGAATGCCAAAGTAGGAAGTCAAGAGATACCTGGAGCAGCAGAAAAGTTTAGACTTGGAGTACAAAATGAAGCAAGGAAAAGGTTAACAGAGTTTTGCCAAGAGAATGCACTGGTCATAGCAAACAACCTCTTCCAATACACAAGAGATGACTCTGCACATGGACATCACCAGGTGGTCAATACCGAAATCAGATTGATTATATTCACAGCTGAAGATGGAGAAGGTATATACAAACAGCAAAAATAAGACAGGGAGCTGACTGTGGCTCAGATCATGAACTCCTTATTGCAAAATTCACATTTAAAGAAAGTAGGGAAAACCACTAGACCATTCAGGTATGACCTAAATCAAATCCCTTAAGATTATACAGTGAAAGTGACAACAGATTCATGGGATTAGATTTGATAGACATAGTATCTGAAGAGCTATGGGTGGAGGTTAGTGACATTGTACAGGAGGTGGTGATTCAAGCCATCTGAAAGAAATGCATAAAGGAAAATGGTTGTCTGAGGAGGCCTTACAAAAAGCTTAGTAAAGAACAGAAGTAAAAGGAAAGGAGAAAAGGAAAGATACATTCATCTGAATGCAGGGTTTCAAAGAATAGCAAGGAGAAATAAGAAAGCCTTCCTCAATGACCAATGCAAACAAATAGAGAATGATAGAATGTGAAAGACTAGAGATCTCTTCAAGAAAATTAGAGATACCAAGGGAACATTTCATGCCCAATAAAGGACACAAATGGTATGGACCTAACAGAAACAGATGATATTAAGAAGTGGCAAGAATACACAGAAGAGCTATATAAGAAAGATGTTAATGATAATCACGATGGTGTGATCACTCACCTAGAGCCAGATATCCTGGAGTGCAAAGTGAAGTGGGTCCAGGAACCATCGCTACAAACAAAGCTAGTGGAGGTCATGGAATTCCAGCTGAGTTATTTCAAATCCAGAAAGATGATGCTGTGAAAGTGCTGCACTAAATGTGCCAGCAAATTTGGAAAATTCAGCACTGGTCACAGGACTGGAAAAGGTCAATTTTCATTTCAATCCTAAGGAAAGGCAATGCTAAAGAACATTCAAACTACAGCACAGTTGCATTCATCTTGCAGGCTAGCAAAATATTGCACAAAATTCTCCAAGTGAGGCTTTAACAGTATGTGAAGTGTGAACTTCCAGATTAACATTCTGGATTAAGAAAAGGCAGAGGAATCAGAGATCAAATTGTCAACATCCTTTGGACCATAGAAAAAGCAAGATAATTCCAGGAAAACATCTACTTCTACTTTATTGACTATGCCAAAGCCTTTGACTGTGTGGATCACAACAAACTGTGGAAAATTCTTAAACAGATGGGAATACCAGACCACCTTACCTTATATGACTCTTGAGAAATCTGTATGCAGGTCAAGAAGCAGTTAAAACCAGACATGGAACAGCAAATAGGGAAAGGAATGTCAAGGGTGTATATTGTCACCTTGATTATTTAACTTCTATACAGAGTACATTATGTGAGATGCTGGGCTGGATGAAGCACAAGCTGGAATCAAGATTGCTGGCAGAAATATTAATAACCTCACATTGTCAAAGGACAGGACACTACCCTTATGGCAGAAAGCAAAGAGGAACTAAAGAGCCTCTTGAAGAAACTGAAAGACGAGACTAAAAAAGCTGTCTTAAAACTCAACATTCAAAAAACAAAGATCCTGGCATCCAGTCCCACACTTCATGGCAAATAGATGGGGAAACAATGGAAACAGTGACAGACTTTAGTTTGGGGGGCTCCAAAATCACTGCAGACAGTGACTGAAGCTATGAAATTAAAAGAAGCTTGCTCTTTGAAAGAAAAGCTATGACCAATTTAGACAGTATTTTAAAAAGCAGAGACATTATTTTGCCAACAAAGGTCTGTCTAGTCAAAGCTATGTTTTTTCCAGTAGTCATACATGGATATGAGAGTTGGACTATAAAGAAAGCTGAGCGCTGAAGAAATGATGCTTTTATTTTATTTTTATTTTTTTAAATATAAATTTATTTATTTTAATTGGAGGCTAATTACTTTACAATATTGTATTGGTTTTGCCATACATCAACATGAATCCACCACAGGTATACACATGTTCCCCATCCTGAATCCCCCCTCCCCATACCATCCCTCTGGGTCATCTCAGTGCACCAGCCCCAAGTCCTTGTGCAGCAAGGAGATCAAACCAGTCAATACTAAAGGAAATCAGTCCTGAATATTAATTGTAACGATTGATGCTGAAGTTCCAATACTTTGACCACCTGATGCAATGAACTGACTCATTGGAAAAGACACTGATGCTGGGAAAGACTGAAGGCAGGCAGAGAAGGGGATGACAGAGGATAAGATGGTTGGATGGCATCACCAAATCAATGGACATGAGTTTGAGCAAACTCTGGGAATTCATGATCGACAGGGAAGTCTAGAATATAGCAGTCCATGGGGTCTTAAAGAGTGGGACACAACTGAGTGACTGACATGAACTTATCCTTTCTCATCTGGATCATTACAAACCTTTAAAATTCATTTTGTATCTTACTGGACTTATTCTTTTCATCCTAAGCACTGCTATTAGAATGGAGTTACTAAGATTCAATCATACTGAACCAAATTCTTATGGATCTAACGATACAAGCTAAACATTAGTATATCATGCAATGTTGTTAGTTAATTCTATCCTATTTCTCTAATACATCCAGATACATCTCCATATTTCTCTAAAATTTTGGAAGTATTATTAAAATCCAGAGTTTGAAATAGTATCATGACTTCTTAACACTGTGATTTCCTCCTTTTGTAATAGAAAACTAATATAACTAAAAAAGTATGTGTGTGTTACTTGCTGAGTCATGTCCGACCCTTTTCAACCTCATGGTCTGTAACCCACCAGGTTGCTCTGTCCATGGGATTTCCCATCCATTTCATTCACTTTTTACCTAATATTTTGATTAAGTTTTCTGAAAATGAACTCTTTTTTTTTTATTTTACATTACTCATTATAGAAACATGATATGTGATAGAATATATCCAATAAAATTATTTGAGATAATTGAACACAGAGTTTTTACCTTGCCTACAGTGATCATTTTATGGTATGATTAGGGACTATATTCTAATTCACATATTTTATCTCTTTCAATGGAAATATTAATGACTCTAGAAGCTTGCCAAGAACAATATCCAAAAAGGTGAATCTTATGGCAATTTATAACACCCTAGCTTTCTTTTCTTCTAATAACATTCTTTCATCTTTTCAACCTTTAAATACATGTAAGGTTATTATAATTTAACTTAAAGGATAGATGCATCTCACAAAGGCTGATTGGAAAGCAAATTTCTTCCTCTCAAAAGTTCTTTTTAACTGGTTCATTTAGTTTAGTTCATTTTCTTAAAATGAGGAGAAGCTGACTTCCAAGAGACATGGTATGTATTTGCAGTAATTTTTAAAAATGTAGGTCCTCAAAGTTTATAATTTTTAAAAATCCTAAACTTAAAAAAAGTAATTTATAGGTATCAACATAGAATTTTGAGTGTTTTAACAGCTAAAAAGGGCATATACACCAAATTATCAAATGTACAAGAAAAATGACAAAGTACTAACATTAAAAGTCAACAAGAAAAAATATTTAACTTTGCCACATTAGGAGAGACAATCTCAAAATAAAGTTTCTTAATTAAAAACAATTTATCAAGACAAGTTTTAAATATTATATATTTTTTAAGTCCTTTGTCTTTTGTCAGGAGTCAGAACTGTTCTATGCTGATTTAGGGGAAATATTTCTTTGTAACATAAGTGTATTTGCCAAATAAATTTGGTGTTTTTATTCAGTCACCAAATTGCTTCTTACTCTTTGTGACCTCATGGACTGTAGCCAGGTTCCTCTGTCCTCCACTGTCTCTCAGAATTTGCTCAAATTCATGTCCACTGAGTCACATGATATTATCTAAACATCTAATCCTCTGCTACCCACTTCTCCTCCTGCCCTCAATCTTTCCCAGCATCATGGTCTTTTCCAATGTGTCAGCACTTTGCATCAGGTGGCCAAGTATTGGAACATCAGCTTTAGCATCAGTCTTTTCAATGAATATTCAGGACTGATTTCCTTCAGGATTGACTGGTATGATCTCCTTGCTGAGCAAAGGATTCAAGAGTCTTCTTCAACACCACAGATCAAAAACATCAATTATTTGGTTCTCAGCTTTTTTATGGTTCAACTCTCACATCCATGCATGACTACAGGAAAACAGGGAAAGTGATGTGTCTGCTTTCTAACATAAAATCTAGATTTGCCACAGCTTTCTTTCCAAGGAGCAAGAGTCTTTTAATTTCACAGCTGCAGTCACTGCCTGCAGTGATTTTGGAGCCCAAGTAAATAAAACCTGTCCTTGCTTCCACCTTTTCCCCTTCTATTTGCTATGAAGTGATAGGACCAAATGCCATGATCTTAGTGTGCATGTGTTTTGTTTTAATACTGAGTTTTAAGCTTGTTTTTTCACTTTACTCTTTCGCTCTTATCAAGGGACTCCTTAGTTCTATTTCACTTTCTGCCATTAGTGTGGTATCATCTGCATATCTGACATTGTTGATATTTCTCCTGGCAATCTTGATTCCAGCTTGTGATTCATCCAACCTGGCATTTCCCATGAGGTACTCTGCATAAAAGTTAAATAAGCAGGGTGACAATATACAGCCCTGTTATTCCCCTTTCCTAGTTTTGAACAAGTCTATTGTTCCATGTCTGGTTCTAACTCTTGTTTCTTGACTTGCATACAGGTTTCTCAGGAGACAGGTAAAAGATAGTCCAGTATTCTCAGAACTTTAAGTATTTTCCACAGCTTGTTTTGATCTACACACTCAATGACTTTAGATAAGTGAATGAGGCAGAAGTAGATGTATTTTCCAGAATTCCCTTGCTTTCTCTATGATCCAATGGATATTGGCAATTTGATATCTGTTTCCTCTGCCTTTTCTGAATCCAGCCCATTCATCAGGAAGTTCTCAGTTCATGTACTATTGTAGCCTAGCTAGAAGGATCTTGAGGCTTACCTTGCTAGCATGTGAAATGAGTGCAATTGTGCAGTAGTACCCACTCCAGTACTCTTGCCTGGAAAATACCAGGGATGGAGGAGCCTGGTATGCTGCAGTCCATGGGGTCGTGAAGAGTTGGACACGACTGAATGACTTCACTTTCACTTTTCACTTTCATGTATTGGAGAGGGAGATGGCAACCCACTCCAGTGTTCTTGCCTGGAGAATCCCAGGGATGGGGGAGCCTGGTGGGTTGCCGTCTATGGGGTCACACAGAGTCGGACATGACTGAAGTGACTTAGCAGCAGCAGCAACATTATTTGACATTGCCCTTCTTTGAATTGGATTGAAAACTGATATTTTCCAGTCATGTGGACACTGCTGAGTTTTCCAAATTTGCTGGCATATTGAGTTCAGCACTTTCACAACATCATCTTTTAGGATTTGAAATAGCTCAGCTGAAATTTCATCACCTCCACTAGCTTTATTTGTAGTAATGCTTCCTCAGGCCCACTTGACTACTTCTCCAATAAATATGTTGCTTCTGCACTTGTCCAAATCCTTATTTCCCATCTCTTGCCTTATCTTCTATAAATATATAAATTTGCCCAAAATACAAGAATTCCTTTACTCTATATTCATAAATCCTATAACTTTGTTTTTTTCATTCACCTTTTATCTAGATAGTTTCTACTGTTGGCTAAGATATATTTTCTTAAAAACTTTTTTTCTGTTCCAGTGTATGAACTCTGGTTTAAACAAATGAAGCACACGGTATATATTTCCATAAAATGTTGAGAAAATATCATTACAATTCATTTGCTAAAATTTATAAACATGGATGACTGATTTCTAGTACTTTGAGAAAAAGAATTGCATCTACTCTTGCTTTCCAGTAACAACAAAGCCAAGGACAAAAATTCATGAGCAGCTGAAATAGAAAGGGAAATTTTCATGAGAAAAAAAAATGGTTTCACAGATCAGTATCAGCATTAGATGCATATTAGACAACATGAGTTACAGATAGAAGCACTGCATGATTATTATAAAGTTTAGATTATGGGAATTGCAGTGTACCTGGAAATATATACAAATACCTTCTTGCACTAAACAAAGCGTGGTCTCAGGAATAAAAGTCTTAGGAGTTTTTCTCTTTTCCTTGTACGTGTAAGTTTTCTTTATTCTGCCTAGTGAGTATGAGAAGTCCTCTAAACCAATGATTCTCTGTTGCTATTGCTATTAAGTTGCTTCAGTCGTGTCCAACTCTGTGCGACCCCATAGACAGCAGCCCACCAGGCTCCCCCATCCCTGGGATTCTCTAGGCAAGAACACTAGAGTGGGTTGCCATTTCCTTCTCCAATGCATGAAAGTGAAAAGTGAAAGTGAAGTCGCTCAGTCGTGTCCGACTCTGTGCGACCCTATGGACTGCAGCCTACCAGGCTCCTCCGTCCATGAGATTTTCCAGGCAAGGGTCCTGGAGTGGGATGCCATGTAGGACAATTATGACCCTCAGAGAACATTCAGTAATGTCTGAAGAGACACTCTTCTCCCCATTGTTTATCATTGGTGCCATTTTCAAAAGTCAGTTTAGCATGTAAGGATGTCCTTCTTGCTAGTCTCTGCTCTGATCCAGTAGTCTTTTTTGGGTGGAGAGGGGTTGTGCTGGATCTTCGTTGTTAAATGTGAGTTTCTCCATTTGCAGTGAGTGGGAGCTTTGCTCTAATTGTTGTGCATAGGCTTCTCATTGTGGTGGCTTCTCTTGCTGTAGAGCACAGTCCCTTGTGGATATGGGTCGCAGGGTCTAGAGCAGGAGCTCAATAGTTGTGATGCACAGGTTTAGCTGTCCCGTGGCATATGGGATCCTTCCTGACAGGGATAGAACTCATGTCCCCATTGGGAGACAGATTATTAACCACTGAACTACCAGGGAAATCCTCCATTTGTCTTTATGTCTAATTTTATCCCAGGGTCATTCTGTTTTGATAACAGTAGCTCTATAATATATTTTGCTATCAGGAAATTTGATGTTTTCAGATTTGTACTTCTTGCCCAAATTCATTTTGATTAATAGGGGGGTTTTGTGCTTCTGTATGAATTTTAGGATTTAAAAATATATATATTTCTGTGAAAAATACCATTGTTATTTGATAGCAAGTCCTCTGATTTAATACATTGCTGTGGATAATATGGACATTTAATAGTGTTAATTCTTCTAATCCATAAATGTGGAATGTTTCTTTATTTATATATATCTCCTTTAATTTCTTATTTTAGTGTTTTAAATATGTTTCTCTAGTCTGAGTCTTTTTCATTTTCATAAAAATTTTAGGATAATTGGCATTAACTTTGGGAAAAAGTTGTTATGGATTTAATTGGGAATTTGGTAAATTTATTGATCAGTTTTGGTAATATTGTCATCTTTACTATGTTGAGTTCTTGATCAATGATTGAAATAAACTTTTTTTATATTCTACAATATATGTGCAGAAAATTTTTGCTTTTTTATTGGCTTGATTTTAATGTTTTGTTTAGAATAGACCTCTTCTAGTAGTTTATCAAATTTATATCAAAATATTTTCTGTATTTTAATGTTATATCAGATACATTTGTTTTGAATATATTTACTGACGGTAGATAAAAATACAATCAGTTGTCTAAATCAGCCTTACATAACAGTCATTCTAAATTATATATTATTTTTAGTGAATTTTTAAAAATGATTCCTTAACAATTTCTACATACTGAATCATATTATCTGTAAACATAATTTTATTTTCTCCTTGCAAAAGTATATACTTGTCCTTCTGATCCATATCTTCCTGCACTAAAAATTTTAATGCAATGATGAGGACAGCCATACTTTTGTTGTTCTTTCCCATAAGAAAAAATGACCTGCTTTTTACTTAAGTATGAGGCTAGCTATAGTTTTTTCATAGGTGACCTTTATCAGGTTGAGGTAATTTTGGGGTTTTATTTTCTTAGTTTAAGATTTTTTAAATTATAAATTAATTTAATTTTTTTAAATTTTATTTTTAATTTCATTTTTAGTTGTGCTGAGTCTTTGTTGCTGCATGGGCTTTTCTCTAGTTGTGGAGAACAAGGACTACTCTCTAGTTGCAGTGCATGGATTTCTCATATGGTGGCTTCTCTTGTTGCATAGCTTGAGCTCTGTAGCACAGGCTCAATAGTTATGGCACACAGGCTTAGCTGCTTCATGACATATGGGATTTTCCAGAATCAATTATTTTCATTAAATATTAAACCAATCTTAATTTTCTTGGATAAATCTTATTTTATCATGATGTCTTATCCTTTTGATTCACTACTGCTTTTGATTTATTACATGTTAAAGATTCTTCTATGTTTGCAATATATATAATTGTATATTTTGATGATGTGAATATTTTCATGTAGTTTAAAGTTTAGTGTCTTGTTGAATCCACAAAATGAGTTTGGGAGTTTTGCTCCACTTCTCTGTTTCCTGAAAGTTTGTGTAAACTTGCAATTTTTGCTTTAGTTTGTAAGAGAATTCACCTGCAACAAAATCTATGTTTGGTATTTTCTTTGTAGGTAGATTTTTGTTACAATATAATTTATTTAATAGACAGAGTTATTGCAAATTTTTATTTTTTCTTGGGTTCACTTTGGCAATTTGTATCTTTCAAGTAACTGATACATTTTAACTTGATTTAACTTTATAGGCATAACTTTGTAACTAGCCTTTCCTGATTATTATTTCAAATATATATAAGATCCATAGTGATGTCCCTTATTCATTTCTGATAGTACTAATCTCTATTTTAATTTATATTTTATTTTATTGTAGATATGTTTAATAATTTGAGTATTTTTCAAAGAATTTTTAGTTTCATTTATTCTTTTCCATTTTCTTATAAAAACGCTCTTTTTTAAGCTTTAGCCCTTGGCCCACATTGACCAGTGATGCTTTAATTTTAAAATACACTTCTATTGACTAATGAATGTCACATTCACATTTATTTCTTTCAATGGCCTTGAAAAATTTAATCCATTGTCTTCTTGTGGCATTATTTCTTCATACAAATGTAAAGTAGTTTTTTCTGCTTTTTTATGTCTACTTTTATGTTTTTTCTCAATATCAGTGGTTTTGAATAACTTAATTATTACTAGCCTTGATGTTTAAATACTGTTATCTCAAATACTGTTCTTTTTACTCTACCATCCATGTTTTCTTTGAGCTTCTTGAATCTTTTAATTAGTTTTTTTTTTTTTAAGTAAAAATGAATGATTTTATCTATTATCTATTTAAGTGGTTTTTTGCCCCCCTCCCCTTTCCCCAGGTAAAATAATTTATGTAGTCTACTAACTTTTATTTTCTCATAGGCCACTCAAGGTTTGTTAAGTTTTATTCAATAATATTTTTTTTATTTCTGTTCTTTACTTTGTATGATTTCTTTCACATTATCTTCAAATTTGCCTATCTTTAGTTTTACAATGACTAATTATCTGCTAAAAGCAAGCAATAGATTCTCTTTTCAGATATTTTTCCAGTTATAAAAATTCAAATTCTTATTTAATTTACACATGATCTTCTTCTTATGATTCTTAAATATATTTACAGCAGTTATTTTAAATTCCTTGTACCTTAATTTGATCATAATTGCCACTTTTGCATCTATTTCTATTAACCCATTTTCTTCTCATTTTATAATTTTCCTATCTCACATGTCCTAATAGTTTATAATGAGTAATAGATATTGTGAGTTCTGTATGGTTGAATTATAACTGTTCTTTTCTTTCAAAAATTTTCAGTCTTCTTTACTCAGAAAATTGATGTAGTTATGGATTATCTTCACCTTTTTTGATGAGTGTTTTAAACATTCTTAGTTTAAAACTGCTGTTGGTGTTTTACTCTAGGGCTCTCACAGTCCTGCTACTAAGAAATGGCCTCTTCTGTGTTTCTGTTGAATGCATCAAATGTTCAAGGATGTCTTTCTTCCCTAGTTATTCAGAATGTGAACATCTCTCAATCATGTCTGAATCCTGGTCAAACTTCAGTTTATAACTCCTTGGCGGTTGCTGATTTCCTAGATATTCCCTTGTTATCTTATTAGATTCTCTCCCTAAGCATGCATAGCTTCATACTAAGATAAAGATTCAAGGGGACACCTATACATTATTCTAGATAGAGCTCTTAATCTGAAACTTCATATAAAGTTCTTTTCATTATTATGACCTGCAGAATTCGGCCACTTCTTTCTCTTCTCTCTGAAGTGCAATCTTCTCTTCTTGCCTGAACAAGGTTTTAAGATCTGCTTAGTTTCTTTTTGCTTGTAATATGTTGCTGAAACTTCCTTCAGACAGATGGCTGGGTTGATAGGTTAATTTTGCTTGTTTTTCTCCTCTCAGGGTCATAATCCTTATTTGCTTTTTTTAATTTTTGAAAGAGTTCTAGGTATTTTTCCCAATTCTTACTGTTCTTTTTTTAAATGGAAGTCTGATTTTAGTTACTTAACCATGATTAAACTACTGGATGTACAATTTAAAATGTACATTTAAAATGAAGAAGAACCTAAGGTAATATTATGTAGAAATTGTGCTAAATTATTTAAAATATTATTTTCCTTGATCCTGAAAAATCCTCAAGGAGATTCTATCATTCCTATTTCTTCAATGAAGAAAAATGAGAGGAAAGGAAGACAGACATTAAGATAATTTAATATGGTGAATTTTAAGAAAGGCTTTATTCAGAATTAGATAAGTGGAAGGGAAATGAAAAGGAAGAGCATAAACAAAGTCGTATAAGAATGTGATTTCAAGACTTCCCTGGTGGCTCAGTGGTAAAGAATTCCCCTGCCAATGCAGGAGACATGGATTTGATCCCTGATCCAGGAAAATTCCACATGCCATGGAGCAACTGACCCCATGCATCTCAACTATTGAGCCTGTGCTCTAGAGCCCAGGAGCCACAGATATTGAGCCCACGTGCCACAATTCATGAAGCCTGCATGCCCTGGAGCCCATGCTCCACAGTAAGAGAAACCACTACCATGAAAAGTCTGCTCACTGCAACTGGAAAGTAACCCTCACTTGCCAAAACTAGAAAAAAATCCACATAGCAATGAAGACCCAGCACAGTAAAAAGTAAATAATACATTAAAATTTTTAAAAAGATTCATAACATGATTTCATAGAGTTTTTAAGGTTAACCTTGCTTTCTCAAGCAGATGACTCAAAAATAAGATTGATATAAGGAGACTGTATATAATACTCAGACTGTGGAAAGCCCTGCACACCAGCTTAAGGAGGAAATATTTTATTTAAAAACAATTTTAAAAAATTGAAAGATCTTTCTGGCACTTCTGTAAGTGATTTGTTTGCCCATTCAAATTGGAAGTAGATTTCATATCCCTTCTTTGGCTTTCATCACTGCTGGAATGTGTTATTTATTGGCTGATTCACAAATAATTCTGATAATAATAATTCATGAGAAAGGCAACCTATTCCAATTAGAAGTCTTATATCTCTGGAGTATAAAGCATCTGGCATTGCTTTTTAGTATTAGAAAATTTGGCAATATCATAAGCAATATTGTAATACTTTGGGACTAAAATATATCCTGATTGGTAAAGTATGCTAACTGTAATTTAAGCCATTGGAAAATACATAGCCAGAATGGACAGAGTTGCTGTTTTACTTTACTAAGCTGATTTACTTTACTAAACTGATTCAACATATTATCATATAAGAAAAACCCCAGGTATATCATTACCAATGGATAAGGAGAAATTAAATGTCTTCATGGCGGCTTAGCTTTTCACAGGACACAAATACACTGCTTCCAGTCATGTGGCAAATGCAGATGCCATTGAGTATAGCAGCCACAAGAGAAACAGTTTTATTTTGAAACTGAATCTTGTCCAGAACACTGGGTAAAAATCTCAGCTCTGCTAAACCCCCAAGGTGTTTAATGTGAAAGGAGAGCTTCATTATCAATTCAGATATCCACAAAAGATAGAAATTTATTAGCTCTCTGGAGGTGTTTGCATTCCAAAAATATTCCATAAAATCTATGATAATGGCTGAGAAGTGACAAAAATGCTTATGGATGTTCTTTGCTCTAAATGTATGTGGAGTTTTACTATTATATCTGAAAGGAATTAATCGCTTTGCCTGTGAAAACACCTAAGGTATACTGTGTGCTGTGCTGTGCTCAGTGGCTAAGTCATATTCAACCCTTGGTGACCAGATCCCGTGGACTGCAGCCCACCAAGCTCCTCTGTTCATGGAATTTTCCAGGCAAGAATACTAGGGTGGGTGCCATTTTCTCCTCCAGGGGATCTTCCCAAACCAAGGATTGAACCCACATTTCTTGTGTCTCCTGCACTGGCAGGCAGATTTTTGACCCATGTACTACCTCAGAAGCCCAAGGTTTACAGATGTTACAATTTTTTTTTTCTCATTAAATTTCTCATTTGTTATTGTTTACATGTTAAAATGTCCCTTCTTATAACTCTTAGAGTATTTAACATAGTTTGCATTTTTAAAAATCATCTACTGCATACAATTCAATTATTGGAAAGAATATTTGAATTTTCTCAGAAGAAAAATAAGAAAATTAATGCTTTCCTACTAAAATGCAACCAATTACTGAACTAGCTGTTGTGATATTCTTTGTTTTTCCTAAATTGTCAGCATGACTTCAGTGGGAAATAATTTATTTGGCTGAGTGAAAGAGACACACAAAATTGATTAGCTGTTTTGCAATGGCCTTTGTCTTTTGAAAACTGTCGATAAGTGACCATTTTAGACATTGGCATGAGAAACCACAAGGCATTTTCATTTGTTTGTCTGTCTAGTTGCTGCTTGAACAGCTGGAATGTCTTTTAGTGAGTCTCTCTTTCCTGTAATAGCATAGCAGTGCAATCTCATTTTCTGGGCCTGATTCAAATCATCATGCTTTAATTTCACAAAGACTAATAATTTGGCTACATAGATTAGATGACTACTGATGTCCTAGAAGTACATTTATAGATCAAGCAATCATAGCCCCAGTTTTCATAAATGTCTGCAAATTTGTGATGCTGTGTGGTAATAAAAACTTGTCATTTGAGCTTACCTTGATCATTCGTTCTTGAAAATGAAGTGCTTTGGAATTAGACATTTTAAACAGGAATGCAGCAAATTAAATTTTTTCTCATGAGAAATATAGTCGTATTTTATCTTTTTTGGTTCTGTTTCAGTGAAATCAGTATTTCTAATCAGGTCTTGTTTAGCATAATGAACCCTGAATAGGCCCCCTGATCAGATGACATCACTTCAAGTGGATGAGATGTGACTTTCATTTTTATTTCCACTCTAACTTGCCTGGTGACCTTGAACAAACTACTTAACCTCTCATTGACTTATTTTTTATTACCTGCAAATTGGATATAATAGATTCAGCCTCCCTCATGATGGTACTGAAGGATAGTTAACATGTTTTAAAAACGCCCTTGGCCCCCAAGGAACCACACTCTAAAACAGCAGCTGTATTGGAAATCAGACCCTAGATCACCTTTGCAACCTTTAAATTGCACCATTTATGCACATTGTCATGTCTAGCCTTTGCTCCTAAGATTGATCTCAGCCCATTTGAACCTTAAAAGCATCTCTTCAGTATTCTTGGTTGATTTAAAATTATCTTTCAGTGAAACACATAGTTTATGATAAGTGATTTGCAAACCCTAGAGAAATTAGAAATTAAAAAAATAAAAAACAACTCTAGAGACCGGTAAAAAAGTAAGCATTGAATTAAAAGTAGGTGAAGCAAATGGATAAAATTATTTGAATTTCAGAGAATGCATGATAGATAGTAATAAACCCAAGGTGTACTGATGAAAACTTTCACCTTCAAATGTTTTGTTAGTAGTTGAAAGTATTCTTTTTCCATTTTTGAAACAAGATGAAATAATCTCTTTCATTTTACTCATAGGAAAAATTTAACTGCAGCATAATTTTCTTTTACTTGCTCTTCATTTAGTAAAACCTATTTTCTTATTTCTGCCATTGTCACATTTTTAATAATCAAAGGTGCTGGGTTTGCTACCATGAATTTTCTGCAGATCATATCTACATCTATTTCCTGTCTGTTGTCTAAAGATATACTTCTCTCTTAGTCTAGCAACAAGTTCACTGAAAATAGTGACAGCATCAACCAGATCTTCTACTTTCTTTGTTCTCATTTTCTACATTTAGAATCCAAAGAACATAACTTTTAACTTTTTCGTTATGTCATTTATTTGGTCATGAGCAAAAGCAGCAGAAGAGCAAGCAACATTTTCCAGCTCAACGGATTGTGTAAATTGATTTATTCAATTGCAGTGAAGATACTCAGTTGAAATACTGTATAGTTACCATCTGAAATGGTAGGGGACTTCCCTGGTAGTGGAGTGGTTAAGACTGCACTCTCCAAAGGCAGGGAGTGAGTGCTTGATCCCTGGTAGGGGAACTCAGATGCCGCATGCTGCAAGGTGTGACCAGAAAAAAGAAAATGATAGTAATAATGCATTTTTATAAAATTTCTTTGTCTATTTTTATTAAATTATATAATCAACAGTTTGATCAGATTAATTTTTGGTTACTTCCTCAAATTAAATGCATTCCTCAAATTATCACACTGGAGCATATTACAGAAAATAGACTGAAAGATCTGAAAAACATTTTTAAGGAAGATTTTTTAAAGTTCTTTTTTTGAATAATTATAAGGAATACCTTAATAAGAACATTTATATTAACATTAGAAGATTTCAAAGAACTTTAACTTAGGATATACATGATTGAGAAGTATCAGGTACGGGCTTTGATATATTTCTTCTGGGTCCATTTAACCTGGAATCTTTCCTCTTATCATTTGTTATGGAAGTCCAGGTATCACTCATCTCTGCCCAGCATCAAGAAGTCTGTCACAAGCATTAAGAACCTGAAACGGTATTCTGCATGCCAGATATTGGAGTAAACTTATCCTTGATTTATAGCATTACACACTTCTATGAAGTAACATATTAGGATGAAATTCTATTCTAATTAACAGAAATAGTTGATGAATCCAGCATACCCTAAACAGGAAATTTTCTGCAAATGATGTAAAAAGCTTTGATTTATGGAAGTGATATGTTCTACAAGTGGTGATATGTTTGGTGTATGGAACAGAAAGTGAAAGTCACTTAATTGTGCCTTGACTCTTTGCAACCCCATGGACTATACGGTCCATTGAATTCTCCAGGCAAGAATGCTGAAGTGGGTGGCTGTTCCCTTCTCCAGGGGATATTCCCAACCCAGGGATTGAATCCAAGTCTCCAGCATTGCAGGCAGATTCTCTACCAGCTGAGCTACCAGGGAAGCCAAGAATCAGTGAATGATATAGAACTGTCCAGATAAGATATTATTGGTTCAAAGAAATTATATATGAATACTAGCTATAATCCTGGGGCTTCCCTGGTGGCTCAGACTGTAAAGTGTCTGCCTACAATGTGGGAGACCCTGGTTCGATTCCTGGGTAGGGAAGATCCCCTGGAGAAGGAAATGGCAATCCACTCCAGCACTCTTGCCTGGAAAATCCCATGGACGGAGGAGCCTGATAGGCTACAGTCCATGGGGTCGCAAAGAGTCGGACACGACTGAGAGACTTCACTTTTACCCTACAACAGATAACCCTTACCATCTATGTGTCTCCTTCACTTGCTTTTTCAGCTGTTACAATTAAAATACATTAAGAATTTCATGGACAGAAGAGCCTGACAGGAGTCCATGGGGTCACAAAGAGTCAGATACAACTGAGTGACTAATACATACACACAAATAAGGTACTATAAAATTAACATCCATATCATCATTTGGCAGTTCTGTGATTCAGGTAAATGAGGTAATATTAGGATAAACTTTTAGTACAATTCGGTGGTAAAAAAAAAAACCCGTCTACCAATGCAGGAGACAACAGAAATGCAGGTTCAATCCCTGGGTTGGGAAGATCCCCTGGAGTAGGAAATGACAATCCACTCAAGAATTCTTGCCTGGAAAATTCCATGGACAGTGGAGCTATGGTCCATAGGGTTGCAAAGAGCCAGACATGATTGAGCGTGCGCTCACACGTGCACACACACACACACACACACACACACACACACACAGAAGTCACATTAAGATAAGACTTATCTGAAAGGAGAAGGTTGAAAGATTTAGGCAACTTCAGTGAGTATACAAGTTTAATGAACACTGCCTGCATGCTGCAGTCCATGAGGTTGAAAAGAGTTGGATGTGACTTACAGGCTAAGCAACAATGAGTATACACAATAATTTCAGTACATTTTTTGTTAAACTGAGATACACTGGGTTTTGATAATCCATTTACAAGTTAGGTTGGTTTTAACTATAAGTATGAGAAAATCAGAATCAAGAAAGTTACAAAGATGGCTCATAGCAAGAAAATAGGAGGAAAGTTTGGTTTCAGAGTTAATCAATTCTTTAGCTTAAAAATGAGGTCCTGGCCCTGAATTAAGCCATTCATTCATTTGACAGTTGAATTCTTCATATCTCAGGCCCTGTTCTAGGCACTGATATTTTTTTAGGGAGCTATTCTAAAAACTGGGCTTCCCTCATGTCTCAACAATAAAGAATCCACCTGTCAGTGCAGGAGACTTAGGTTCGATCTCTGGTTTAGGAAGATCCCCTGGAGAAGGAAATGGCAACCCACTCCATTATTCTTGTCTGGAAAATCCCTTTGACAGAGGAGCCTGGCAGGCTGTAATCCATGAGGTCATAAAAGAGCAAGACACGACTGAGAAACTACACATACACACACACTACATATACCAACAGCCATATAATCTACATAATTTCTCAGCAAGTTTTCACTTTATATAATTTAGGTTTAATAACCAGTTAAGTATGTAATATAAAGTATTTAACTGACATAGTCTGTACAGCAACTTAATTTGTGTAGGGAAGATTCAGTTAAAATAGAAGTTAGGCAATCTGCTTAGATTGACTTTCTTATAAATATAAGCTCTATTAGAGAGATACCTTGATTTCTCAAATATAGATATGATGCTACTATATACTTACCATCATAACTTAGCAAGAAACTTAAGATTTCCAATTGTTGTTCTTGTAAAAACATAATCAAAATACTGAAAACAATAATAAATTCTGGAGTAACTGTTAGAATGCTTAATTTTACATTATCAATTGGAAAAAAATGAAAAAAATTTGAATTTTCAAGGATTTATATTAGATTTATAACACGTAATGCAAAGATAGCCTGGATTTAATAAATGTTTTAAAATATTATTATTGGTTTATTATAGTGGCACCAATTTGGTTTCTAAAAAAGTTGACACTTGCTGAATAATTGTTCTTCAGTAAGCACTGTGTTGCACATCTACTTCCAAATCACATATTTTTATAGATACATTATTTTAAAAGTTGTTTATTTTCAATCATAAGCGACTTTCATCATATGGAGCAAAGAGTCATATAACAGGACTTCTAAATAACTTTATCTTATTTTCTGCCCACACCAACAGGCTAGAAATTGGTATTTCTTTAATTTTCCTTTGAGATTTCTTCTGCTATTTGTGCTTATATTGACTAAAATCTTTTTTTTCACCTACTATGTTATTTTGCCATTTATGAACACTTTAATTTCTGAACATTTAGGATAGTATGTCACATTCTTATATTTAGCTTCTTTATAGTGTCTATATCCTTAATTTATACAACCAAAAGATGGCAGTGCTTCATCAAGTATTATTTTACTATAGGATTTAGTATTTGTTTTCATGATAGTCAAAATCTGTTGGGGACAATTTTTATATTTTAAGAGTAGAACTGTATTCAATATTAACAGCTTTCCAAAAAATATTTTAATTTTTGATCTCTAAATCAGCTTTTTTTTTTAAATAAATAAAAGGCCTGTAATAGTGTCAAATGAAGCATACTGAGTGGGTATTTTAAATACTCTTCATATTCCATCCTGGCTTTGTTTGATTGCTTGCATATGAATCTCACTGAAGACAGATTTTTGAAGACCTGTGGAGCTACCTTTCTATTACTACAATGATCTTGATTTCGTTTCAGAGAACTTACGCCTATATATGTGCTTTCTTTTGTGTTAAAGTGAAGCTGAATCTTAAAATGTTCCATTAGGCTCAAGAGTTTAAACTCCAGCTCTAACAAAGATTGCAACCAAGTATTTCTAATCAATACATCATCAATATAAAGGAAATAGGTTGTCATGTTTAAATACAACAACATTAAGTTCCACTGAATTTTTGAGCATGGAATAATAATTAACTGAACTATTGATTACTCTCACTATTGTATTAAAATCTAGTTTTCTTGAATAGTCTTTTTGCTGTCTATTGTATTAAAAAGCGATAGTTTTCTCTGATGATCTTTTCCTCTTATCTACCTTTTGTTCACTTGCAACCAAAGCCAAACCCAATAAACCATTTTAACATATTTTAATTTAATAATTTAATACAAATGATTTCAAATCTACATAACTATATCCAAACTTATTTCCTAACCTTTAATTTTACTGTCTAAAGAACATTTTTCATTTCTTATTATTATTTAGTATCAAAGGTGAAACTTCAGCTATTACACATATTTTCCAAGCTGATTACTAATAAGGCATCTTTAGCATTCCTCTCAGCTTGATTAAACTTTAGACAGGTTTCTTCCAGAATACTATCTTTGAGCTCCCTTTTCTTAGAGCATTTGCTTTAGAAAACTAACAGTTGTAAATTCTTTCTTTACTCCTTTGAGGTAAATCTTTCCTATCCTCTTGACAATTTCGTTTTTCTTAAGGACCTCGGAAGCATCATGTTTAAGCATAACTTTCGAGAAAGGTAAAACTCCTGTACTCTAGCTTCAGTGGGAAGATAGTGATCAAACAGATAAGTACCACTTAGCAAACACAGAGGGTCTAATCACATTGACCAACACTTCTGTTAATGTCCTCTAGTATTTTTCTACCTGCTCATCTCCACTCTATCTCCCTACTCTCCACTGACCTCAACTCAAATCAGTGCTTAAAAACATTCTTAACTTTGGCTATAACAAAGTTAAGTTCAATCCCTCTCCTCTATTGCAAAACTCCTGGATAAAACCTTTCTTGTTTGTTTAACTTTGGTACAATTTTTCTTTGGCATTATGTTCTTCTGTTGAAGTTACTGAAATAAAACATGTCAAAAAAGGATCCTAGTGATTGTCTTTCTCCAGGCATGATTGAGCTAAAAGGAACTAGAGCTCATTTTTTTTTTTCTTTTTTTTTTTTTTTTTTTTTTTAAGAATAACAATCTTGTTGCTTAATTAAGTATACACAATTTCAGGAGAGTGTTAAAGCAGGATCTTGAGGCTCTTGGAAATGGTATCTTTACCTCATTCCTCAAGTTCTTCTATAGCTTCATGGAACTACTTTTACCTAGAATTTGTGGTGAAGATTGGACAAATGCATTACACAAATGAAATTCATCCCAGACTTAAGCAAGTGACAGTGATGGGAGGGTTTTACAGCAACAGGACAGTCACAAACTGTGGCTCTGTTTGCTCAGCAGTAAAGAATTTTCCAGGAATGCAGGAAACACCAGGAGATGTGGGTTTGTTCCCTGGGACAGTAAGTTTCTCTGGAGTAGGAAATGGCAACCTGCTCCTTACTCTTGCCTGGAAAATTCCATGGACAGATGAACCTAGTGGACCATAGTACATGGAGATGGCAAAAAGTTGGGCACATCTGAGCATGAACACACACTCTTTAGAAAGCTATATCTTTCAGACCAAAGTTTTTTGAGTTAATCATAGAAAATAATAATATTATCTAAATTTTACTTTGCTAACAAAGGTCCATCTAGTCAAGGCTATGGTTTTTCCAGTGGTCACGTATGGATGTGAGAGTTGGACTTTGCAACCTTCCAACAGCCTTAAATCTTAACTCTGGACCATTGTGGTAGATGTGAATTTCTCTAGGTCATCAAACAGAGAACTATATTGAAATAAAATGGACTGGGTGACAAAGGGTTTTATAACTAAGTGGTTTCCAAATGTCTACCCTGATCAAATCAGATTCTTTACTGTCTGAGTCAAGATGGAAGCCCAAATACATCAAGGAGTACCCAATTAAGTCACTGGTTGACATATCCTTAAGATTTTTTTCAATAATTATTCAATGATATTTGCTCTATGACTCAAAAGTATTTCAGAAAACTGAAAGCCCAGTTCCAAATGTTGTCATTGTTTTCTTATTTTCATAGATTGCCTAGGAAATTACATGTAAAATATGGAAAAATAAAATAAAAAGGATACTAAGTTCAGCCCCACTCCAGCAATAAGTAAGCTTCATTCACAAGTACAAGAAATAATTAAAGAAGGGAATATCTTCTATCTTATTAAAAGAAGATTTTCTAACAAAATTTGACACTGAAAAAATCATTTTTTAAAAAATTTGGAGTACAGGTGTTTTATAATACTGTTCTCATCAATCAATATAAATAAATAAACAAGTCTTGTGTAAGATTTATTTTGTACAGTAAGATACCTGTTGTCACAAGAAATGTTAAAAACAATATATATTTTGTGTATATATTTGAAGAGAAAATTGATATGGTAGTCAATACTCTTTTAGACAAGTATCACATTTTGAAAAGACAAAATTCTGTTGAGGAAGTTGAATGGAAATATTTTAAAATCACCTAAATTTGTATTTCAAATTAAATTTTAAATGTTAAGCCAAAAAATATGAATGGGACATATAATTCCTTTGAAAAGTACATATGTCAAAAATTCAAATAGAACACTAATTTTTATTACCATTATAGAATCAGAAGGAAGGTTGTGGTCCCATGTTTATAATAGCTTTTATATTAAATCTAACAGACCATACCAAAAAAGTTGGCATTTTAAAATGACTCCAGAAAGTTTCTAGATCCTTTAGTTTATTTAATATATATTTTTTCTGTAAATGTATTTATTTACTAAATGATGTTAAGTATCTTGAAATCTGGCTGTCAGTATTTTTAAAGAACCTCCTATTCACTCATATTTTTATGAAATAAAAGGATCCTTTCCAACACTTTATTCATTCTTATAAAATAAATTAGAGAATATATAAGAAATGTGGTTTAACTTCTAACATTCATACACATGTGGAAAATATTTATGGAAATAGAATATCATATTCATTTCTAAATTTAGAAATTATTTCAGCTTGGTCATGAGATTGTGTTTTTACTATAATTATCCATATTTATTATCATTTATTATTATTTTTTTCTCCATCTGAAAATGGCCTTCAGAACATATCAATAACTCCTAGTCAGATTATAGACACACCAAAGAAGGATGCCAGGGACCAGGATCATTGCCAAAATGAGGTGAGCTGCCTGGGCTACGTACTGTAATAGTTACCAAAGAAAATTGTGCTTGAAAAGAAGCCAAGGTTACAGAATTTCCACAGACTCCTTAGCATAACATCATTTTAATTTTAATTTTCTTCTGAAGAGATGTTAAAGGGGCAATGCCCCAGGCCACTGCCCCAGGCCACTGCCAGGGTTTCAATGCTTGCATAACATTGCCAACATACACTGGACGTGAAGTGCTTAGAAGTCATGGACATGAAGGCAAGGAAGTTTCTTCCCCAGAATCTCATTTTCACTTGGATGTAACACAAGGCATTATGGGGCATTCAAAATGTCAAAACTTTGAACAGACATTTCCTGAAAGTTGTTCACTGTCCTTCCTTTTGTTATTTTCACTGAACTCTTGAAGTTCCCTTCTGGTTGTTGCCATACTTTCTTACAGCCCAGGGTCTTCAGACACACTGCTTCTTCAGCCTGAGATATTCTAAAATTTGTATCTCATTTCCATTATATCATCATGTCTCAACTTTAGTGTCCCTTCTTCAGGACGCCTTCCTTTAATCTGGATTTGTCTGCATTTGTTTTAAAATCCTGAAGCCTTTTTATGAGAAGGAGTCATGAACTATACCCTGCCAGTCTCCTCTGTCCCTGGAATTCTCAGGGCCAGAATACTGGATTGTATGGTAGCTGTTCCCATCTCCAGGGCATCTTCCCAACCCAGGTCTCCTGCATTGCTGGCAGATTTTTTACCCTCTGAACCACCAGGGAAGCCCTCAGTTCAGTTCAGATCAATAGCTCAGTCATGTCCGACTCTTTGCAGTCCCATGAATCACAGCAAGCCAGACCTCCCTGTCTATCACCAACTCCCAGAGTTTACTCAAACTCATGTTCTTTGAGTTGGTGATGCCACCCAACTATCTCATCCTCTGTCGTCCCCTTCTCCTCCTGCCCCCAATCCCTCCCAGCATCAAGGTGTTTTCCAGTGAGTCAACTCTTTGCGTGAGGTGGCCAAAATATTGGAGCTTCAGCTTCAGCATCAGTCCTTCCAATGAACACCCAGGACTGGTCTCTTTTAAGATGAACTGGTTGGATCTCCTTGCAGTCCAAGGGACTCTCAAGAGTCTTCTCCAACACCACATTTCAAAAGCATCAATTATTCCGCTTTCAGCTTTCTTCACAGTCCAACTCTCACATCTATGCATGACCACTGGAAAAACCATAAAGCCCTAGAACTTAGCAAATAACATCAATATTTACTGAACTCTCACTAAATACAGGGCCTTCCGAAGTGTTGACAACCCACTCCAGTATTCTTGCCTGGAAAATTCCATGGATGGAGGCATCTGGTGGGCTACAGTCCATGGGGTTGCAAAGAATTGGACACAACCGAGAGACTTCACTTTCTTTCCCAAATGGCACTGGTAGTAAAGAACCTGCATGCCAATGCAGATACATAAGAGACATGGGTTCCATCCCTGAGTCCAGAAGTTCTCTTGGAGGAGGGCATGGCAACTCACTCCAGTATTCTTGCCTGGAGAATTCTATAGACAGAAGACAATTCTCTCCAGAGAATTTGATGGAGGAATAGGATCCGTAGGGCCTCAAGGAGTCAGACAGGACTGAAGAGACAGCCAGCATGTGCTCACACACTGCATATCAGATAATCATTAGCTCTTTAGTCTTTATTGCAACTTCATGAGGTAGATACTACCCCTTTATTATCCCCATTTCAAACTATGTATTAGATTCTGATTGGAGTTACTTGTCCAAGATGACAAGGCTAGTAAGAGGCAGGTAATTATTTCTTTGATGTGTGTTTTTACTAATCTGTACCTCCTTAAGAACAGAGACAAATGTCTGTTTGGTTCACCTTTGTGTATATCTCCAGACCTCGTACAATGGATATTTAATAAATATTTATTGGATGACTGAATTATACAGATAACATGATGGTGAGACTGTTTTATATGTATGTCAAAAAGTCATAGAATATATGAAACTTCTAAACGAGAATCACAGAATGTGTCTTTGGTTCTAGGTGTGGGAAATGAAAGATCTTCCCTCAGAGAAGTTCTGCATGTGGCATAATCTTAGAATAAGTATAGGTGTAGTATTAAAATAGAAAATAGTTGTGAAGTAGGTACTTATTGTCAGATTAATTATCTTACTAGAATTATTTTTATTCGTTCCTATCTTAAATTTTTGAAAAACATAAAAAAGTCCTCATATCAATTAAATAGGTAAATTAATACTGGGTTATCTAATTTGCTTTTGATTGAGTATTTTTGTTGCATAAGAAATAAATCAGATAGAGCAAAACTATTACAATGATCACAGTTATTATACAGAGAGGAAAATACAATCAGGAGGAGAGACAAGTGACTGAGTACAATGCAAACATATAATCACTATCAAAATTTGGCTATATTTATTTACTTGTTACCTAATACACTACTGAATTATCATCAAAATTGTTTCAATCAGTCTTTTCAATTGAGGGAACTGCACACCCTGAAATCTGTTCAAAATCGTGTGCTCAGAAATTTCTCAACCCAAGAATCAATGGTTTTAATCTGCATTTCCAGGAGGTTTATTATTTAAAAAAATGTTAACTATTTTTTTGTCAATGCTGATGTCAACATAATAGATTTCAAGTCTTCTTTGTGCTTGGTTAATGTTCAAAGGTAAGTAGAAAAAAGTCTTATTCATGCATAATTTTCTAAATAATACCATTTTCATGATATTTTGTCTAATTTTTGCTGCCAGGATGAGATGCAATAGTCTGAGAGAGTCCCACTAGTATGATTTGAAATTAGTTAACTAGTTAACCCTTTAGTTCCTTAAAGACTTATTGAAATTAGTCTTTAATTCCATTACTACTATTCTTGACAATAAGTAGACAATAAACACATATACACACATATACAAGTTTAAGCCATATATTATGTATATATATATATTATAAAATATGTTGTATTTTTGAAAATTTATTTTTAATATCTGCAAGAATCTGTTATATTGTTGTATGTATTATATGTAGCTTGATAGTGAAGTATTTACAGTCAGCTAATGTAGGAAGACTTATTTTTTTTTAAGCATTGAGTCCATCCCTGAGTATAATATGGTTTGTTTATTCATAACTTTTTATAGTTACTTCGATGTCATTTCAAAATTATTTTGTTAGATTTATACTTAAGTACCTTTGGTGATGATAGTGGTGATCTAGTCACTAGGTCATGTTTGACTCTTTCTACCCCACAGATTGTAGTTAACTCAGGCCCTTCTGTCCTCTCTCCATGGGATTTCCCAAGCAAGAGTACTGAAGTGGGTTATCATTTCCTTCTCAGGGTATCTTCCCAACCTAGGGATCAAACCCTGGTCTCCTGTATTGTAGGAAAATTCTTTACCAACTGAGCCACCAGGGAAGCCCCAAGTAACTCTGGGGACAATTATGTTATTCTATTTATACACTGTGGTTTTATATTTGATGTCAAGGAATGCTATTACTTTTGTTTCTGTGGATCTTTTTTCTGTTTGTTTTCTTCATTCAGCCAAACTTGTGGAACTCTGTATGTTTTCTAATATTTATTGATATAGTCATTTGAACTTTCTGTACACACAGTTGCATTTTCTACAAATAACAATACTGTTGTCTCTTTGTTTCCAAACCTAATGATTTTTTTTCTCATTGTTTGTTCTCTTACCCTACTGGTTAGGATGTCTAGAATAACTTTCATCACTAAATAGTTATGATTAATAATATATTTTCATAGCTTTTATCAAGCTTATCTTTTCACCTGATATTTAGTTCTTTATGTTTTTATTATATGCTGAATCTATTTATATTAATTTAATTTTTAAAACTGCATTTTTTGAAGCTTGCAAAATATTTCATTAAACTTTAACAGATAATCTGGAAAAATATAGACTTGATACCATGTTTGAAGGAGTAATAATCACACAAATGAGTGTCTATATGTGCCTTGCACATAGGAGATTCTCAGTAAACACTGATTTGTTGAACAAATGTATGAAATGTATTTTATTTTCTTCCTGATTGGAAAGTTATATATTTCATTTTAACATAAAAGTAACCAATATCTCTAGCATTCTGCCACATCAAAAGAACTTAAACTACTCTTCTCTCATAACTCACTACTTTAATTTGACCTTATTTTTCACATCAACATAATGAATCCTATCTCTAATTCCTTAAAGCTAATGAATGATTATTTAGGTTCCAATCTGATCACGGATTTTTAAATTTATCAGTTCTTTTCTTTATCCTGAGTTCCTTATTGATAGAATAAACACTTGATATTTAATTCGGTCCAGTAAATACCTTAAAAGTTGGACACGACTGAGCCACTGAACTGAACTGAAATACCTCAAACAACTAATAAATTAAATCAATATCTAAAAGAATTAAATTATTTCACATCTATTGAACTTTGTAAATTCCTTTACTGAAATTGCATTTAAATATTAATTAACTAATATTTTGAACATTATTTAGAAGTCAGAGCTTGCTCTGTGTGCCAATGTTCTAATGCTGTCCTAAAAGACAGAACTGCCTTCAACGAGCTTATTTACAATCAATTAAGAAAAGATAGCTGGTTAAAAAAGAATAATAACATATATTGTGTTTGATGATTATTCAGTTCAGTTCAGTTCAATTCAGTCACTCAGTTGTGTCTGACTCTTTGCGACCCCATGAATCACAGCATGCCAGGCCTCCCTGTCCATCACCAAATCCCGGAGTTTACTCAGAGTCGCATCCATCGAGTCAGTGATGCCATCCCGCCATCTCATCCTCTGTTGTCCCGTTCTCCTCCTGCCCCCATTCCCTCCCAGCATCAGGTTCTTTTCCAATCAGTCAACACTTCGCATGAGGTGGCCAAAGTACTGGAGTTTCAGCTTTAGCATAATTCCTTCCAAAGAAATCCCAGGGCTGATCTCCTTCAGAATGGACTGGTTGGATGTCCTTGCAGTCCAAGGGACTCTCAAGAGTCTTCTCCAGCACCACAGTTCAAAAGCATCAATTCTTCCCAAGCATGAATACTGGAGTGGGTTGCTATTTCCTCCTCTAGGGAATCTTCCTAACCCAGGGATTGAACTGGAGTCTGAAATTAGCTTCAGTTGAGTTCAGTTCAGTTCAGTCACTCAGTTGTATCCGACTCTTTGTGACCCCATAAATCGCAGCACACCAGACCTCCCTGTCCATCACCAACTCCCAGAGTTCACTCAGACTCACGTCCATCGAGTCAGTGATGCCATCCAGTCATCTCATCCTCTGTCGTCCCCTTCTCCTCCTGCCCCCAATCCCTCCCAGCATCAGAGTCTTTTCCAATGAATCAACTCTTNTCCTCTTCACTTTCTGCCATAAGGGTAGTGTCATCTGCATATCTGAGGTTATTGATAGTTCTCCCAGCAGGCAATCTTGATTCCAGCTTGTGTTTCTTCCAGTCCAGCATTTCTCGTGATGTACTTAGAGGAGAGAATAAAAGAACTAACAGATGTTGAGGTCAGAAAGGCATTAGCTTCTGAGATTTACAGACCTTGCTCCTAGGTAAGGTCTTCTGTGTTTAGAGGAGTTTAAGTTGAGAAGCAATTAGATGATTTTCACCAGTGCAATGAGATGATCTTTCATTCTAAAAACATGTTTCAGTTGTACATTTATAACATGTTAAGCCTGGGAAATATTTAAAGGGATATGAGCAGTAGATGCTTAGAGATATAATTTTGTAGCTCAAGGAGGAATCAGGGTTCCATCTGACTTCTTGTTGAAAAAATAAAAAGAAAGAGAAAAAAATGTAAGATGGGGACTCTATTAAACATATATATTTCTTAATTGTAGGATCCTTCAGAATACTTTGTGAATTTCCAACAGTACTAGAAAGTATACAGTGTTTAACAGAATTTTCCATGCTGAGAATCTCATTGGTAAATAATTCTACTAAAAGCACACTGTGAAATTCTAAGCAGCAGAATTTAATGCAATAGCATCAGTATTGCTCTCTTCAGACTGACTTCCTCCAAAACATTTTAAGAAGGTTTAAATCCTATTTGTAATTCTGATTATTTACTTCCTGCACTCAAAGTATTAAATGGTTCTTTATTGCTTCTAGGATAAATTCCAAAGTCTTATCTGAACTGAACTTTTTCTATTTATCTCATTTAATTCCACTATTCATACTTAAATGTGAGCATCTTCAGTCATATTGAATTAACTGAAATTTGTGAACTCACTCTGCTTTTCTTATATCTCCATAACTTTCATACCCTTTTACCTTTTTCTGAAATGACTTTCTCCTCCCTCCTTTGTTGACTAAGTGCTGTTCCTGGCTTCATATTCACACCTAGTCTTTCTGGGGAATATTTTCTATTTTTCCTCCACCCATTTCTAGAATGGTTTATGCTCTTCTCTTACAATCTCATGATTCCCAAGCATTCATTCTACCACATCAAAACTTTGCTAGTATTTTGCCTCAATAATATTTCTAAATTTTCCCTCAATAATATTAATTTTCTAGCACAGAATCTGATGCATACATGAAAAGAATATAGTGAATATAGTGAATAAGATAAGTAATATGTTCATAATTTTGTTTTCCTCTAAAAGTTTTGGTGAATGTTTTTGACTCCAACTTTAGAAACTGCTCATTTTTCATGAGTAACTGCCGTGTTAATATTTCTTGTCTATTTTCAATTCCAATGTTTTGTTTTGATTGGTAAAATAGCCTTGAAATAGTGTAGTTGAAAAAATTGAGAAATGAGCTCCCATCCATACTTAGCACATGCTTTGTCCTAAATTGTTTTATTAATATCAATGCACAGTGTTACTCAATTTTCTTTCCCCTTTGCACTACTATTAATCTTAGGAACCAGCTGTGAAAATCCAGTATTTAATTCAATTAAAACTTGACATGTTTTCTCTTTAATGTGATTATGTTATATATGATTATACATGTCACACTTACCTTGTAAATGATAACTGTTAAAAAAGTTGATCTAAACCTTATTAATTGATTTTATTTACTTTAAAATTTACAAATAAATAATTTTACAACACATTATATTTTTAATTGTATAATACCAATATAAATAAAGGTATTAGGAATGTGACAGACACATCTGCATAGTGTACTAATATCTATTGGGAATAGATGAATTTGGCAAACAATTAATATTAGATGTGTAAATATCCATCCATATACATTTCTCTAAAGAAGCTCAAATTCCAGGCAGATATCAGTACTGTATTATTGTTTAACTTGTCTAATCTAATTTCAGAGATGGATAGATTAATTTAAAAAACAACTTGGTTAAGTATATTATTGGCTAGTTGCCATTTTTAAATGGTCCCAAATAATTTTTTTGATGGGAATTCTGTTAACTAGTGTGCATTAAATTGAAGGCACTTAAGTCATGAAGACTTTCAGTTAGTTTAATAAGGAAGATTAAAATGTTATAGCATTACATGTATAATATTAATGAATCTTCAATAATTATGTCTTTTAAAGGACTGAATAAACATGCTCTAAAGAAAGAAGGCAAACAAGATTATAATAAAAAATTTATGAATTTAATAGATAAGGTTGGTGAAATATATATGTACACTTATATATAAATATATATATTGAGTAATAGTTACATATGATGTATATATCATGATATATACATATATTCTATATATATTTCTATATCATCCATGTATTTATATATCATTTTTATCCTTTCTTATACAATATTTAACACTATTTTAATGTATTGAAATAACTTCAGTAAAATATTAATTTAAAAAATTGTTGGGAGTAACCTGGTGGCCAAATGATTCACTCCAAGCTTTCACTGTCTTGGCACAGGTTCAATCCCTGGTGAGGGAACTGAGATTCTATAAAATGAATGGCATAGCTAAAAAAAATTATAATAAATAAAAGTATAAAATAAAATATTGTTAAGTTAGATTTCATTATCAAATTTTAAATAATTAAAAATACAAAATAAATTACCTTATATGTTGTAGATCCTAAATATTTCCAAATTTTTGTTTTTAACCCTAGAAATAACTTGATATTAAAATCTGAAATGTACTTAGTAAAAAAATTCTTGATGAATGAGTATACAAATTGTAGTACAGAATGTAATGCTCACCAATAGAGTTCTGTTCGAGAACTGCTAATGGATAGAACAACATTGAAGAATCTCAAAAGTATCATGCTAAATGAAAGGGGACAAACCAAAAACTTACATACATCATTAATCCACTTATATGACATTTTGGGGAAAGGTAAAATATAGGTTAAAAAAAACAGATCAGTAATTTCCAGGAGTTGATTTCAGGGGAGATGTAGACTACAAAGAGACCACCGTGAGGGAATTTGGGAACTTGAGAGTTCTTTATCTTGACTGTGGTGGTGTTTATTATATGACTGCATGCATATGTCTAAACTCATAAAACTGTTCATCAAAGAGAATTAGCTCTACTGTGCATAAATAAAAAGCAAGCTTAGCATATAGGACCATCACTACAAATAACCTATTACTTTCATCCAAATAGTTACTAACCGTATTCTTCTTTAAACTTTATTTATGCTACAACTTCTCGAACAAAATACAAAATTCCATTCATTTGATAAATATACTTTAGGTACTTTGATAGGAAAAAAAAAAAGAAAGTGAAGGGTAAACCTATTATATTTTAAATTATCATTTGGAATGAAGGCTTTGCATCTGATACTTTTTTTTTTTTTTTTTCCTTCTCAGGTGTACATGAGTTCCCAATCTTGAACCCCCCCCCACCTCCCACCCCATATCAACTCTCTGTCACACAATAATGTCATATGGTGATTTAAAGATAGATTTATTTCAATGATAAATTCAGTGATTTTCTCATCTTTTGAGTTTCCTCTCTTTATTCCATATCTTAAGTTAATGCACTAGAGTCTCACTCCTAAGGAGAAGAATGCTTGCACATTTTATTATTTGCACATCCAATTCTCCTATCATTGATGCTCCCAGTCTATCTTATATATTTAAAAATAGAAATTCCCATTAAACAATCTTTGGGCTCCCCTGATAACTCAGTTGGTAAAGAATTCACCTACAATGCAGGAGACTCCACTTAGATTCTTGGGTGGGGAAGATCCACTGGAGGAGAGAAAGGCTACCCTCTCTAGTACCCTGGCCTAGAGAATTCCATAAGTACATGGGGTTGCAAGTAGTCAGACATGACTGAGCAACTCATTTTCAACAATCTTTCTCTAACTACAACAGACATTTACTACAAAAGAAATGTGTTTATTGTAGGTTATTAATAATTGCTTAATTTTTATTTTAGAAGTAGCAATTTTATTTTACTTATTACCTGAAGGGAACTTGTAGTCATTCTGAATCAGTATGATTACTCTACTTAGTTTTCATTCCAATCTCAAAGACAGGTAATGCCAAAGAAAATTCAAACTGCCATACAATTGTGCTCATTTCACATGGTAGCAAGGTGTGCTCAAAATCCTTCAAGCTAGGCTTCAATAGTACGTGAACCAATAATTTCCAAATGTACAAGCTGGATTTAGAAAAGTAGAGGAACCAGAAATCAAATTGCCTACATCCACTGGATGATAGAAAAAGCAAGGGAATTCTAGAAAAAACATCTACTTCTGCTTTATTGACTACACAAAATCTTTTGACTGTGTGGATCACAACAAATGGAGAAACACAGTCAAAAGATTTTGTGTAGTCAATAAAGCACAAGACCACCTTACCTATCTCCTGAGAAAACAGGACACTCTTGTCTGCTGTGTTCAGGGTAAGAAGCAACACTTAGAGTTGGAGATGGAACAGCAAACTGATTCAAAATTGAGAAAGGAGTTCATCAAGGCTCTATATTGCCACCCTGTTAATTTAATTTGTATGCATCATGTGAAATGCCAGGCGTTCATGACTCACAAGGCATTCATGACTCACAAGCTGGAATCAAAAGAGGAGAAATATCAGCAACCTCAGATATGCAGGTGATACCACTCTAATGGCAGAAAGTGAAGAGGAACTGAAGAGCCTCATGATGAGCATGAAAAAGGAGAGTGGGAAGCCAGCTTAAAACTCAACATTCAAAAACAAAAAACAACCAAGAAACTAAGATCGCAGCATTCAGTCTAATCATTTAATGGCAAATAGTTGGAGAAAAAAATGGAAACAGTGACAGATTTTCTATTCTTGGGCTCCAAAATGGCCGTGGACAGTGACAGAAGTCATGAAATTCAAAGACACTTGGTCCTTGGAAGGAAACCTGTGATAAACCTAGACAGCATATTAAAAAGCAGAGACATCACTTTGTTAACAAAGGTCTGTCTTATCAAAGCTATGGTTTTTCCAGTAGTCATGTATGGATGTGGGAATAGGACTATAAAGAAAGTTGAGTGCTGAAGAATTGATGCTTTTGAATTGTGGTGCTGGAGAAGATGAGTAGTCTGGATTGTAATGAGATCAAACCAGTGAATCCTAAAAGAAACCAGTCCTGAACATTCATTGGTAGGACTGATGCTGAAGCTGAAGCTCCAATACTTCATCTACTTAATGTGAAGGGCCCATTTATTGGAAAAGACCCTGATGCTGGGAAAGACTGAGGGCATGAGAAGAGGGTGACAGAGGATGAGATGATTAGATGGAATCACTAACTCAGTGGGCATGAGTTTGAGCAAGCTCCCAGAAATAGAAAAAGGGAAGCCTGGTGTGTGGCAGTTCATGGGGTCACAAGGAGTCCGACATCATCTAGTGACTGAACAACATTGATGACAAGAACCTACTTCATGTCAGGCACAGTTTCATATCATGGAAATGAATAATAGAACTTGAACTCTGCTCTCTAGGAACCAAGAGATATAAAGTAATTTCTTTATACGAAATAGATAATTATGTGAAAGTTCATAGAAGGGAAAGATGATCTTGGCTTCAGGATTTAAGATTTTAGAGATGTGGCAATGAATATGGGTCTTGAATGATGGGTATATGTTTGCTATGATAATATAGCATGGCTAAGGAGGTGGCAGTAGAGAAAAGAGCACATGGAAAAGATATGTTGTGGCAGAAGATTAAACAAGATAGTCAAGTGTAAAATGGAAATAATTTAGACTACTTTGACGGCAGTGCACTAAGTGCAGATGGCTGCGGCTGGCGCAATAAGCACAGCCGAGAGGAGCTACCCAGCATCCGAGGCCAGGCATGGCGGCCGAGGCCAGGGACAGCAGCCGGGAGGGGCAACCCCATGCCCGAGGCCAGGGGCAGCAGCTGGGAGAGGCAACCCCATGCCCGAGGCCAGGGGCAGCATCTGGGAGAGGCAACCCCATGCCCGAGGCCAGGGGCAGCAGCTGGGAGAGGCAACCCCATGCCCAAGGCCAGGGCAGTGGCTGGGAGGAGCAACCCCACGTACAATGAGCGGAGGCTACGAGGGCACAGGAGGGCCTAGAGGAGTCATCCCATGTTGAAGGTCAGGAAGGGCGGTGGTGAGGAGATACAGCTCATCCAAGGTAAGGAGCAGCAGCTGCCCTTTGCTGGAACAGCCGTGAAGAGATATTCCATGCCCAAGGTAAGAGAAACTCAAGTAAGATGGTAGGTGTTGCAAGAGGGCATCAGAGGGCAGACACACTGAAACCATAGTCACAGAAAACTAGCCAATCTAATCACACTGGGACCACAACCTTGTCTAACTCAATGAAACTAAGTCATGCCTGCGGGGCGACCCAAGATGGCCGGGTCATGGTGGAGAGGTCAGACAAAATGTGGTCCACTGGAGAAGGGAATGGCAAACCACTTCAGTATTCTCGCTTTGAGAACCCCATGATCAGTATGAAAAGGCAAAAATGATGATAGGATACTGAAAGAGGAACTCCCCAGGTCAGTAGGTGCCCAATATGCTACTGGAGATCATTGGAGAAATAACTCTAGAAAGAATGAAGGGATGGAGCCAAAGCAAACACAATAACCAGCTGTGGATGTGACTGGTGATAGAAGCAAGGTCCGATTCTGTAAAGAGCAATATTGCATAGGAACCTGGAATGTCAGGTCCATGAATCAAGGCAAATTGGAAGTGGTCAAACAGGAGATGGCAAGAGTGAATGTCGACATTCTAGGAATCAGCAAACTAAAATGGACTGGAATGGATGAATTTAACTCAGATGACCATTATTTCTACTACTGCGGGTAGGAATCCCTTAGAAGAAATGGAGTAGCCACCATGGTCAAAAAAAGAGTCCAAAATGCAGTACTTGGATGCAATCTCAAAAATGGCAGAATGATCGCTGTTTGTTTCCATGGCAAACCATTCAGTATCACAGTAATCCAAGTCTATACCCCAACCAGTAATGCTGAAGAAGCTGAAGTTGAACAGTCCTATGAAGACCTACAAGACCTTTTAGAACTAAAACCTAAAAAGGATGTCCTTTTCATTATAGGGGATTGGAATGTCAAAGTAAGAAGTCAAGAAACACCTTGAGTAACAGGCAAATTTGGCCTTGGATTACGGAATGAAGCAAGGCAAAGACTAATAGAGTTTTGCCAAGATTATTCACTGGTGATAGCAAACACCCTCTTCCAATGACACAAANAACCTAAAAAGGATGTCCTTTTCATTATAGGGGATTGGAATGTCAAAGTAAGAAGTCAAGAAACACCTTGAGTAACAGGCAAATTTGGCCTTGGATTACGGAATGAAGCAAGGCAAAGACTAATAGAGTTTTGCCAAGATTATTCACTGGTGATAGCAAACACCCTCTTCCAATGACACAAATAAGACTTTACATATCAACATCACCAGATGGTCAACACCAAAATCAGATTGATTATCTTCTTTGCAGCCAAAGATGGACAAGCTCTATACAGTCGACAGAAACAAGACCAGGAGCTGACTGTGGCTCAGATCATGAACTCCTTATTACCAAATTGAGACTCAAATTGAAGAAAGTAGGGAAAACCACTAGACCATTCAGGTATGACCTAAATCAAATCCCTTATGATTATACAGTGGAAGTGAGAAATAGATTTAAGGGCCTAGATCTNTTCAGGTACTGGAATCAAGTGACAAGCCATGACCCACTGCTCAAAGTGCCCACAGACACGCATGCATGATCACAGAGACATTTGACTTGAGAGTCTCTGGAAAGCATATGTGCTGGCCAGGTAGCCCTGTGCCCACCACTCCCAGTCACCTTACCTGCCTGTCTATGGAAGCATTGGAGGCTGGAACTCCAGACGGAGTGAGGGAAGACTCAGGCGCGAGTTTGTATTGCCTGTTATTGTTGCTAATGGCCTGGGAAGTCTGTGTGTCTGTCTTGCAGGGAAAGAGCTGGTGAAGTCATGACGTGGAGGACAGTAACACTCACCCAGTATACCATGCGCCCCTTCATGGCCCAACTCCACGTAACTAGTTCTGTGCAATATACCACATGCAGAAGTGACCTGTGTCATTTCTGGGCTGAAGCCACTGGTGGAGCCACCATTGGTCTGGGTCCCCGAAAGACAATGTCAAAATAGAGGCCCCACTGTGACCCATGACGAACAGGTAGTGTGAGCAAGTCAGCAAGAAATAAGTCTTTATGTCAGACCACCATAATCTGGAGGTTAATTTGTTGCTGCAGCATAACCTCGCTTATCCTAATACATGTGCCGTGACTGGCAGGAAAGGTTTTCTCAGCTTCACAAGCTTCAGGTGGGAGCCACAGACCACAGCCCTAGTCCCATCCCTCTAAGCTGAAACCTCAGAAAAAGCACACGCCTTCCCTGGGCTTAGGTTCCCCAGCTACTCCATTTTTATCCTACAAATTAGAACGTTCATATTATTCAACATATAGGGGGAAAGACAGGTGCTGCTTACTAATTCAGGAGGGCAGAGGTGAGTGCTCGCCTCTGACTTGAACCCTCCTGGCCTTTTATTTCCCCAGGTGTCCCTGCTGGGGCTCTGAATCATCCATGGTTTCTAGGGCTGGGCTTGAGATGGAAATAAAGGAGCCAGGGGACCCAGGTACTTTAAGAGCATTCCTTTATCACTGGACTCCGGTGTCAGGGGTCAAGAAGGGAAGGGCTCGTTCACTCCCCACTGTCACAGCTTCAGCCTCATCTACAGGGGCCAGCCTGAGACCCCAAGCCCCTTGCTGAGGGGGCCTTTTAATGCTGACCTTGACCCCAGCCTGCTTTGGAGATCCTCACCCCCCAAAGAGCCACACTCAGTGCTGGATCCACCCCACTCAGCACATGCTGTCAGAGGCGTCCTTCCCCAGATGAGAAGGGCCAGGCTGAGGCCAGGGCACCTCTGAGGTCCCAAGGGCATCGGCAGGACAGACCCGGCACATGTAGGAATCTGGGGCTACAGGGAGCACTGAGCTTTACTTACAAACGTGTCACAGAATCCCCTCACCCCAACCCCAGGGTCCCCTTCTGTGTCCCCAGAAAGGAGACAGGCCAGAGCCCACGCACTGGCTCAGCCTAGCAAGGAAGGTGGGGCCTGAGTCCACCTCCAGCCAAGACTGGGCAAGGCTCCCCTCGCGTGGGCACCCCTGCCAGAGGGGAGAAGCTGAAACGATGGCAGGAGCACCATTCACCTCCAAGTGGCCAGTCCTCAGGGCTTCGGCTGGGGGGAGTGGGGCCGGGGCATGGAGGAGGGCTCTGACCAGACTGGGGTCGGGGGTGGGACCCGCGCTGGCACAGCCTAGGGAATGAAGAGAAAGGTGTCAAAGGGGGCCTCTTTGGGATGGGATCCCCCCATACGCAGCCTCATTCCCTTCTGGATCTCAGAGTTGGGGTCAGCTTCCAGGGCACGGTGGGGTAGCCAGTGGGGAGCAGTGGAGACTGGAGAGGTGCTGGGGGTCAGGGCCAGGGAGATGGGAGCCCACAGAGAGAGTCTTCCAGGTTCTGCACCCCACCTCAATCCCTTCCCCAGAGACTCTGCAGTTCCCAGGCTGCTCCAAGATGTCTGTCCCTCCCAGGGCACCCTAGACATACCAGGTGAGGAGAGCCGGTGGCTGACAGCTTCTGATGGTGGGCCTCAGAGGTGACACTGGACCAGAGGTCCAGGGTCTTGGGGGCTGAGCTTTTCTCAGACTTCGGAGGGATAATGTCCCAGCCCAGCAGGCAGTGCTGTGGAGAGCAAGGGATTAAGGTGCCTCACTGGCGTGGGTCTCCCCACTGACCAGGCAATCCCAGGGAGGGGCTGCACCTCTCCTCCGGGACTGGCAGCCTCCTCTAGGATGGGCTGTGTCCCCCATGAAGGTGGAGGGACCCCCCCCAGCAAATAATCACAGTGTCTCCCATGACTGAGGCTCCCCCAGGGCAGAGGTCTGTGTCCATCACTGTTCCCCTGGGCCTCCCTTTCCTAATCCTGTGGACCCAAACCAGAGATGGGCGGAGGGCAGGCTGTGGATGCTGATGGAGCACATCCTGTGTGCCAGGCTCTGCTCCAGGCCCCTAACAAGTACTGACTCACTGACCTGGCCCCCACTCACTCCATAAACCTGAGGACATTACACTGGATCCATTTTACAGATGAGCAAACTGACTTTCCTCAGTACTCCTTCTCCTCGCTTCCACTCCAGCATCCCCGGCCTCAACTGGGAGTGAGTGGGGTCCCCACTGACCCTTGTCCTACCCAGGAGACACAAAGGGTGGCTCTATGGGGGAGGCATCATGGAAGTATAAGACCCCAAGTTCTACCTGGCTGACCATGGAAAAGGCACCTCCCCTCTGCCTGTCTCCTCATCTATAAATTGGAATAACAGCAAGACCTGCACTCTCTGGAGAAGGAAATGGCAACCCACTCCAGTATTCTTGCCTGGAGAACACACGGATAGAGGAGCCTGGCAGGCTACAGTCCACGCAAGCATTGGACACGACTGAGCGACTAAACCACCACCACTGCACTCTCTGTTGCTTGACCCCACAAGATAAACCCCCTGAGGACTGTACACACAGCACACAAAAGCATGAGAAATCAGACCCTTCTGCATTATGCCAGCTCATGGGAGAGGGGGGTGGGTGGGGAGCCTGGCCTCCATCAGGGAATAGGAACAGCACAGGTGACGTGAGTGGCCCAGTCTGAACTCCAGAGACTGGGGTCCTTGAGCCCAGCGTCGCTGTGTGGCTCTGGGACAGTCCTGGCCCTCTCTGGGCTTTAGGACACATCCGAGGACTTGGGCCAGACAGGGGGCAGCCCTACCCCATCCTCACCCGGGGCAGCGCCAGCGTGTCGGAGGCGTCGAAGCTCTTCCGCCGATGGATGCGGTGCCGGTGCGGGGGATCCAGGACTGACAGTGGGATGCTCACCCTGGGGGTGGCGACAGTGGGGGCGCTCCTGCAGGTCTCTCCAGGCTGCGATGCTGGACCTGCCCCCAAGACCACGGGCCCCGGGCTCTGCTCCCCTCTGCCACCGCCCCTGTGACTCCCCTTCGTGTCCTGCCCACTCGGGCCGCTCACCTGACCTGCGCTGGCTCCACCAGGGTCCCCGCACCTCGCTGGGCCCGTGGCTTCCTGCACAGGCGGCAGGGGGTGCCAGGATCTGCAGGCACCAGAAACAGACGCCGGTTGACACGGTAACAGTACACGCCTGTGAGACCAGAGAGGAGCAGAAGTCCCTCCTCAGCCGGGGAACCTGGACCCCCTGGACCCCAACCACACAGGCCCACCAGCCCCTGCACAGCCCCAGTGGCCACATTCACAGGCTTGCCCACGTGTACACGGAGCATGCACACACACATGTACTCACACACAATGACACTGAGCACCGCTTTCTACTCAAGCATGACACACGCGTGCACCCATGCTGGTATCTTCATACATTCAAGGGTCATCTGTGCACACTCAGAGCACTGCTTCATATAGTCACATTTGTGGACATGTACGGTGTGTCTATACTTGTAATCATACACACAGTGCACACGCATATATGTCCATGTGAACACACCTCACACACACATATACATACATGGATACAAACACTATACGTTGCATGAACAAACCCACAACATAGACTCAGATGCTCACATGACTGAGCCGGAACCCCCCCACCTCAGATGACCCACATGCAGAGAGGAGAGGAAGGGGGTNTGTCCATGTGAACACACCTCACACACACATATACATACATGGATACAAACACTATACGTTGCATGAACAAACCCACAACATAGACTCAGATGCTCACATGACTGAGCCGGAACCCCCCCACCTCAGATGACCCACATGCAGAGAGGAGAGGAAGGGGGTAGGGGGCATGTGGGAAGCAAGGCGGCTGGGGAGGCTGGCAGTGAGTGCACAGGGCTGGCCCTACTCCCCATGAGGCCAGGCCTCAGTTCACCCCCACCCCCTAGCCAGGGCTCACCATGCCCTGTCGGGACACCAGGCTCCCACCCTGAGTCCTCAACACTCAGCTGCCTCCCCAGGCCCTCAGGCCTTGGCTGGGCTCTGGGGTAACCAAGTGTTTACACTCACATTCGTGGTCCCCCTCCACAGCATCACTCTCCTGCAGGCCTAGGAAGTGGGGTCTGTGAGAGCGAGAGGGTGAGCAGGCCAGAGCAAGAGGGCGAGCAGGCCTGAGCCTCCCTGCCCACCCTGTGCCTGCCCCTGCTCACTCAGGGCCACTGCAAATACACTCCTCCTTGTTGGCTTCCCGGAACTTCTGCAGCTTCGAGAAGAAGGCCTCAGGCTTGCTGGTGACGGGAAAGGTGTTGTCCAGGGACCCTGAGGGGACAACACACAAAGGAGCTGCTGTGTGGCCAAGACTCAGGGGGTGCTCGGCACTGGCGATCCAGGCCACTGAATTGCGTACAGACCTGGAGGGGTCCCTCAACTCACGTGACACATGCATGCCCAATCGTCTGTGCAAAAAGTATTTATAGAGCGCCTGCTACAAACNACACAAAGGAGCTGCTGTGTGGCCAAGACTCAGGGGGTGCTCGGCACTGGCGATCCAGGCCACTGAATTGCGTACAGACCTGGAGGGGTCCCTCAACTCACGTGACACATGCATGCCCAATCGTCTGTGCAAAAAGTATTTATAGAGCGCCTGCTACAAACCAGACACTGTTCCAGGTGCTGGAGAAAGAACGGCAACCTAGACAAAGCCCCCACCCTTTTGAGGCTTACGTTCTAATGTGGCCACAAACCAGTCGCTAAAGANTTCTGAAGGAGATCAACCCTGGGATTTCTTTGGAAGGAATGATGCTAAAGGTGAAACTCCAGTACTTTGACCACCTGATGTGAAGAGTTGACTCCTTGGAAAAGACTCTTATGCTGGGAGGGATTGGGGGCGAGAGGAGAAGTGGATGACAGAGGATGAGATGGCTGGATGGCATCACTGATTCGATGGACGTGAATCCGAGTGATCTCTGGGAGTTGGTGATGGACAGGGAGGCCTGGCATGCTGCGATTCATGGGGTCGCAGAGAGTCAGACACGACTGAGCAACTGAACTGAAGTGAACTGAAAGAAGAAGGAAATATAACTGTATTAGTAATTTAGAAAGTACTAGAAAATCTAGTAATAATTTGTTGACTTAGAATAAAAGAAATTTATTTTCATCATTATATTAATATTGCAAATATTTATCCTGGGTTTCAATTGTCCAGTGTATGGAATGGAGTGTGTCCAGTGTATGGAATGAAGTGTGGCCAATTTATTGGTAAAATGGCATACAAATTATGGGAGTATGTGTATTTCTAAGTGGCTGTAGGTTGACAAATGGAGTGTTTCCTGCCCTGTCAATAAAACAAAGATGTCACAGTCATCAGGGATTCCAGTCATCAGTACAAGTTGGTGAGCCCTAAGGGCACTCAGGAAAGAGAAGAGTTCGTGAGATCCAGCAGTCATCAGGACTTTAGCCAATCTCTACAATGAGCCTCAGGAAGTTCAGGATGGGATATGAAAAAACACAGGGTACTGATCCAGGATAGCTGATATGCATATGAAAGGAATAATTTCAGTGAGCCTAGGCTCTGGCATCTTTGCATATATAGGAAAAAGCTAAATTCCTTAACCTATGGTATCTGATTTTTTTAACAATAATCTTTTATGTTCAGACTACCTGCACTCTGTTACAAAATTTCTATATAACCTGGCTCCTCTCCTCACCTTCTTGGAGCAGTTTTCTCAGGGTTAATTGAGATGCTGTCTCTTGGGCTTGAAATACTAAAAATTTCCAAGAAAAGAAAAAAAAAAAAACTCACAACTTTTAGGTTGTGATTATTTTCTAAGTCTATGAAGTAATAAAGAATAAGTTAATGATTATTGTATGTGGCTGATATACGATTTAATTCTAGATGTTTATATCATAGATTGCTAAACATTCTAAGGAAAAATAACCCAAACATTTGCAAATTTATACCCTTCTCTGGGCAAGTTACTGTCTTAATTTTCACCGAGTTAGAAAACAAACAAAATCTAACCCTTCCTTCCTGAGAGTTGGCAATATAGTTAATAAAAGTCATTAGAATATGTTCAAGAAAAGGCAACCGATTGTTAAAGCCATATTTATGTCGCATATGGAGAACTGAGAGATTTCATTGATAAGGGGATGACATATGATGCTAGAATATGAAATTGTAGTTCCCTTGCTGAAAAAAAAAGCTAAGAAAAAATTTGAATTATATCTGTCATATTTAAAAGCAGAGTTATTTTTTATTTCTTTAATGACTAACTCCCCTAACATATTTTGATATTCATAAAAATCATTCACACTATTCAATTCATGCTAAAAATCTTTACCTTATCTTTTAAATAATATTTCTCAAAATATTATCACACCAAAGAGAAGTGGAATGAAATGAAAGGTTGTTGCTGAACAACAAAAGATGTGCTGGGATTCTTGGCCTCTGGAGGAGAATTCAATCCAGGGCTAGAGACGAGGCTTCATTGTTCAGAGCTTTTGTGTAATAAAGTTTTATTAAAATATAAAGAGATAAAGAAAGCTTCTGACATAGACAGAAGTGGGCAGAAAGAGTGCCCCACCCCCAATCAACAGTGTTAGCAAGGGAGTTATATACTCCCCCAATTAGTTATTACAATGAATCAAAAGAATGTCCAGAGGATGCAAAGATCTTACGAGACTCTCTCACAATCCACATTTCAAGATAACAGAATTAGCCAGAAGGCCGGCAGGAAGGAGAAATGGTCCTCAAGCAGGATACATTCAGTTCAGTTTGGTTCAGTTCAGTCGCTTAGTCGTCTCCGACTGTTTGTGACCCCATGAATCACAGCACTCCAGGCCTCCCTGTCCATCACAACTCCCAGAGGTCACGCAAACTCATGTCCATCGACTAGTGATTCCATCCAGCCATCTCATCCTCTGTCGTCCCCTTCTCTTCCTGTCCCCAACCCCTCCCAACATCAGGGTCTTTTCCAATGAGTCAACTCTTCACATCAGGTGGTCAAAGTACTGGAGTTTCAGCTTTAGCATCATTGCTTCCAAAGAACACCCAGGACTGATCTCCTTCAGAATGGACTGGTTGGATCTCCTTGCAATCCAAGGGACTCTCAAGAGTCTTCTCCAACACCGTGGTACAAAAGCATCAATTCTTCAGCGCTCAGCTTTCTTCACAGTCCAACTCTCACATCCATACAGGACCACTGGAAAAACCATACACTTGACCAGATGGACCTTTGTTGGCAAAGTAATGTCTCTGCTTTTTAATATGCTGTCTAGGTTGGTCATAACTTTCCTTCCAAAGAGTAAGCCTCTTTTCATTTCATGGCTGCAATCACCATCTGCAGGGATTTTGGAGCCCCAAAGAGTAAAGTCTGACTCTCTTTCCATTGTTTCCCCATCTATTTCCCATGAAGTGATGGGACCAGATGCCATGATTTTATTTTTCTGAACGTTGAGATTGAAGCCAACTTTTTCACTCTCCTCTTTCATTTTCATCAAGTGGCTTTTTAGTTCCTCTTCACTTTCTCCCATAAAGGTGTTGTCATCTGCATATCTGAGGTTATTGATATTTCTCCCAGCAATCTGGACTCCAGCTTGTGTTTCTTCCAGTCCAGCATTTCTCATGGTGTATTCTGCGTATAAGTTAAATAAGCAGGATGACAATATACAGCATTGATGTACTCCTTTTCCTATTTGGAACCAGTCTGTTGTTCCATGTCCAGTTCTAGCTGTTGTTTCCTGACCTGCATATAGGTTTCCCAAGAGGCAGGTCAGGTGGTCTGGTATTCCCATCTCTCTCAGAATTTTCCACAGTTTATTGTGATCCACGCAGTCAAAGGTTTTGACATAGTCAATAAAGCAGAAATAGATGTTTTTCTGGAACTCTCTTGCTTTTTCCATGATCTAAATGATGTTGGCAATTTGCTCTCTGGTTCCTCTGCCTTTTCTAAAACAAGCTCGAACATCTGGAAGTTCACAGTTTATGTACTGCTGAAGCCTATCTTTGAGAATTTTGAGCATTACTTTACTAGTGTGTGAGATGAGTGCAATTGTGCAGTCGTTTGAGCATTCTTTGGCATCACCTTTCTTTGGGATTGAAATAAAAACTGAACCTTTCCTGTCCTGTGGCCACTGCTGAGTTTTCCAAATTTACTGGCATACTGAGTGCAGCACTTTCATAGCATCATCTTTCAGGATTTGAAATAGCTCCCCTGGAATTCCATCACCTCCACCAGCTTTGTTTCTAGTGATGCTTCCTAAGGCCATTTGACTTCATATTCCAGGATGTCTGGCTCTAGATGAGTGATCACACCATCGTGGTTATCTGGATCCTGAAGATTTGTTTTGTACAGTTTTGTGTATTCTTGCCAACTCTCCTTAATATCTTCTGCTTCTGTTAGGTCCATACCATTTCTGTCCTTTATCAAGCCCATCTTTGTATGAAATATTCTCTTGGTATTTCTGATTTTCTTGAAGACATCTCTAGTCTTTCCCATTCTGTTGTTTTCCTCTATTTCTTTACATAGATCGCTGAGGAGGACTGTCTTCTCTCTCCTTGCTATTCTTTGGAATTCTACCTTCAGATGCTTATATCTTCTCTTTTCTCCTTTGCTTTTCGCTTCTCTTGTTTTCACAGCTATTTCTAAGGCCTCCCTGGTGGCTCAGATGTTAAAGTGTCTGCCTGCAATGCGGGAGATCTGGATTCAATTCCTGGGTTGGGAATATCTCTGGAGAAGGAAATGGCAATCCACTCCAGCACCCTTGCCTGGAAAATTTCATGGACGAAGGAGCCAGATAGATAGGCTATAGTCCATGGGGTCGCAAAGAGTCGGACACGACTGAGTGACTTCACTTTTACTTTCTTTTCGCAGCTATTTGTAAGGCCTCCCCGGACAGCCATTTTGCTTCTTTGCATTTCTTTTCCATGGGGATGGTCTTGGTCCCTGTGTGCTGTACAATGTCATGAACCTCCATCCATAGTTCATCAGGCACTCTGTCTATCAGATCTAGTTCTTTAATCTATTTCTCACTTCCACTGTATAGTCATAAGGGATTTGATTTAGGTCATACCTAAATGGTCTAGTGGTTTTCCCTACTTTCTTCAATTTAAGTCTGAATTTGGCAATTGTCACCCTGAGCCACAGTCAGCTCCCAGTCTTTTTTTTTTTTTTTTTCTGACTGTATAGAGATTCTCCATGTTTGGCTGCTAAGAATATAATCAATCTGATTTTGGTATTGACCATCTGGTGATGTCCATGTGTAGAGTCTTCTCTTGTGTTGTTGGAAGAGGGTGTTAGTTATGGCCAGTGTGTACTCTTGGCAAAAATCTATTAGCCTTTGCCTTGCTTCATTCCGTACCCCAAGGCCAAATTTGCCTGTTACTCCAGGTGTTTCTTGACTTCCTACATTTGCATTCCAGTACCTTATAATGAAAAGGACATCTTTTTGGGTTGTTAGTTCTAAAAGGTCCTGTAGGTCTTCCTAGAACCATTCAACTTCGGCTTCTTCAGTGTTACTGGTTGGGGCATAGACTTGGATTACTGTGATACTGAATGATTTGCCTTGGAAACGAACAGAGATCATTCTGTCGTTTTTGAGACTGCATCCAAGTACTGCATTTCGGACTCTTTTGTTGACCATGATGGCTCCTCCATTTCTTCTAAGGGATTCCTGCCCTTCTAAGGATTCCTGCAGTAGTATATATAATGGTCATCTGAGTTAAATTCACCCATTCCAGTCCATTTTAGTTTGCTGATTCCTAGAATGTCGAGAATGTTTTCTCTAGCCATCTCCTGTTTGACCACTTCCAATTTGCCTTGATTCATGGACCTAACATTCCAGGTTCCTATACAATATTGCTTTTTATAGCATCAGACCTTGCTTCTATGACCAGTCATATCCACAGCTGGGTATTGTTTTTGCTTTGTCCCCATCCTTTCATCCTTTCTGGAGTTATTTCTCTACTGATCTCTAGTAACATATTGTGCACTTAATGACCTGGGGAGTTCCTTTTTCAGTATCCTATAATTTTGCCTGTTCATACTGTTCATGGGGTTCTCAATGCAAGAATACTGAAATGGTTTGCCATTCCCTTCTCCAGTGGACCACATTCCATCAGACCTCTCAGCATAACCCATCCATCTGGGTGGCCCCACACGGCATGGCTTAGTTTCATTGAGTTAGACAAGGCTGTGGTCCATGTGATCACATTGGCTAGTTTTCTGTGACTATTGTTTCAGTGTGTCTGCTCTCTTGTGCCCTCTTGCAACACCTACTGCCTTACTTGGGTTTCTCTTACCTTGGACGTGGGGTATCTCCTCACCACTGCCCCTCCTGACCTTCAACGTGGAGTAGCTCTCCTAGGTCCTCCTGCTCCTGTGAAGCCACTGCATGTAACCCTTAGTACAGAGTCCAAACCAAGTTGTTAGTTGTGTAATCATCAATTCCAGGCTTAAAGTTAAAAGCATTTTTTGTGACTAATACCAAGGAATGTAGAGGAAAAAAAAAAAAGTTTGTCCCTTCCTCCTCCTTGAAAATTCCAGACCCCTCTCTCCTTGGCGATTCCCGGACTTCTTATCAACCTACCTAGGAATTGACTCTCTCAGGAACAGAACAGAATGAAAGAGAATGGAATGTAGAGTTTGGCTGTGGGCCATTTCTTATAATGTACTCTTTTATGGAGTTAGACATGCAAATGAAGAGAGAACCACTAAAAAAAAGAAAAAAAAAAGCCATAAAAGAAGCAATAATAAAGTACCTTTTAAAATATGAATAAAGTCATTCAGTTCAGTTCAGTTCAGTCACTCAGTCATGTCCGACTTTTTGCGACCCCATGAATCGCAGCAAGCCAGGCCTCCCTGTCTATCACCAACTCCCGGAGTTCACCCAGACTCACACCCATCGAGTCACTGATGCCATTCAGCCATCTCACCCTCTGTCGTCCCCTTCCCCCCCTGCCCCCAATCCCTCCCAGCATCAGAGTCTTTTCCAATGAGTCAACTCTTTTCGTGAGGTGGCTAAAGTACTGGAGTTTCAGCTTTAGCATCATTCCTTCCAAAGAAATCCCAGGGCTGATCTCCTTCAGAATGGACTGGTTGGATNAAAGCAGAAATAGATGTTTTTCTGGAACTCTCTTGCTTTTTCCATGTTCCAGTGGATGTTGGCAATTTGCTCTCTGGTTCCTCTGCCTTTTCTAAAATCAAAATTTAAAAAAAAATGTTTTGAGTATTGAAAACCCTGAATTTTGGCAATGCAAGATCTACAAATTCTTAGAGTGTATTTTGACTCATGTATATCTGAACTGGAGGTATTTTTGATCCCTTATTTATTTATATATTCAGTTTCCTGGATAGTACTTTTATATTAATAAAAGTGCATTTTTAATATTTGCTTTAGCTTTATAAGGTACCACATGACATAAGTAATTAAATACTGATAAAGTCAGAATGTCTGTGTCTCCCTAAAATTCATATGTTGAAAACTAATTCTCCATGTGATGAAATTTGGAAGTGGGGCCTTTGGGAGGTGATAAGTCACAATGAAAGACCTCATGAATGGGGTTATTGACCTTATAAAAAGAGCCCAGACAACTTTCCTACCCCTTCCACCATGTGAAGACACAATTAGAAGACAGCTGCCTGTGAACCAGAAAACAGGACTGCACATGACTCTGAATCTGCCAGCACTTTGGTCTTGGACTTCCTAACTTCTGGAACTGTGAGAAATAAATTTCTCCTATTTATAAGACACTGAGTTGACACTGAGTTGACAGTATTTTGTTATAGTGGCCTGAAAGAAGTGACAGAAGTACACAACAAAAACACATTTATAAGTGAATGTGAGAACTTAAAATGTTTTATCAACTATTTTACAATAGAGTTCTTGTTTTTTATTCAAAATAATCATGATTTTGAAATGATTTTATTAATTTGAGTCTATCTTACAGAAGGGATTATGCAGGTTTTCAATAATGAGCCATTTGTGCATTTTCGTATCTTAGATTAAATAGAATTATTAATGTTCTGATTGATCAAATAAGTTTATTAAACAAATATTATAATGATCCTTGTGTGCTTTTAAAGACTAATATGATATTTCTTTAATAAACTGATTTATCCATAATTATCTATATGGAAAAGAATCTGAAAGAGTGGACATATGTATAACTGGCTTACTTTGCTATATAGCATAAACTAACACAACATTTTAAATCAACTGTACTTCAATAAAACTATTTTTTTTAAACTTGTGAGATAGATATTTTTATTCTAATTTTATTCTAAACTAAGAAAGTATTGGCAAATTTTTATGTAGCATTGAAAAAGACACAGTTTGAACCCAAGTTTATATAACTTCAAATATAATGTGTGTGTGTTAGTTGTCCCATCCTGCCCGACTTTTTGCAACCCCATGAACTATAGCTCAACAGTCTCCTCTGTCCATAGAATTCTCTGGGCAGGAATACTGGAGTGGGTAGCTATTCCTTTCTCCGGGGGATCTTCCTGACCAGGGATCGAACCCAGGTCTCCTGCATTGCTGACAGATTCTTTACCATCTGAACCACCAGAGAAGCCCATCAAATTTAATGGGATATCTAAGCATTATAAAACCCACATATAATGAACTCAAGAAACTCAAACATTTATCATTTTTTATGCATTCTTTAAAAATTACCTGAAAAACACTACTGAAATCATTAAAGATGTCCACTGATCAAAGACGAGCAATGAGAATAGCATTTACCTGCCTATGTAAAAATAATAACAAATATTTACCTCAAAGTTTTACATGAGAATTCAATGTTTTAGCATTTGTAAAGATCATTAAACTATGCATAGAACATAGTCAACACTTTATAAATATTACATCATTGTCTTATTTTTACAGTACTCGTTTTATTATTTTCAAAAATACACATGCTTTAGGTATGGATGTGAGTCTGTTTGAGAGGTATACTGCAGATATCATGTAGATATTACATTCTAGTAAATTGGTTTCTAAGAGTTTTGGTTTCTTTGTCCAGTATGCTATCATTTATTTTACAATCTGAACATTTCCATCTTCTCTGTTATCATTCAATTTCTTTCCTTCTTATCCTTCCTTCTCTTACTCCTTCCTCTCCTCTTCTTGGGTTTCAGATTCTTAACAATAACTGATAAACTGAACAGTGAATATTTAAAATCCTTCACCCATAATCATGTACCAGTATTCTCTCAAAATTTATTTTCAATAAATAAAAGTATGTATCTTAGTTTATGTTACCGCATCTCCATCCTGAGGAACTGAATCTTAGAATGTTACACTGAACCCAGCAACCGGGAATATACAAAAAGTTAGAAGAAATATGGATTAAGTTCTTCTCAGAATTGTATGGAATTCAAGATATATTGCAGAGTAACATTTATTATAAAGCCCAAGATTTTGTACAACTTCTTTATTCCTAAAAACAGTAACATTTGGTTTGGAACTGAAAAGTCTGTTAATTAATTTTGAATCATTCCATTTACTTTTCTTGGTATTACTGACAAGAAAGTGGAAAACATGTCAGCTATTAATACTCACAAAAACATCAATAGCCTTTTTTAAACCCCATCCAAATGCTACTTTAATATACAAGTTACATTCCTGCATTTATAAGTCCTTCTATAAGTCTGCTCTTTTAAATATACTGTGACTTTTGATCTTTTTCCTTTTTCTTTTCAAAGTATGACATTGTCATTATACTTTTTTGGTGAGGACAGTATATTTCCTCTAACCTGAGCAAGCTCTCAGTTTATCTTTTTTGCCCTTCTCCTTTTCCTCTTCCAACTTTCCTTCTATCTATGATCATCACTTTTCTTCCTTTGTGCAGTTTGAGTCAGTCCAGAAAGCATATCTTTTGTTTTCATTTTTACCTTCTGTTCCTTCCTGGTATATTTAGACAAGCTATGTAGATATTCATAACTTCAGAGTTAAATTTCTGTTGTAACTTCCTAGTCAATCTACTCTCTCCCTGTTGCCATTATCCTGCCAAACTTCCATTCCTAATCCAGCACACATCTACTAAAATACCTACTTGTTTATGTCACATTCTGCCACATTTCCACACAAGTTACTGTCCCTTATTTAACAAGTCTCTACTTCATTAAAGTTAATGTAAAGCGCATAAAACACTATGCAGTGGTTTTCAAAGGAAACAGAATCACTTTCATAAGCTGTTTTATGTTTGTTTTTTTTCCAACAATAATTGGGAGATTCTATAGCATTCAGTATGTGGAACCAGGGCTCTAGGCTCTAGGATTTCCTCTCAACTTGGAAGAATACTACAAAGTAAAAAAAAAAAAAAAAAAAAAAAAAAAAAAAATAGAAAAAAAAAAATCAAGTATAAT